>CM023491.1:22501161-22786161 GCA_013339685.2 Hyalomma asiaticum | reverse complement strand
CCCTCTGCTGCTCTTACCAATATTTTTTTTTATTTGCTGTGAGACCGTGTCCGAATGTTGCTTAACGGAAGAAAATTGTGCAACCACCCTCTTGGTCGATATCGTTCGGATTGCAGAGTGGTTTTGTCCTGGATTGAAATGGCCGCGTTTGGCTGTTGTTCACCTTTTCCTTCTTTCTCGTGATTTTATTCCCTCCCTATATCATACTAAGTTTTCTTGTTATTTTTAATTTACTCAACAGAAGCTGAGTTTCGAGCAGAAGTTGATTCTCCAGGGGAAGCTTGGCGAACAAAGCCGAAAACAAACAGAAAAGGGAGCAGCTGTCTAAGCCTTTCGTTTAATCTTTCTCTTTTCCTTCCTCGATACCGCAGCAGGGAGTTCCTTTATTGGACCCGATGTTGCTACTGCTAAGGACTTTTTTATGTGCATCCATTCGTTTTCGCTGTGTTTTCCTTCCTTTACGCACGAAGGTTCCTCCGTTTTGTTCCGGGTCAAAGACGATTCGAAAGAGAAGCGATATCGTTCCCGGATACGCGTTGACGCGAGCCATATTTGATGGCCCAGTGAAACCGTTCCTATCGCGATATTTTTTCTCTCTCTCCGCTTTTGCCCTTGTTTTTTCACCGGCTCTCGCAATAAGCAACGCCGCCCGCCGAAGCATTTATGGACATGGCGTTCACTGTTTCTTCTCTGTGTGCTTTGCCAATTCTGTGAATGTGAACGCTTACACCAATGTTTAGTTCACTGTGTTAAGCATTTGTGATCAAGGCAGGCCGATACCTCTGTAATATTACAGTGACTCATAACATCCCGGCCTATTGAGGCGTTAGATCTTACTGTAACATCAGCTGCAGTACGACTTCAGGCGCATTGTAACGTCAATTCTGCTTGTGTAACATCATGGTTTGTTGTAACACCAGCGCTTTTCAGTTGCATCACAAAATATTATAACGTCGCACCCCAAGCTTCTAAAACTAACAAAGAGGCGTGAAATGAAAGTGCATATTTGCCATCGCATCAAGAACAGTGCGTACTGTGGTGTACGGTCCAATTCTGAGCACTAACTTATGAGAACATTCGTTGAGTGGTATAATTGGAGTCGCACTGTCATGTGAAAGGGTACTTCGCAAAGGAGCTCCTCAGCGCAGTCATCTCTTCGGGGAAGCTGAATCAGTGTCTTTTCCGAGATCATGCGGCCCATTGATCCCACACACCGTGGCGCATTATGCTCGATGCGCTCATTTAGCGGGCCTGACGACACTGCCTGATTATTTTGACCACCAGTGGTTCTCTAACGTGCAATAAAACGCACACTACACGGGCCTCATTGTCAGTGCACGTTATAGAACTCCAGGCGGTGAAAGTTTCTGGAGCGCGCTACCACGGCTTCGCGCTACCACGGCTTTTCTCTCCTTTCTATTTCTTTCAATCCCTTTCCCCTACCCCTACGGACGCTCAGCCGTGCTCCCGACAAGGACTGCAGAAATGAGCGCCCTTTCCTTCACCGAACCACAATCGATCAGCTACATACTGGAGGGTGGATAGATTTCATTTATTCAGGCAGCTTAGTACCGCGACATCCAGGCTCGCTTTCTCTCTCCCACCAACCCACCTACATATTCATTCATTCATTCATTCATTCATTCATTCATTCATTCATTCATTCATTCATTCATTCATTCATTCATTCGCTCACTCACACACACACACACACACACACACACAAATACACAAATACACGCGCGCGCACCGTCGTTAACATTTCGAGGCTTCGCTCAGTCGCATCACAGGCGCGCCTACCAGAAAAGCACGCTCTACAGGGGAACAAAAATTGAGAAGGGTGAAATAATACGTCGGATAACCCTCGCGCACCCACTGACACACTGAGGGCGAGGCCTGCGAATGTTTGCACGTTACTCGATACTTTCTCTACGTATGCTATGACGTTCTAAGGAGGCGATATCATGCCGACTGTTCCGTCGATTCTCGGTGCGTTGCGCTCCAATTAGGACTTGTTTGCGCATCTCTCACGTTTCCGAAAACGAGGATCAGGCACGCGCGGTTCAATCAGGCGCTGATTTCTCTCTGCGCACTTATTATGCAGACAACTCTCACTCTCCGTTACCCGTATATTTCCTCTCTCTCTCGCTCTCTCTCTCTCTCTCTCTCTCTCTCTCTCTCTCTCTCTCTCTCTCTCTCTCTCTCTCTGCGCTGTCTTCCTTCGCCACCGACCGCAACACAATGGCTCCTGCGTGCGCCACAATACGTCGCGAGCCCTTTTGTGAACACGCTCGCAACTTCTGTTCAACTCCGTTCCGATCTCCAATACAACGGTTTGCGAATGCGCGCCTCCATCGTATCTGTTCTCCGTGTGGTGTTTCAATTTAAGCGTGCCGCGGCCCAAAGCAATGTGGCGGACTTCCTTCGCTCAATTTGAGAGGTGAACGCATGAGTGCTCGGTGGAAGGAGAACGACGCTTCCTCATTAGGGAGAATACGCCGCACGGACTCTCGTCCCAGCCGTCCGCGGTTTGCGAGACACATGCGTGGGCAGTACACCGCGAGCGTGCATTTGTAAATTTACTGAAGAGAGGACGTTCCGTGCTACATTTCGTGTGACACTCTGGACGAGCTTCTTTTCGGAAATGGAAGGAATCAGCAGAGCTTCTTTTTTAGGTACAGGGGAGTTCACCGCCTTGAAGGTTCAATCACGTATTTCCCTCGCATCATTTGATCTCCTTTACATCAGTACCGAGTCGAATACATTCATCTCATTGCACTTCCCTTTGTTTATCCACCGTGCTTCCTTATTTCAAGGCAGGAAAGGCGCAGCCACTGCATTTTGCATTCTTCGGTGTAATCTCAGGTCACCGATTATTAAGGAAGTGTTCCCCCTGCCTGTTTTTGACGTAGTTTTCGCCCTCGCCGGGCTTCACAGGCCTTAACTGATGGACAGCGTCGACATTCATGTCTCCTTATGTCATATTCCCCTACTGTGTTCTATGTGAAGTCTTCTACTTGGAATTTGTTGAAGCTATGACACAAAGGAGGCTTGTCAATTATGGTGGTCGTGATGATGTTACAGTTAAGCCTGGCAGGATCAGGCTGACAATTCGTTTTAACAGGCGTCGCTTTATTGTCCCGCACTCTAATACAGATTACATCTCCGGCCTCCTTGCGAAATGACAGGATAAAACACACTTCCAGTGCACTGTCTGCGGTGTCGTTGGGGGACCACCAGTCCAACGTCGCTCACGGGCGTCATTGGTTCCAGTTCGTTACCTACAGCACTCCGTTACCTACAGTCGAAAGCTTCCTTCGTTCAGCACAGAGGCGTTTTCAGGTCCAGAAGGGGCGTTCCATACCGCAAACTTCTTCACAATGACTGTATGTTGGAGATGTGTAATCCCCGCCTTTGAACATTTATGCAGGTGTGTTGACAGATCTTACTGTTCCTCTTGCCCAAAAGGCGGCTAAGTGCCTTCACAACACGGAGCCGAAGCGGCGGTTGCAGTAAAGAACGAAGGAGGTAACAGGTTATATTAGGGGAGTTGGCATGCGGCCGCTCTCACTGTCGGCTGCCTTAGTGACACAACGCTTAGGCATCCGCTCATTCGTAGCAAAGCACCAAGGTAGATTTCTTTAACAGATGAGGAGACTTAGTAACCAGCTCACACAGCTAATCTGTAAAGTTTCGCACTGTGTAGTTCTCAATGCTACCTCGCTTTTTTTTTTCTTCCGAATAAAGGCGCAATTTCTATCCCTTAATCTGGCTGGTCGAGATCCGCCGCTGTTGCTACCTTCGTGTGTATTGCGCCCCATGCTTTAGCGCGGAGACCCACCCCACCGACGAGAGAAGCAAGACTTTGAACCACAGAACCAAACCTCGCTTCCAGTTGAGGTCTACACTAAATGTTTGCACTAGAAGAAGCCGGTACAGGGTTTACTTCAGTAACCTTCTATCATCTATCAAAGCCTGCAACATGAGCCGAAGCTTTCTGATATCGTTATTCTTGACAATACAAAACGACTACCCACATGTTGGAGTGAATCCGCTTATAGCGATACAGCCTTAACCGGCTGTCGCTGTAAACTGTAGCCTGGCGCTCAGTTTGCCTCGATTCCTGCAATCGTTCAACAATATCTGCATGACGGACTAAAGCTGACTGATATCTCGTTGCTTGAAGACGCAAAGCTGCGCCAACCTGAGTTCAGTACAATAACCGCGGAGGGTCGTTCTGAGCCTCACCCGTCGCGGCTAGCTCACGGCAGTAGATAGCCATTTCGTAGTGGCGCTTGTTAGGCTCCCCCGAGAGACATTGACCTGGCGGAGCGGCGTCATTTCCTCGACGGGATTTCCCTGCCTAAATTGGACGGCCCGGTCTTCGCTGAGCCTCATCGCTGTTCGGGGATAGGAGTGGGAATTGGGAAAGCGTGCAAGAACAGTGGGGATGAGGTGAAAGAGGCATAGCGTAGTTCCCACAGGGACGTTGTCGCCGCAGTCTCCACTTCTCCCTTTCATTTCCTCATACTCCCGAATTGATCCCTTGCTACGCGCTGGTAGGGAAGCCATACGGCGAGCAAATCTTGGCTGCACTTCGAAGTCAGGTGTGAGGCACTGCGTTCCGATATTGCGCTATGCGATTGGCTCATTGGCATTCCCGGAAATGCACTGTTTTTCCCCTGCCTTCCTTATCTAGGCAGTGAACGAAACGTGTGACTCTTGGCGACAGGCGTAGTGCAGGATGTAAGAAAATGACGACCGCACAGTGAGTCGTCATTAATTCAAGCTGAAATAAAGATGGACAAATGGAAAGAAAGAGAATGCAAAGTAATTGCAGGGAGCGTAATCGGTTTGTGTGTGGTTTGCCAAGCCACGCTACAGCGGGGGAAATGAGCAGAAGGGAAAAGGGAAATGGAGAGGTGATGCCTTCGCTAAAGCTATAACATTCGTGGCGCGAGTAAGGGCGGCAGCTGAGCTCAGTGTCCGTTAAAAAAAATGCAAGAGGGATGTTAACACCCCGTAACTTAAAGCGCGTAGATTGAACAACACAGTCTTTCTTACCTAGCAACGCACAAAAAAAATGGTAAACTCGGAGAAGCTGGGTGGCTTGAGTACGCCCACCTATGTGAGAGGGGTTCTGGCCGTGGTGCCGAACGTACCGCACATGAAAGACCCAGGCTGGTTCCCCAGACTGAAACAACGAACGTTTCTCAGTCTGGAGAACGTTGTGTCGGACGTTTGGAATTTCAGCAGCCTGGTAGCGAATGAGAACACCAGACGAAGCCATAGAAGCATAGAATACCAACGAAACATTGCTCCATGACAGCCACTGGCTGTTTTTTTTTATTTGAGCGAGTCTCTACCTCGCCTGCGCATTTAGTTCGAGGTGCTTGATTGTATTAGCATTCGGATGTTTACACCAGTATTAGTTTTCTACAGCATCAGTAAATTTCCATTTTTGTTAAGCGCAGTACACGTTCTGAGGTTTTTCGTATAACAACATGATTTGATCATGAGGCACGTAGTTGCGGGGATTCTGGAGAGATTGAGAACATCCACCTTTGTTCACCTTTGTTTAATTGCTTCCGCTGTGACTGGGTACCGAATCCGCGTCTTTGTGGTAAGCAGCGTGAAGACCTTAGCCGTTAAGCGACGAATTCGGATCTACACCAACCTGACACGAGCTATTAAAGGGGTCGTGAAACGTTTTCTGAACATTTTGTACTAAGTGCGTACTCGGGATCCTGACCCTCCAATCAACAATATGCATTGTTCCGTTGCACCGTGTGCATTGATTTAGAGCGATAAAAAACGCGGTTTCGGTTTCACTGCGCGCGTTCCCCTCAACTCTGCAGATGACGTCATCTTAGTAGCCGTCATACCTCCGAGATTAGCGCGTCCTCGGAGGCCATGGGAAAACAAACCGTGCTGCCGCTTTTCATCCGAATGGTGGCACCGCACGGTTTCCAAGTATTTTCTTCCTTTCTAGCTTTCAAGTAAATCGATTCCTTTAGAGCAAACGCGAGTTCACTGTGCCTTTGAGCTTAAAAATATCTTAACTCAACGCCAACAAATACTACCACACCGGCCGGTAGTGTCGCATAGTCGTTTCGGGAGCGCAAGAAAGCTGAGATTTGAAACGGGCTTTGTTAAATGTGCACTGAATATTTCGCCGAAATATTTCGGAATCGGCTTGTCGAATGCATATTGAAGCAGTGAAAGTTACAAACCGGCATCTCCAAATTCTTTTCACGACCCCTTTAAGGCTCCTAATGACCTGCCACAACTACTGTTCTCCACATCCGTAACATTTCCCGCAGTGAACAAATCACGATTAAATAAAGAACAGTGGCGCAACACAGGACAAGGACGAGACGAGGCAACGGGTACAAGCGCACACTGCCAACTGGTTTATTTTCGAAAGAATGCACTGTATACATAAAGGTGCGCACATGCACAGAAGGCAAAATCAAAAGCGATCCTGCAAAAAAAAACAAAAAAAAGCGAACTGATTGCTGGGCAAGACAAAAGAAGTTTGTAGTGTGCGCTTGTACCTCTTCCCTCGTCTCGTCCTTATTTTGTGTTACGCCACTGTTCCTTATTTAAGTATGCACCAATTAGGGCAGCAACGAGTTCTATTAAACAGATCATGACACAGAATAGATATCTGCTGCTCCCTTTGACCTTGGCCTCGCTTATCTTCTGTGCACCGCTCATAAAAGGGCTTGTGTTTAGGAGAAAGAAAAAGCAATTACTGAGTCATCAAAAGCACAATAAAAAAAAAGGAATCACCCTATTCATTCGCGGGCATTTGCAATGCAAGTGTGAGGCTCGAATACACTGCGTGCACGGTGAGCCTCTATTCACTCCATATACTCCGCTTTCTTCCCACCAATACCCCCCCCCCCCCCTCCCTTTTTTTTTTTTTTTTTTTTTTTTGCCAGCACACATCCCGCGCGTGTCAACCTTATCTCGGAGAGTGCCATCGCTTTGTTTTGGGGTGTTTGTCCAAGCCGGGAAAATGTTTTCCCGGAGAAGATGGGTGTCGCGAGAAAACTGGAACAAGAAAAAGGAGCAAACGGCTCCCCAAAGGGCTGACTCTCCCCTTTGTCTCCTATTGTTGTTTCCTCTTCCCTGTTAAGCCTTGTTCTCCTGGCTTCCGTTGGAAAACCATAACGACAAAAACCTATGGATGCAGCCGTGAGCAAATGACAGGGCAACCAAGCCGTGAAAGTGAAGAAAATGCTATGAAAACTATCCCAGATTCTTTAGGGAACTGAAAGGGAGAGAAAGCAAAAGAAAAGAGAACTGGCAGAAAGCGGTCAGGAAAGCGGAATCCCGGTAATCACTTGTAAATGAGCCGCGGACTTTGATCACCCGCCTTCGAAAGGCTGGGTAGTGTACAGAACGGGCTTAGTTTGGGCCGTAAGCTTAGCTGTGCTATGCCTCCATTCAACTTCGGTGTATCTACAATGGAATCTTATTAATCTGTTCTTAGTCTCGAACAACGTGGACCTTCTATTCGCAGTGCAGCCTTTCGTGTGTCCTTCTGCCCTTGTCAACCGAACTTCGCAAACAAGAGCAAAAGCCGCCTCTCTAAAACTAAGTTTGATTACAGATATATAATGTACGGGCACATTAGCATGAAGAAGTGTACTATGGTCACTATATATGCGCATTTCTCTTTTTATGCTCACTTATATACGACGCTTGTCATCTTTCTGCCAACACGCTTAGAAGAACCGAAACCTGAGCGAGCTTGCAGTAGTTCGTACTTCAAATAAGAAGCTCAATACAACATGACAACACAAGAATGAATGTCCGATTTTTTTTCTTGTGTCATCGTTTTATATATGTTCCAGTATGAACACCCACCTGCGTTGTAACAGTTTCTAACAGTATGTATTAGTCAGCTGAACGTGCATTCGAGAATGTCTTCTCTTTACTTACGAGAATTAGGCAAAATCAAGCGACACGATTGCTGAATCAAACGTGACTGAGGGATAAGACACCGAAGAGTCGCAATGCAAATGATTAGGTGGGAACACAAACGAGCATAGATTCCAACAGCTGTCCCGAGGTCAACAATCACGTTTCACTCCCGTCTCACAATATTCCATACCCACGACGAGTTTACAAGAGCTAGCGCTACAGGAGGGTAATGTAGGACTTAAGATATCCGCGTTTCTTAAATGGGAGATGCGCGCATTTAGGACAAGACACCTATGAAAACGCAGCATCAGTAAACAAGTTCAGTGCTTGATTGATTGATTTGTAGGGTTCTACGTCCCAAAACCAGCTATGATTCCGAGAGACGCCGTAGTGGACGGCTCCGGAAATTTTCACCACCTGGGGTTCTTTAACGAGCACTGGCACCGCACAGCACGCGGGCCTCAACATTTCGGCTCCATCGAAATGCAGCCGCCGCGAGCGGGATTCGATCTCGCGACCCTCGGATCAGCAGCCGAGTACCACAGCCACTAGACCACCGTGGCGGGGGCTGTTACTACTTTCTTATCCGACAATGTGGGCTGTATACAGAAGAAAACGGCACCAGTTTCAGCACGTTCGCTTCAGCGCTCCAGACTCTGTCACACTGAGGATTCCGGGCTTAACGCGGCGCTGCCTTCGAAAAGCGTTCTCCTAATTGTTATACCCCTCGGGTGCGAGAAAAGAAATCCAATTTACGAATTGGACCGAGGTGACGACGACTTTTGTGACGGGCCCCGACGTGGCAGGCGCTAGTGCACGTCACAGTGCCGCGCCTCGGGGTTTATTATTTTTTTGCCCCTTGCTGTTTCTTCCGCTACCAACAGGAGAATAATTTCGGAATAAGCAGCCCTTCCGCTGCCAAGAAAATGGCGGGAAAAGCGAGGCTTGGTGCGTGCGTGCCTGACCTCCTACTTCTCAAGTTTCTTTCTTTCTTTCTTTCTTTCTTTCTTTCTTTCTTTCTTTCTTTCTTTCTTTCTTTCTTTCTTTACCGTTGTAGTTACCTTTGTTGCCCTTCAAAAGTATTAGGCTGTGACGTCTGATCCCGTTCTTTCTCTCTTTCTTTATTAATTTTTTTCACACACTTGCTTTCTCTCCCTCTTTTCTTGCTCTTTCTCTTTATTTTTCTCCCCTCTTCGTCGCTCCTTTCAGTCCCTGTTGCTCTCTCCCCATCTTTCTTTCGTTATTAAAGACGATAGTGTTAGTTAGGATACTTGAACGCAGAATTGCGTATCTGACCTCCTACTTCTCGAAGTTTCTTTCCTTCTTTCTTTCTTTCTTTACCACTGTAGTTGCTTTTGTTTCTAATCAAAAGTGTTAGGCACGGTGATAGAAAATCCAAGGGATTGATATGGCTCCGATATTTAACATTTAGAAAGCACGGGTGCATATTTCAGTTGTTAAGACACTAGTCTTCCGAGGGTCGAGGGCCCTGGTTCCAACCCCGGCACTGGTAAGAAACTTTATTTTTCCCTCCGAAGCGTACTTTACGAAGTAGCGGGGGAAAAAGAACTACTGCATCGGTTTTTGTCGCCACTTCATAGAGGGCGCAAGGTGCCCCAGCCTTTTGGAGGCAACTGTTTTTGGCTCTGACAACCACAACTACGCTCGACTGCGGCGACACAGGTTAGCCTACACAAGCTTCGTTTTTAAAAATTTCTCAGTTTCATAGACCTGAAGCCGGTGGCGTCGGCATCGCTGATTATGAAGGCTAGACAGAAATGACGACAGCTGTGACGCCTCCTTTTTAAGTAGACAAATCAACACACTAAGAAAAAAATGTTCCGACAGCTGGATTTAAAGTTCTAGCAGGTTGTACTGAATCACCGCAGTCTAACCACAGCGCCACAAGGAGTCGTGAAAAATGTGAAAAGGAACAGAGAATCCGCATTTTAAGGAATCACTTGATTTGTTAATTTGATCTATTTAGAAAGAGATGCCCTTCTCCGCTTGAGCATTTAGAGTTTTGAACAACATTGCTCATGCTCACTCCATATAACCACTATGGCTTAATGACGGTAATACCAGTGTTCTATTTCATAGTGTTCACGAGTGCGGATCCCTAGTCAGTCACAATGGAACACCTTTAACAACGTCCCATTCGGACACAATAGCGTTCTGACGCTAGATACCGCTTCCGCAGCGCTAACATTTAACAGGACGTGCGTTTGGTAGCCTTCCTACCTTTTCTTGCTTCTTTCTCTCTCTTGTTGTTAGAGAGAGAGATCGTCCGCTTAGTGAACAGACAATCTTGGAATGCCGTCCTCACCGACCAACGGCTCAGAAGGCAATCGAAAGCGCTTTTGGGCTTTCTAAAAACATCTGGCCTTACCGAGCGCCTATGATATTATACAGGACTGTCCTGAAGGCATTCCCCCTCTCCTTCTATTTACTTTTCTTCCCCTTTTCCCATCCCCCAGTGTAGGGTAGCAAACCGGACTCCTGCCTGGTTAACATCCCTGCCTTCCCTTCCCTATTTCTCTCTCTCTGTCTCTTCTTTCTCTCTTAACGCTGTGGCTTCAAGAGTTGTGTGAGTGAATTCTCGTCGACCACTAACGTGGTCGTTGTGTGATGGACAATCCACACCGCTTCTTATTTGTCACACCAGTGTTTCAAGCAATCTGCAGCTTCAAGGTGCCTGCGCATCCGACAGCTTCCTTTCCAGTGAGCGTAAAATGACAAAACGCATGAAAAGAGAGAAGGTAGACTGTTTCTGTTCCCAGAATACTGCGCGTATCTGTCGCAGTACCGTTTGTTGTGGCTCCGCTAAACAACGACCACGCTCGCTGTCCGCTTGGCTGCCCACGACGACCGGAAGTCCCGAGACTCCGGCTACAGTGGCTAGCTGCTTCCCTTGGTTGTACTTCCCACATCGCTTGCCTCCTTTACCACGCTTGGATTCAAGCCGCCTCCTTTCTAGTGGCGCAATCCATTCGTCGACTTTATTTTTCGTCTCTGGCCCCGCCACGGTGGCCTAGCGGCTGTGCTACTCGGCTGTTGACCCGAGGTTTGCAGCATCGAATCCGGCAGCAACGGCTGCATTTCGATGGAGGCGAAATGTTGAGGCCCGCGTACTGTGCGATGCCCGTGAACGCCAAAGAACCCCAGCTGGTCAAAATTTCCGGAGACCTCCACTACGGCGTCTCTCGTAATCACAGCGTGGTTTTGGAATGTAAAACCCTGCAAATCAATCACTCAATCAATCAATCAATCCTTTGTCGTCTCTTTGACGTCTGATCCCTTTCTTTCTCCCTTTCTTTATTCCTTTTTTCTCCCACTTGCTGTCTCTCCCTCTTTTCTTTCTCTTTATTTTTCTCCTTTCTACGTCGCTCCTTTCATTGTCTGTTGCTCTCTCCCCCTCTTCCATTCGTTATTTTTCTTTCATTTTCTATTCATTTCGTTCTCTCTATTGCTTTCTGTCCTTCTTTCCTTGCATCTATCTATCTATCTATCTATCTATCTATCTATCTATCTATCTATCTATCTATCTATCTATCTATCTATCTATCTATCTATGAAGCAGTTGTGTCCCTCCGAGTGGCAACTGTCAGGTCTGCATTCTCCCAATTTCACTGTTTGTACACGTGTATTTCCTATGGAACAGGTACAACAATAATTCTGACGATGTGCTTGCAGAGACGTGTCTCGACTTGAAGAAATCTCGTCAGCGTTGGTCGCTTTACTTTGTCAAGCGCTTCCTTCGGATGAATCTCTCTGCGCTAGTCTCTCCGCTTGGCGTCTATATTCAGTCACAGTGCTCTATGGCTGTCGACAGTTGTTCAGAAAAGGAGAAACCACTCAAACGCTGAACTGTGAAGCCTTCCCTTCAGATATGGGATAAGGAACAGACGAACATGGTGCGGAAAGGAAAATTAGGAAGGAAAGCGCGAAGGAAGCAAGTTGGCGCACAGAGAACGATCGCGCGAAGCTGCTCCTGAAATATAAATTTGGCCCGCGGGAAAGACGACCATAGTGGCAGTTAGTTATACGAGGTTTGAACGTGCTTCGGGAACAGGGGAAAAAGGTGCGTTTGGGGAGGCTCTTTCAGTTGAAGTACGGCAGTTACAGAATCCTGCTGCGTGGCATATATTGCCGCTTCGGATGTGGTTGTGAAAAGATCGGGTTTCGTTCTCCCTTCCTTTAACCTTCCTTTGACCTTCCAAAGCGGTTTCCACGAGAGAGTGATGAGTACCTTTGATATTGAGGTGACAGGAAAAGAGAAAAGATTGGGAGTTTATTCGCTTCCTCAAAACAGGCATTGAAGAGCAAAATGGGGAGAGGCACCGATGAGCGAAGTTGGGGAAAAGGGGTGCGTGGGAGAGAAGAAACTTGCGCTTCCGCTTGAAACACGCGATCTGGTGGACCTTCCCCCCCTCTTTAATGTCGATTTCCGGGACCGACGCTCTCGTGATGGTATAGCACGAGTTCTCGACTCATAGTCTATTAAGCGCAACCCACTCAGGTGCTTCAACCGTGGCACCTAATACCCTTTCCTCAATTTCCGACCGGTATGTACACTTGCTGGTGGTTGGTGGAGATGAAGAAGACGGCCGACTATTTCATCACGTGAATGAAGCTTAGAAATTCAGGTGCCGTGATAGCGTACGTACGCTATTATATGTACAGAACTCGACGCAAGCATTCGCGAAAGATACGCGTAAAACAAAGTTAAAATTGCCACCAGATGAATCGAAAGCGCATTGCAGCGCCACCTAAATTGCTTGAAGATATCGCCACAGCTATAACTAGCAGTTCACGACAGGTAGTTCCGTACACTAAAAAGAAATGAATCAGGTAGTCCGAGGAAGGCTGTTGCGCACAACTTGGTACGTACGATACCACACTGCACATACCAAATTACGCGTACGAGCAATATTTACATATAAAAAGTGATTTGCGTAGCATACGAAGTCGTCAATTATTTAAATGTACAGCATATTCTGTACTCTCAAGCGCATTCTGCTGGCTTGGGGGTAAACGTTGCCCGAATATTCCGTACACGCGGTTGGACAGTAAAACTCAAAGAAAACATGTGCCTCTTATGTGTGCATAAAGTTTTGCACGACACTTTGTTCTATTTGGGTTTTCCCTCTGACTACTCGAGCTTAACTCTGTACCGATAACGAACGAGGCATCCGGGAAGTCGCAATTCATTTCGGCTCTTCCGTTGTCATTACGGAGCTATTCGAAATGGCCCTCTGTTTTAATCCTCTCGGCGCAGTTTCCAAACTTCAGCGAAGTGCATGTCCTCTGAAGCGCTTACCCCCCCCACCCCCCCCCACCGCCCCCCTCCTCTCCCCACATTCCTCTTCACCGAAAGCAATACATTGGTGCATTCACGCGCAACAAAGCCAGCGGCTAAGCGCGCACTCTTCATCCTGCAAAAAGTTCCCGTCTATATTAAAACTGGGACGCGAAAGTTTTGGAATGCCGGGGATTTGCACAACGACTCGCACGCACACACAAAAAAAAATATATCATCACGTACGTGTCTAGCGTGACTTTGCAGGATCGAGTTTCAATTTTAGTGCTTCCACGCCGCGCCTGTTTAATCCGGCATTGTTGAGGCGGACGAAGTACTGCGCCCTTTAGCTACAGCGTTACGCACATTCAATAAGTTAGTCATCCATTTTTTTTTTTTTTTTTTTGCGAATGTTGACAGCAATGTCGTTCGAATTACCTTGTCCGCTGGGAATCCTGTACGGAATGATGGCTCTAATATCACCAGAAAGCCATTCACCGCCAACGCCGCCCCCAAACACGAACAATTGCAAGATATAAGCTGCAGAATACAGGTGTATAAATATCTTCGAAAGACAAAAACCGCCGGACGAAGTCCTAAGTTTGCCCCGCCACGGTGGTCTAGTGGCTACGGTACTCGGCTGCTGATCCGAGGGTCGCGGGATCGAATCCCGGCCGCGGCGGCTGTATTTCGATGGAGGCGAAATGTTGAGGCCCGTGTACTGTGCGATGTCAGTGCACGTTAAAGAACCCCAGGTGGTCGAAATTTCCGGAGACCTCCACTACGGCGTCTCTCATAATCAGAGCTGGTTTTGGGACGTTAAACCCCACAAATCAATCAATCAATCAATCAAGTCCTAAGTTGATGCAGACACACCTGCACAGAGCGTTTCTCTTGTTACATGTCGTTAATGTTGGCGCATCTGTAGTTTTCATTAGGTTGCTCTTTTAACACACTTAAAATTTAACATATCACGATAAGTGACTTGAGCGCTCATTTATTTATTTCGCATATGAGTAAAAACAGGCTATTCGGAAAGGCACGTTATGCTTTATCAACACCATTATATAGAAGGGCAGTTAGATTTGTTCTTGGTAACTATAGCCGGCAGCTTAGCATGACAGAAAGCAAACATAAACTTTAATGGCAAGAGCTGAAGGACCGTAGAAGGCATATTAGATTAAAAACTTTCCCTGATATTTATTATTCTAAAACAGGCATAAACAATATATCCAGTCACCACACTACATATCTAAGCGACTGGACCACTGTTTGAAGGTCAGGGAATTTTCTGGTAGGGGTGACGCTTACCGTTATTAGTTGTCGTCGTCGTCGTCGTCGTCGTCGTCGTCGTCGTTGTTGTTGTTGTTGTTGTTGTTGTTGTTGTTGTTGTTGTTGTTGTTGTTGTTGTTGTTGTTGTTGTTGTTGTTGTTAGAACTGTTCGAGATTAGAACAGTTTGCCATCGCGCATTGTATACATCACAAAAAATAGTGCTTTTTACCACGCATTGCAATAATTTCTTGTATAAGTTCTTGTGTTTGCTATAGTCTGTAACCTCCCTGCTGTAATGCCCTACGGGGCGATGCAGGTAACTAATAAATAAAAAATAAATAAATAGAAGCACGTCGTGTGCACGAGTACTTCCGGAAGTGGTTTTTCAAATCTAGTTGCGTTTACAAGACTAATTGCTTCGTCGAACATTTGTAGTCAGTGCTTAAGGTTCTAGTACGTATAAAACTATCGATCACTAACGACCATTTGGATTTGTAAGCAAGCTGGAAACAAAGTTAAAGCTAACTCTGTCCGCACTTTCTTATTGTGCAATTAAGCACGCGGCAACAGCCTTTGACCAGCAAAGCGCGGTAGAGTTAACTCTAACAAAACTTAGATTCGAAGTCTGTCAACAGTTTGTCCGTAAATCATCACCCCGTCCACTTCAGCTGGCCGAGTTCGCTGTGAATCACGACGCAAAGTGGTGCGTGAGAAAGCGTGATCAATCTGGCACAAAATCTGGCTCAAAGTTTTTCTCGCAGAGATGTCCGTTTTGCTACTCATCTGCGCATTTCCCGTGTGCGATGCGTCCTGAAGTTTCGACTACCAGAAATTTTAGGAAGATAACGAATTGCGGTTCCACATAACGCTACATTTGCTGGTCCCTACCCTATAGCAGCTGTTATTGTTTTTCTAATGTATATGCAGTCTAAACTCGCTCAAGGCAAAGTGTTTCGAATGATCCGTTAGAACAACGCGCTAACAAAGAAGGCGGCGATATGAAATCAACAAAGACACCACTTGGACGGGGCAAACAAAAGTAAGTTTACTTTGACTATGTTCGAAAGAGCGAGTGCTTTACTTTTCGGAATATGCACGCAACTTTTCCGTCAGAGCTACATTTTGAGGCCTACTATATCGGGTGTTTCGGAAACTGTGTCAAAAAATCTCTCAAATAGATAAAAGCAGATACTTGTCGTGCGCAAGTGCTTTGCTAACAGTGACAGGCGCTGCGGGATGGGTACAAGCGACATTTTGAACAGTAGTTTACGGAAATAGACTAAATAGCTTTTAAAACAGAACGGCCACACATAGAAACCTAAATTAATGGAAGTTGTTTATTAAAAGGATCCACATCCCTTGTAACGTTTCTCAAAGGGCGACTGCGAAAACTTCTACAGATCGACGAAGTCCAGCCAATTTCGCCCGGGTTAAACATAAACTGAGTGGTCGAGGAGCGAATTTACCGTGGTACAGTGAACTGTGTGACGCAGTTGTTCCCCTCGCATTAGCGAGCGACGAACAGCAAGCGCTGTTATCAAGCGCCTATTTTTATCGTTTCGCTGCTGTGCCTAATCGCGCTTTCCCGAATATCCACTCGACAGCGAAGCATACTCTTAGCAGCATGGCAATGATATGCTACGCAGGCCACCACCGAAGGTAGCAGGAACTGCGCTCTTTGACCATTCACTTTCGGTTTCCTCCATGCAAACAATCGGATTTCATTGATCAGTAAAAAATTAGCAGCGGTGCCCTTTTGCAAATATTACAACTGATAATAGCTTCCCTGTATAAGCAACTTCCATTCATGAATAAGGTTGGAGAGTCTGGCTGTTCTGATTCGAATGTTTGTATAATTTTGACAGTTACTGCTCGAACACCTGATCCTACTCATATCACAGTGCACCCCACGATGAGCAAGGTAATTGCTTTATTTAGGCAATTGCTTTATTGAATATTTATTCCCTATTCGCCTTTCCTTCCGTGTTCCGTATACGGGGGCAGGAGAGGGAGGATCATTTCGTGACGACCTACAGTACTGTATTTCTTCTTCATCTGGCGATTCCCTCTCTAATGTGCATTTTTGAGAATTTACGCTTGTCAAGCTCGACTCCGGTTCGTGGAACGTTAAATAAATAAATGTGGTTCTCATTTATTATGCACTTATAAAAAATGGCAGATCCCACGTGCAGTGGGAATCAAGGAAATGCGAAGCACGCATCGGGAGCGTAAAATGGATCTGCATTGTTGTCTCGCTATATCTATTTTGGTACACGAAGTTAAGGATACGGCCGCAAGAGCACCAACACTGTGGCAGATAAACCACACGGCTCATGACACGCATGTCATGATTGTAATGTCATTATGTGCCATTTACATTCGTCATGCAGTCGTGTTGTGCCATAGCAGTTTTGGTATACACCCCATTAAGGAAACGCGTGGCATGTAAATAATGCCGTTCATGACATGCATGTCATGATTTCCATGTTCTCAGAACGTGTCACCCATGGCCGTCATACATTGTTGTCTCGCCGTGCCAATTTTTGTATATATCAAGTTATCGAAACGGCCGCAAGAGCATCAAGACCGTGGCACGTAAATCATGCCGCTCATGACATGCATGTCATGCATATCATGATTTTCATGTTATAACCTGTCATTTATGTTTGTCGTACACATCCCATTAACGAAACGGCCAGGAGAGCACAAAGCCGTAGTCGGCTAGATAGATAGATACGCTCAACGTCGCCGAAGTTAGCTAAGAAAAGCTTCACATTTAAAAACTACAACTGTGCCCTTTGAAAGCGAGTTGCAGTGTGTAGCAAACTGCCAACACGGGAGCACCCTTCACGCATGGCGGCGAGGACAAGCCCAGTTCAAAGAAGTCCCGCCTCGCGTCGCGACCTGCGCGGTCCTTCCGCCGGTTCAATCATCATCTAAACCGCCACAAGTGCGGTTGGCAGGGTTAGTTGCATTGGTATTCCCCTACCAGCTTCGCGTGCGCGTGCTTCCCTATTCGTCGTACCAAAGAGGCCTTTAATGCGATTTTCTCGCAGCCTTGCTTCGGCGAGCGGGCGAGAGAACAAATAAATTCACCCGGCAGTCCGCACGCTCCGTTAGGCCTAGCGGGCGGGGTGTTAAGCCTAACGAGGCGTACCGCGGCAAGCACTACGCTTAACGCGGCGTGCCTTTTGCTAGACGAGCCCGCTATAACGGGCTCGTCTTCAATTACTGAGCCCTTTTCTAGCTTGCATTCGTGTGAGCAAGGAAAAAGAGACTGAGAGAGGTGAGAGGAGTTTAATGGGTTTGGAGCGTCCCGTATTTTTGGGAGGAAGGGAATTCGTACTGCAAAGCTCGAGACGCAGCAAGCAATATGTGTTCTCGCGCAAATGGACAAGCAGCGCTACGCAATTGCGCGGGTACCGCCCTCAGCGATAACATACAAGCAAGCGAGCGCCGATGGCGCCGGCAAAGGAAAGCACTATGCTATACATAACATTCGAATAAAATCATCACGGCAAGGCTTCTTTCAACTTCAAGATTCCTCAGCTGCGCTTTAGGCAAGCTACATATACATAGAACTCTTATCGAAGATGTGGTCTATCGCGAACATCTCCGTACACCAACATGAGTAAGTAACTACGAATGACAAATAAAAAGAGAAACAGAATGCAGTGAAAAACAGCAACCATGCAAATAAGCGCTCTGCACAAGAGCATTAAGGAGTGTGTACGCACCATTTTGGAGGTAAGAGGTAGTCCTCGCTGCTTTCAAGCACTGCACCAAACCACTGAAATAAAAGAAGACTGTACTGTGAGGTTCCACGTGCAACAATATCATTAACAGGTATACAATACCAAACGACAGCGGATTAGTTTAGACGACTTGAGGTTCATTATTATTATTATTATTATTATTATTATTATTATTATTATTATTATTATTATTATTATTATTATTATTATTATTTGGCATGTAAACGTGTACGCACAAGGACATGAAGGAATTAGAGAAAGTTGTTTCACAACGACCACGGAGATGGTCACAACACGTGCCTACTGCTCCTTCGGGAGAATGAAATAAATAGGGAAGATGATGGGAGGAAAGAGAGTAGAACGTAAAAACAGACTAACAAACGGGCAAAGTACAAGAAAAGCAAAGTATGCAAAGCGCAAACAAAACAGATACGCCAGGCCAGTAGCTTTCAGAAACGTTGATAGTGCTCGATGGGCCTGGACCCGTCCAGCAGCACCCCCCTTTGGGAACAGGTAATCGTCATCGGTCGCGCACTGCAAACCAAGACGCTTACACTCCTCAATTAGCAATCTACGCTGCATAACGTACGCGGGACGCTCTAAAATAGAAGGCTATTATCGCAAAGCATAATCTAAGCACACAGCTGCTTTTTGTCCATCCACGGCACAAACATGATCAAATGAATACATTATTCGGTGAAGTACATAAGATGCATGTCACTGAGAAGGTCGAATATGTTTCACACGAAGCGGAATAATTGAGCCCCTCCGCGAAATAAACAACACAGAGAAATACATGGTATACATGAAGAAAGATACGAAATTATACACATTCAATATACGCAGACCCAAAGCAGTTACACATACACTTGTGCTTCTGCAGACATGATAAATTCACAAATTTTACCAAC
This sequence comes from Hyalomma asiaticum, assembly GCA_013339685.2. Classification (NCBI taxonomy): domain Eukaryota; kingdom Metazoa; phylum Arthropoda; class Arachnida; order Ixodida; family Ixodidae; genus Hyalomma; species Hyalomma asiaticum. The sequence continues at coordinate 22,766,988 of CM023491.1, read as the reverse complement.
ACGCACTTTAACATGCCAGCGCCATCGTTGTTTCTGTACCGAGAGAGTACAAAAGGGTCAATGAACCAGTATATTGGCCGGTGCTAGGCAATATACTAGTGTTCGCAGCGTGTGAGTAAATACGGTAGTTATACTAGGTCGGTGCTCCCTGTCATGCGACCCTGTTAGCTAAACTATGCACGCGGAAGGGGTGCAGAGGGTCCTCAGATTATTTCTTGATGGAATCTGCCGCGACTGTGTTTTTGGAGATCTCCGACAACGTAACGCAAATACTGCTCCGGGCAAACATCGAGTCTCTCAAGGTTCGCTTCTTCTCGAAAGAAGAAGCGCTCATTATATTCGGGGATGTTCTGAACGGTTACCATAGGGGCAGTGGGTTGGAAACATAACACGCTTACCTATGTTCAGTCGTGCAAACCAATAAAGCACTAATAAAAAGAAAGAAGCAAAGAGCGAGAGACGTAGGAGACGGGCAGGACTTCCGTGTTTGGTTCGGGCACGGCTTTCCTTCGCTAAACTGCTTATAGGATTTGACTCGCTCCTCTGTTTGGCTCCGAAAAAAACACTGCCGCAAATGCGTGCGCGTCTGCGAGAGAAAATGGTGAATCGCTGTAGACTAAACGGTGAAATATGTGTATTTTTTTGTGCGTGTATGTGTGTGTCCTTACAGAAATCTCTCAAATCAGCAACGTCATTTTTTTTCCCTTTCGTTCTCCTGGAAACTTTGCGCCGACAAGCCACTCGTATAGGGATGCGCATTTATCTAGGCGTAGGCTTGACATAAAAGATATTTTCGTCCCTTCTGCGTGCGCCTCACCTGTCCTCACTCGTCTAATCGGATCAGCCTGAATTCAAAATCTTTGTTTCGATGCTTCAGACGTCTTCTGTGGCTGCTGCGCAGCCAGAGAAGACGTCGCTTGCGGAGAAAGTGCTCATCCGTTTTCGTGCGCTTCGTCTATGATAAACTTATCCAACTCATACTAATAAGTAAAATATTTGCTATTTGTTCCAATTATTGTAATATTTGTATTATTGACACTTCGCTATTTGCAATCAGTTGTTTCGCTTCCTTTTCTTTTTCAGACTTGCAACTACTGTGCTACCCGTGTGCTGTGTGATCTCAGTGCACGTTAAACAGACCCGGAGTGGCAGGCCAGGGAGTATTAGCCCAGGCCAGCATATTTGCCTTTTCATTAAATCACCTATCTCATTACATCACTTATCACCGATCTCTGGGGCTCTCTCGCTGACTCGTGCGTTACAACGACTCCACAATCGCCCTCTTTCTGTGCAGATGCTACCGGAACACCGTCCCCATCGCCGTTAGCCCACAAAGTATTGAATGCACTGCTTTGTTTCTTGAGGACGACGGGCTTGTGCGATCGTGTTTGTCTGTGTAACTGTGCAATGCTCTAGGTGTCAGCGCGTCAACTGCCTATTTCTTCTTTTTTTTCTTCCTCTCTTCTCCCTTTCATCTTTCCATTCCTCTTTATCGAGTTTGCTGTCAAGTTTTGCTAGAAAACACGGCAAGAAGTGGGCAAGAAGTGGACAAGAAGTGGCTACCTTACACTGGAGAAGGAGATTAAGGGATTGAAAGAGAAAGAAAGGCAACAAGTGGACAACCATTCCACAAATGAGAAGCAGGTGGGTTTGTTGCAAGAAGACGAAACAGCGCAGGACAACAGGACAAAGAGAGAGAGCACAGACACGGGCGCTGACTAACAACCATATGTGTTTATTGCATCAATCGTCGTGCATAAGTACGCCGCCACTATCAATAGGAAATGACCCAACAAAATCAGCATGCGCAGAATCCAGCTACATATCTTCAAATTAACAAATCAGGTACGATGTCTCCTTCGAAAGAAGGGAAATGGAGGGTAGGCTAACGCATGCTTCACCACTACTATGGATGTGATAGGCCTCTGATACAAGACGAGCACATTCATCCCGGTACTTAGACAAAAAAAAATCAAATTTTCGAAAGATGGCTTTCGAAAGATGACACATTCCTTCTTGCAATCATGAACCAACCAGCCCAAATGCGTGCCCTTCTACAGTGGGTTTATTGTAGCGACTGTCAGAGGGCGGACAACACCAACAAACCCGCCTGCTTCACAAGTTTGGCATGGTTGTCCACTTCATTGCCTTTCTTTCTCTTTCTCTCTTTTAATTCGTTAATGCATTTCACCCAGTGTAGAGTAGTAAACCAGACGCGCGTCTGGTCGACCTCCCTGCCTATCCGCCATCTCCTCCGCTACCTTCTCAGGCTGGTTCGTTAAAATTAGAGAACAGCGTGCGAATTGGAACCTTTAAGTACGTTGCGGGCACGTTCATGCGTACACGTGCAACGCTTTGCTTTGAAAATATTCATACGCTCTTTGAAGTACAATTTCTTCGTGGCGCAGTGCGTTTGACGTTCTTGGAACTTTCGGTTGCATACGTAAGCAGACACCTTAGCAAGGGAGGCTCTGCGCTTCTTCGACGCACCCTATCTTGCAAATGCATCTGTTTATTTGCGCTACCTAAGTTTCGGGGCACTTACTGCCTGGCATCTGTTTATTCGCGCTACCTAAGCTTCGGAGGACTTACTATCCGACTCGCTTCTGGATTATTTCGAAGACGTCACCCATTCAAGGACGCATCACGCGGTTGAGCGCGTTCAGAGAGAGACGGTGCAGACAAAGCCACAAGTTTGACGCATTCCTAATAAAAGGTTCCATTGTCATCGATTCCACGTTCTTCAATACATGTGAAACTGTTTTCTTTTTTTTTTTTTTCACTGCACCTTCTCGCTCGTTACGCAACCAACATGTTGAGAACGCAATAGTCTTTTTTGTAAGCGCAGCTAAGCGGTCGCATTGCTGCGTAGGGCGCTGTAGTTATAGCTGTAGGCTTCCGTATATAGATACATCTTGTTCTTTCTGCCATGCGTCTCAATCTCATAACACCGTGCAATCACCGCTCGACTCTTCACGGCAGCTCCCGGCACAAAATGAAATTCCAGGCAGCAAACTCTGACGACGCTGCGTGTACTCGCGTGTTCTGGCTCATCACGCCAAAGCCGCGTCGCTGAATTTTTATTTTTCCCCTTACAGGAGCTGCAGTGCGTCAGCGAGTAACGTTCAGCTGCTCTTCACTTGCGAGGCGGGCTTTTCCCCATTAAGGCTCGTATTGCGGAGAAACCAGCTTGCCATACGTGACGGCGTTGTTCGAACACCACCGACTGACGCAACTCATATTGGTATAAGGCATCCCCATATCGTGGTTCTGCAGACCCACATACCAATTTCGATACTGCTCGTTCCTTCACGAAAGCATGTTAAGTTGAATACCGCAGCGTTGGAATGTATGTATCTTCCTGTGCGTTCACACTAAGTTGCATCATACTGTATGCTCTGTGGACCTCCGAGAAAACTGAACACGTCCTTGCCGTAATATTCTATTATTATGCGGCAGGAATTGATACACTAATATAATTCTTATTACCCCAACGGCGAGAAGACCGAGTCCTGCCGTGTTACTATAAATAAACCACCACCGCACCATGATTTGAAATATTCTAGTTGTTTTTTTTTTCTTTGCTTCCATTTCACTAATACTGTCCATTACACAACGTATTTACGTACACGCTGCAGCGAGTTAGAGGGACTGTCGCAAAAAAACAAACAGTGCGAACTGACGTAAGATAAAACAGATATGTGACGAACAAATACTTCGGGAACACCTTTCACTGTGTTCCTGAAGAAGTCAACCGTTCTCCACTCGCAAGATATTCAGCACATTCTTCTTTCCGTATACTCTGAGTCGGCCGTGCCCTTCTCTTACCAATTTTCCTGTCCTCAGTAGTTTCCGAAGTGAACGGAGTGCATTTTTTGCCTTCGCTCGCTGCTCTGTTTCATACTTCCTTTAAACAAAGCTGTCCCTCCACTGGGTCGAATGTCTGTGTAGCTTCCGCGGCTGCGTCGTCCTCTTTGTGAGATGAAAGACATGCATTTTTAAAGTCTCTCTCTCTCTCTCTCGACCACTGTATTTCTGAGCCCCGTGGTTTTGTTATTTTCTGTTTCTTCGAACATGTGGTTGAGCTGTTAAGCTGTTGAGCTCCTTACGCTGTTTAGCGGTAATGGTTTTCTTTACCTTCCAAGTGGTTCAGCGGAATAGCCAAAAAGGCAAGAAGCGAAGGAGAAATTCATTCTTGCTGAAAAAAAGAAGAGTTACATGAAGAACTATGGCCGGCGCATGTCAAAGAAAGCTTCACAACATCATCAACGTTTAGGAAGACACACCGCTCCTCCTCACTCTCCTATAGAGAAGGCAAACGCACGTGCTAATTTGTCCCTTCATTTATCTGTCACAAGCTGTTGCATAGTTCTGTTTCATGCACTAGTTAGTTGCACTTGTTACGTGTTTTAAAAGCAAGCCTTTCACGCAGAAGTAGACTTCGCCCACTTAACTTTCCTTAGTTTATCATTTTCCCGGGTCCAGTGTGACATCAGCATAAGTCTCTTCTCATTTGATTTGCACTTCTTTTATTTTCATCTTTATTTTTCTGATTGCGCGCGCGTATTTATAGGGTACTTTACGTCCGACAACCGGTTGTAAGGTAGTCTTCGTTGACACAGGTTTATAACTATGAAATCATCAAAAATGAAGGAGTGTGTGGCGATGTGTCGCTTGGGCACTGTGAGTACCGCCAACGGAAGCGATATGATTTTAAACGACCTGAGGAAAAAAAAGTTATATCAAGTGTACAGAAAGGCTCATGCAAAAATAACTAAAAGCGAGCATCCCAGAACTTAGTCCTACGGTGTCTAATATGAATTAATGAGAGAAGAGATTCTTGGATGGAAATAAAGAGAAAAGCACGGCATAGTGACTCTCTCTCGTCAAGGGGGACGCCTGAACCGCCCTGTGCGAGGGATTTAAGCCCGACCCACATGCAGCGCTTTTGCCGCCGTTTTCTGGCGTTGCGTCTCTCGCCGTCTTCACAACGTCGCCGAAAGCGAGGGCGACCAACCACACGACGAGCGCACAGACCGGCGCCAGCCCAGCGTCACACAACATGGGCCGATGAACTTAATGTAGGACCACGGAAAGCAGTGTGGAATGTGCGCCACTGGAACAACAATAAATATTCACGATTACAGCTTATATGCCTTACTTGAAGTTCCGCAGTGCACAAGACATTCATACCATTGCAAAAGAAGCACACTGTTCGCAAAAGTTTATTTTTGTTGTTGTACTTGTGGCGGCACCTATGGAGATAAAAGTGAACCAGCAAACTCAAAATCGATGGCTTCCGAGACTCGCGCTTATCTTGAGGCCTAGCTGCCGAAGTAATTGAGAATGGTTCTCGAAAACGGTGTAATGTAATCCCGTGTGCGTTGCTGTCGAAGCATCTGTAGACAAACATGAGTCAAATACAAGCGTCAGTTGGGATCTTGAGGTTCACACAGTTCGCGACGATGACTGAGTATATTCGAGACGGGCCGTGCCTGCTTCGGCGAGGACGCCATTGCTCCGGCGGAAGTCGCTTCGAGCCGCGCGCTGATTGGTGTCCGCTCACCCAGCAGTTTCCGGCGTCGGCGCTGCAGCGCGGCGGCGGCGTCAATATCTGGACGGTCTTGATCTCGGCGTTTCGGCTGCCGTCACTCTCAGCGTCGACGCAGAGTGACGCCGGAGAGAGAAACGCCAGAAAACGGCGGAAAAAGCGCTCCATGTGGTTCGGGCTTTAAGGGGGCTTAAAATTGTAAAACATAATAATAATGATGAAACATTGAATTCGCTGAAAGTGAAAATGAAATAACGAAAGAGAGAGGGTAGTTTATTTATGGCCTTCATTCGCCGTATCGTTGACGGGCGTCGTTACCTCCGTAGAAGCACGTCATAGGTCGCAGCCTGCCTCGGTAGTCTCCCCTCTTATTGCCTCCTGCTCGTCCTTTCGACCGTATCTCACGCGAGGCACTTCAGCTGCCAACCGTTCATATATATCAACGACCGCACGAGCTGTATGCTTCAAATCGTTGGAGTGCGACGGTGGTTTATCCCGCAAAATGTTCCACTAAGTGCGCATGCTGCAGCTCGCACTCCTGAAGTCTTACTCAAAAATCCCTCACCACATTTTTTTTTTTAGTTACCGTGCGTTAGTTTATACGTTCACTTCACAGGGCGTGCGTTTTAAATCCAACTAGTTTCTGCGCTCTAGACACAAGTCAAAGCCGTAAAGCGCAGTTTCAAACTGTGTACATTCGGGTACTTGCTTTTCACGCCAGAAATGTCTGCAATCTTGGAAGAGCTTAAGCAGATGCTAACCAGCTAAAATACAAATATGGGAAATAACCAAATGCACCTGCAAGTACAAAATTATTCTTTAGAGAGTTTCTTGGGATGTAATCGAAAGACAACACGTATTAGTGCGAAAAACGCGGCGTTTCTAAGCAAACTGGATAGTAAGCGTCATGGTCTCCAAATTATCAGTTACACGGTGACCGCGTGCAAAGTTGAAGACATAAAAGAACAGGGGAACGAAGCGCGAGGAAGATTATAACATGCACGTTCGGTTTACTGCCCTACGCTTGAGTAAAAGGATTAAGGAAAGAAGGGAAAGAAAAAGAAAAGCAATGAGTAATGCATGGAGGGAGATCCTATCAGTGCGGAGCAGCTCCTTCTGTCTCTTACGCCGACAAGCGACCACAGACATTGATTTCAATAAACGGCAGGGGCTACCTCGCCGCTTAGCAAGTCTGCGATGCCTATAGGGCCAGAGTCCGGGGTTCTTTCGCTTCGGAAAAGGTCTCTGGTCCGGCTCCTTTAGCACATTTCGGAGAACATCGTGCTTGATAATGCACCGATCAAATAAACTTGCTAGAGGTTTTATGGTCGCTTCGCAACTGCAGAATTCAACGAAGGAGGCTGCCACGCATTCCACTGGGAAAGCAGTACCCCCGATTGCGGTGGCTTCGCAACCTCGCATTGCAATGCTTGTCAGCGGAGAAGCCATGGCGCAACAATTCCTGCGCGTTTTTCAACGATGCTTACGCACTATTCAATCCTCGGTCCTGTTAGCGCAGACCGTGTTATGCAATGCTTGCAAACAGCGTACTGTCAGGCCGAATGCAATCACGAGTCGTCTGCACGAATCTAGCAAAACCTCATTACGTTAGTGCATTCCAGCACCAAAGGCCACACAAATCTGATAATGCAGTGTGAACAAAGCACTAGAGAAATGTTCCTCGGTTCCCGCCATAATAATTTGCGCTTCATCTACGGACGCCGCGAAAGCGTGGCGCAATTCCAAGCGCTTTGTTTGCAGTTGGAAATCTAGCCTGCTGTGAAGACACAATGAGTTTATGCGATGAAGCCTCCCAAAATCCCTTTGCCTTGCACGGCACATGCGTTCGTACTGGTTGTACATAAGAAAACTTGTATAGTCTGTTTCAGGACTTCCGTGCAGCACAGCCAAGGCTACGGGGCCATCGGGCGCAGAATTCTTTCGAAGCGAGACGAAATGCCACTGTTCGGACACGCACACCCCGCTTCGTCATCCTCCTCCCAGGACTGCAACTGCCACTGCAGCGCCCGCCATTGGCAGATGACAAGCCGCGGAAGGATACGTTTAACATGTGTTCGCCCTCCGGATTGGCCGAAGAGGCCTGTAGCTTCCACAGTGCTGCACAGAACTTCTGAAACAGACTAGAATGGAATAGGTTTGCGAGCGTGTGTTTTTATTCTACGTTCATCGACACAGCCGAAGCTCAGATAACTGGCTGAAGTAAGAATATTCTCGTGCCATCGCTAAACGCGTTTCCATTCCTCTGCGCCCGTTTCTTTCTTGAAGCAAGAGTAAAAAAAATGACTATGGCCAAACTCAAATTAAGAAATTTGCAGGCATAAAGTGGGATCAACTCGCTGACAAGGCCAATCAGAAATCATTACAGGAGGAGGAAGCCTTCGTCCAGCAGCGGACCTAAAATAGACCGATGACTACTATAATCATGACGATTATTACAAGCGAAAACTGAGTTAGAGAGTGCCTAGAGAGTGTTGTAGGTCTTACCTCAATCTCATTATGTCCTAAATCTCACTATGCACCAATATTAGACATCATAAAAGCATGTAATTTTACGCAGAGAAAGGGTCACTCGCTAATACTCCAACGGGTACCCGACACCCCTTACGAAAATTGATTTAGGGCTCTTTAATAACTCCTAATGAGTTCCTATAGAGTCTAAAGGAACTCAATAGGAACTCGCTATCTATAGAATGTTTTCCATAGGACGACTGTAGGAAGTCCAAAAATACCTGTCTATAGAAAAACGCCATTTCACGCTCAATAGAAAGCGTATTGACCTCATATGTACTGAACTTTATAAAGTAACTTTTATAGAAAGCCTTTAAAACATTTTACGCGTTCTTTCTATAGATTGGTTCGCCATACGCGCTCTATAAGGGATGTATTAACATCATATCTACTAAATTCTACAAAGTAACCTTTATCGAGTACCTTTAGAACTCTTAATGTTATCTTTCTATAGACTGTATTTCTATATGTCCTCTATAAGGGATCTATAGACGGTGCATTAATACATGTAAGACTCGTATGGAAAAATGCTTCATCAGGCCACTGCAGGGCAAAAGTCTCTTCCATATTTTTCTCCAATTTACATGGTCATGTCGCAACTGCGGCCATGTTAATTGGTAACGATCTGGCTTACACTGAAGCACGAAGCGCTGTGAAGTGATATTGCTGATATTGCTCGCGAAGTGATATTGCTGTGCGATCTGGGACGCTCGACTTTTTTGCTGATGTCGCGCATGCGAGATCACACAGCAATATACTGGTCCCAGCAACATCACCGCTGCAGACGCTTAAAAGAAATAGACCCTGACAGGATTTTCCGCCTCCAGGGCGAAATCAATTGAATCCACTGCCAGTATTGTTTGCGGGACTCATCTGGGCGTCGCCTTCACTCGACGATACGCGCACATCATTGGTCGTGCGCACAGCCCCAGCTGTGAACGCTTCCAGGTTTGCGAATTATTACAGCACATATTCAGCGAATGTCCTCTGTACGGGTCACAATGGAAAACGTTGGCTTCCGCGGTGGCAGGCATGGGAGTGGGTATACACAATTGAAAGAAGAGTTTTGTCCGTAATGTCCGACGAGGCGGTTTCTACAACTGCTATAAAGGCAGTTCTTCATTTCTGAAGAACACCGGACTAGATGACAGACTTTAGAGAAGGCACTGTGTGTTGTGAATGTACAAACGCGTCACTTGTTCCGACACCATCATCATACTTCATCCATCCTTTTCCTTTTCCTACCCATCCAAAGTAGCAAGCCATATTGTACTTGCTCAGGCCGGCCTCTCTGCCTTCCAATAAATTCTCTCTCGCTCTCTCTAGCAGACTCTCAATGATCCGTGGCTCATGTCTGACACCACAGCCCGTAACACGAGCACTGACTTGAAAAGGCGCGGAACGGGCTCAATTCTATTTGCGTCATCGAGATCAATGAGGCGTGAAAGACCTTCCCTTGTAACAGCGTTTTCATCAAAACTGCGCGGGCAACGATGGCGAAATGTGCTAGAAAATCTGACTGTAACAAAGCCACACTCTACCGCGTAAGACCACGTCGGCACCCCCTTCACAAGAGTGTTACGCGTCGACGCTTATATTTTTGAAAACGACGGCCGAAACGCAAGTATAGATAATTCGCAGCCCTTCCCTAACATCGCTGAAAGTGATCGATTCGCATATAAATTTAATAATGGCCACCTCGGTGCATATAAAAGCTTAGTTTACGCCAGTCGCCCGTTATGGCACCTTCTCATTTCCTCTTTCGGCGTAGCATCGCTACATGTTTAAAAGAAACGCCGCTGTTTGCCGCTCTAAACTGTCGCATTGCATTAGAAACGACCGAGGTTAGGCTTGCAAAAAATAAGGGGCGCAGAATGGAGCGAGCTTAATACTTTAAGTGATCACTAACGCACACTGGAACCTCCAGGCCGTAGCATCGCGGCTGCCTTAGTGCATAAGGGCCCATTAACGTTCTTCAACTGCAATATTTTGCAGTTTTTCTCTTCAAATGCACCACTCTTCTCTTAAACATTTCTCTGTATCCCTTTCCTTCCCTCCTTCCTTTTCTTTCTTTCTTTCTTTGTTCTCCATTGCTTAATTCTTTCTGAAAGCATATGTACAGTGGTGGTCAAAATTTTGCGGACCACGGGAGCGCGTGGCGGATAGCACAGCGGCGCCTCCTGACGGCTGCCTGCGAAGCTAGAGAGCGCTCACTGCGCACGCGCGCCCTTTTTTACCTGCCAGCCAGCTCGTTCGCTCCCTTCAACAGCTCGCAGATCGGAACGCCAGAATAAGCACAAGGTGTCACTTCTACTATCGCCGCCGAAACACCGAGCGGTGATATCGCGACGAGAAGAAGCGATGAATTAGACAAAATATGACACGAGCGGACTGCGGATGTGCTGCAGGCACGCAGGCATCTATCGAGTGCCCGATTTGCAGGGTTCATTTTAAAATGAATACCGTATTTGCTAGAATGTAGCGCGAGGTCTTTTTTTTTTTCGGATTTTCGTACCTAAAGTCGGCCCTCTCGTTACAATCAAATGACGAAATTCAATAATTTATTCTTCCTGGACGCAATGAAAGGTCGCCCGTCGCGTTACAATCGTGGTCGCGTTACAATCGAGTAAATACGGTACTTCACTAGGAATATTGGGCGCGAGGACCACCACTGGAGAGGCTGGCGCTGCGGTCGTTCTGACGTGCAAAGTTGGATCACGTGACCCCACGATCCCACCTCGCGCCGAGCCTCCGCCGAAGCGGACGGTTCACGCAGTTCACGCGCGCTTTCAAGGGCCATTCGCCAGCGTTTTTATCTACAAACATCGTCGCTTCGCGTTTATTTCACGTTCGCGGACACCTAGCGACCACAAAAGCTGAAAAGTGGGCTCGGAGTTATTGGAAACTTGTTATTTTCTAAAAGACGTCGTCTGCAAAATGAACCCAGCCAGTATCACTTCTTCCCCTTTTACACCCAGGCCATTAACCAGGCTAACATCTCCGGCTTTATCAATAAAATATTCTCTCTCTCTCTCTCCCCTTTTACACTGCAGACGACGACGTGGCCAGCTTCAAACACAGATTCTCCTTCTATCAGCAGTCGTGGAGTGTCATACGGCTTATCGATGAAGGTGCAGATGCTGGACACTGATAGTTTCACTGAATCATTTAGACCACAATAAGTTACACCGTGCAGCGTACTAGTGCAAGGGACTCCGGAACGTTTTTCGGAGTGTGTGTGTGTGTGGGGGGGGGGGGGGGGGGGGGGCACTTATTGTCGTCTTTGCATGTTGCGTTGATTATTTTTGTTCTCAGTGTTTGTCGATTCTAATTTATTTAAAATGCATATTATGTATTATTATTTACTATAATATTAATGAAATCAATTATTGTTTTAATTCATTTTAGCCGTTTAATATTTTACAAATTTGCATCATCGCTTATTTCACATTGGTATACACTTCAAAATGTTTGGAACTTTCGGAAGTACTGAAAACCTGCGGCACACCGCGCAACCCACGTGGTTGTGTGGTCCAGTGTTTTGGAAAGCACTGCACCACAGAACCACCACCTGGATTGATTGACTAATTTGTGGCGTTTAACGTACGTCCCAAAACCAGCTTTGATTATGAGAGACGCCGTGGTGGAGGACTCGGGAAATTTCGACCACCTGGGGTTTTTTTTAACTACCACCAGCTTGAAAATTCTTCTCAAAAATTTTGATTTCAGCGTAAACGGTTGGAAAGTGGGAGGGGGGGGGGGTCGAGCTCCCTCTAGAAAAATAGTAGGGGCGGGGGGGGGGAACCGCCCCCCCCCCCCCCCCCGTTCCGGAGTCTCTGCTAGTGCATTCAAATGAGTAAACTAATACGTCCGGTCTTACGCTGTATTTTCGATCGCTATTGGCCCCTTCGTGCAAAATACGGACGGGAGTCATTCGTCGAAAAATGCAGCCATGAACTGGCTCGACCGCGATCGAAAATCGCCGCGTGACGACCGTCTTGAATACGCGGGAAAAATAAGCAACAGAAAGAGAAGCAACGAACAACTGTGCTCCAGGCTAGTGTCCTTGGGGTCATACTGGCGAGAATTTAAATTGTGATCAAGCCACAACGTCCTAAGGTGAACCCCATGTTCGAAAATAACAAGGTTTAATGAGGCGCGCATGTGCGTATGTCGTGTGTACATCTTAAATCATGTGAGAAAGGTCGCGATTGAATGCAGCTCTATGCCTGCTGCTTTCCGCAAAATGAAGGAACCACTCGCATCGCGCTGCATAGAGGTATGCGTGTTCAGCATGAATACAAATTTGCTAATTCGATTTCTTCTTGTCAACGGCGGCCCCTTTGTTGATGCAAACATACAATGAATGAATTGCACGAGAAACACGTCGCACGCCTTTCTTGCGGCCAAAAGCTGTGTGTATTTACCGCAACCGCGCGCTAAAACCATCTTGATGCTTACTTTTCATTCATTTTCATTCATCAAAATGCTATCTCACCGAAAAAAACCAGCCGACTGCGCACGCGCGGTATCCTCGCCAATGACCATAGCAGACGACAACAGCAGTCGACCCGGTGTCTAAACTGCATTGTAATGAACCTATATTCTTTTTCTGGAAGAGTTAATTACCTTGTTGAAGAATCAATAACGTAGCCACAACAGTATTTTACAGATATCGTCTAGCTGAAATAAACGGCAACAACAATACGAGGGCGACGCGCAAAGCAGCTCCGCGCTGAGCAAGGCAGTGCTGTCGGAGCAATCCAACTTTGCGCGTCACACCGGTTCTCCCGCGCGGCGGCGCCACGGTATGTCCTCGCTCCCAATAACAAACCAGTCAAACATTTTCAGTTCACTTGTGCTTTCCTGAAATTAGCCGCAGTACCTTTTAAACAAGGCGAGCGAAAACCACACAGATGCTTGAACAAGGGAGACATTCACAATTTAATGCCACTTCGTCTTCAGCTACTCCATGTGGAGAATGTGATGGTCATCTTTGGAAATGTAAGCGAGTCTTGAAATTGGTGACGCATCTTTGATCTCCCGGGATTTCTTTCGGTTACCGAGAAAACATAAACCACGCCTGTTTCCGTTCACTTCTCTGCGTCTTTTCTACAGCAGCTCGATAGCTGGATGTGTACGAGCCCATAACATGTATAAGGAGTATTAATATGTGCATTGGTTTACTGCAATAGAGCGCAAAAGGCATCGCTGTTGAGTAACCTTATCACAAAGGCCGACTTCCGAAAAGCTGACGCCATATGCATGTTTCCGTCGCCGCGGAGCCTCTGGGACTAAGGCGTATACAATGCGGGGCGCAGCGAGCATTGCCAGTACAAATTACGTGTTTTCGTCGCGATATCGCCGCTCGGTGTTTCCGCAGCGATAGCAGAAGTGACACCTTGTGCTTATTCTGGCGTTCCGGTCCGCTAGCTGTTGAAGGGAGCGAACGAACTGGCTGGCAGGTAAAAAAGGACGCGCGTGCGCAGTGAGCGCTCTCGAGCTTCGCAGGCAGCCGTCAGTAGGCGCCGCTGTGCTATCCGCCACGCGCTCCCGTGGTCCGCAAAATTTTGACCGCCACTGTACGTCTGTAGGACCATGCCGGAATGAAAAATGAACCGAAGCGACTGTCTTCATTAGTCCAGTAAAAAGAAAAAAAGAAAGAACTTTTCCTTCACTCTTAGGAGCACTTATTGCGTTAGACACGGCGAGCTTGTAATTGCCGGCTAATAGATTATCACTTCCTCGTGCTTTCCCGGTGGGCATATTTTCAGAGAGAGAGAGAAGGACAGCTTTAGAGAACAACAAAAAATAAGGGCAAATGAAACTTGTATAAGCACTTTTCTAATTCGATCACGCAGGAAACGTGAAGGCTGAAGAATCACAGGTGTTGCAGCTGTACGCTCTCCCTAAGCGTATGTATACATATAAAAAAGTGCATGGTTTTCTGTTTGGGCAATGGGCACGTGCGAACGGCTGCATGTCACTTATTACGTATACATTACTTTCATCAAAGTCCTAAAATGTAATTGCCATTGCACCTGAAATGGTTATATTTGATGGATTTATTTCTGTGGTTTTACGCCCCAAAACCAGCTATGATTATGAGAGGCGCCTTAGTGGAGGGCTCCGGAATTTTTGACCACCTGGGGTTCTTTAACGTACACTGACATCGCACAGTATACACGGGCCTCAACATTTCGCCTCCATCGAAATGCAGTCGCCGCTGCCGGGATTCGATCCCGCCACCTTCGGATAAGCAGCCGAGTAGCATAGCTACTAGACCACCATGGCGAGGCCCTGAAACAGTTTTGAGGGAGTCTTATACGCACTTCGATATCTCACTCACGAATGAGCACACAGCGCTGACCAAAGTAGAAATGTATTCACATAATGACGCTACCGTTCTCGCTGTGGGCCCTTCTTTACAGTGATGGCACAGTAATGGCATGATCACTTTTTCACAAGGTCCTCGTTTCACTTGCCATTTTCGCAGTACACGGCCACTTCGCGTCGTGCCGATATAATGCGTCAAAATCACTTGCGCGTTTGTTTAGCGTGTACGCCTTAGTCCGTCTTATCAAAGACTTCAAACGAATTAGCAGAAAAGTGTCCTCTTCCGCGCCTTTAAATGTCAAGCAGGAGAACTCATCATATGAACTATTCTAATTACATGTGCACACACGTGTACCAACTCTTCCTATGTGAACGCCGCCGCGGAACTCTGACCCATGCGCTATCGGACTGTATATAGCGCCGGCTCTTTTAGTGTTTAGTGTGCACGTCTTGTGAAACTCTTCTTTCTTAGTTCTCTTTTTTACTTCTTTTGTTGAACTTTTGCTGGGCTTGCTAAGCGAGAAGGAGCAGCCGGTGCTGTACTAAAAGCACCTACCTCTCCTATTCACCACTTCAATCAAAAAAAAAAAAAAAACTCTGACTTCATTACCTGAGTACTATAGCTCGTTTTATAACCCGTTTGCTGAGTAGGCTATGACAGTTCCCAAATGACATTCCATGGCATGGTGGAGTGTGCGTATTAAAGAAAATCAAAAGACAAAGTACAATAAGCAGGAACAGCAGTTGTGAGATTAAAGAAATACGCACATAAGAGTTGTCAAAATATGTCAAGTGTGCATAAATGTCTCGACTTGGAATCGTTTACTTCTTTTTCCCCTCTCTCTCAGGGAAGCTAGCTTCCTTTTAAAAAAAGAGCGGAAATGAGAGACGCCCACGGTTTTTGCGACACGGTTTTCTGCGTCACTGCGTTCGGGAAGGAATTCCGAAAATGCGATATGTCGGACAGAACACGAAAAGCCTGTTAGGCCTCAACTCTGCTACACTGTACACGTCAAAAATTCAGTTACAGTGCCTCGGGTTCATTCTCTTATTTGTCATTTTCTTTTACAGTATTCACATTTTCGGTCACGCTCCTTTAGTTGCGTCGGGGACATCTTAGAAGTTCATTCGTCTAACACTTCCTTCTTTTATCTCCATCATTTTCCTTTACTTCTCTCACACATGCCTTCTTCCACCGCTTTGCGTGCTCAAAGCCAAAGTCACTGCAGGGCTCTAAAGTATGTAACGCGGATTGTTATTTTCTTTCAGCCACACACTCACTGTAATCGTGTATACAGTGAAAACAACTTTTACTATTCCTATACCGCAACAAAGCTATCCGAAAATACGACCGCGAGGCCGGGATCGAACCCGCGTGTTTCTTTTTTCTTTATTTGGTGGGGGGGGGGGGGGGGGGGCAGCAGAGCACCGTAACAACTACACCACGGAGATATTAGTCACTTGCAAGCTATGGGCCTCTCTTGGGCGCAGCACCCTCAGTACAAGATTCGTGAAAGCAGACATGAACGTCACGTAAACGAAACAATATACAAGAATCATGCAAACAAGCGTCCCTGCTATATTATAAAACTAGTCATAAATAACAGTGCGAATAAACATTTTATTAGGTGTACCTGGTACTGCGTATCTCATTTTCTTGCTAGCATCGTTCCGTCTCTTTACCTACCCCGTTCTTGATACTTCTGCGCCTTTGTGTCACACCATTTACTAAACACTCCTTTCGAAAAACTCAACGCTTTAATTTTACAGTTGTTTCCTCGCTCTCAGTTTGCCCTGATGAGTGATGAAAACAAGTCCAAGTTTTTGCTGCTGCTTCTGACGATAAGCTTCATTACCGTGAGGTGGGGGCTACAAACTAGCGCATTGCAATTAAGGAAAGGAAGATGAAAAAGCAATCCATTTAATTAAAGCTCGGGGCTAAATGCGCCCGCCACTCCACCATTTTGTTGTGCCGAGATATCTCTTGAGCTCTCATTTCACCGTGACGACAGATACGCTTGAGTAGGTTTGTTCCTGGCTTCGACAGTCCCCGTTTCCGTTTGGCTAACACTTAAAAAAGAAAAAGAAGAAAGGGGGGGGGGGGGGGGCTGTGTCATTGATTATGCTGTTACGAAATCAAGAAAGAATACGAATGCGTCATGACGAAGCAAATGTAATAATTTTAAAGAGTCCTGCGCACGTGCTCAAGTGGAGTCACGCACCTCGCTGGCTCTACGCGCAAGACATTGGTCCCAATTAAAACTGTCCAAGGAACCGCAAACAAATGAAATTGTTGTCCAATAACGCCGCCTGCTTCTTGAATATGGTTTGATATTATTCATAACATGTTTTTCTTCATTCCCGCCTGTAATAAAATCTACAGTCGAGTTTTTCATTTCAGGTAAGTCTTGGTACAGCTGAGATGATTTCATCGTCTGATTACCCTGCGGCTGGATAACGAAACTTCCAAATTGGATCGCGATGCGATACATGATGCTGAGATAACGAGTATTTGAGATAGAGATGCAAGATGCTACTGCAATTACTGTGTACGATACGATACTCCCCATTTCAATATTAACGCACTTCGTTACATTCGTAAATCTCGCACATTTGATTTATATAATGAAGCAGGAATGGATAGATGGATGGATGAAAAACGGTATTGTTGTGCTTAAAGCGCACGTTGGTTATGCACAAAAATGTTTGGTTGAAAATCTGCTGCCTAAGACAAACTTTAATTTCAATGAAATGTCAGGTACGACCACAAAATGCAGTCTTTCTAGAGCGGGAGATCTTTGGAGATTTGCATAAAAAATGGAGCCATACCAAAATTCAGAAATGCGAATCCATCTTTCCAAGTGGAACGTCATTTCTGGCGAAACGTAATTCTCAACCGGCCTGAAAATACAATTATATAAGTCGTGTTTAATAAAGCATGAACACGTCAAGCATATTGCAGTTGATAATTAGAAGCTTCGTTGTTATCGCCTATTTATCAAGGCGGGTTAACAACCCGCAATAAATTAAAATCTCGAAATGCGCATAACTTTCATTCACTCACCAGTGACGGAAACAACGAAAATCCCTGTAGCTAAAGGAGCTGTATAAAAGTATCCACTGTGTCACAGTGGTTACGGCGCTCGGATGCTGGCCCCATATATCCGGGTCCGATACCGACCGCGGAGGTTTTACTTCGATGAAGACGAGATGCTAGAAGCCGGTGTGCTGAGCGATGTTGGCGCACTTTAAAGAGCCCCAGGTGGTCTAAATTTCCATAGCCCTCCCCTACGGCGTGCCTCAACCTGACCTGCTAGCTTTAGAGGCTACGGTGTTGTTGTGCACGAGGTCCCGGGATCGAATCCCGACCGTGGGCCGCCGCATTTGAGCAGGGGGCGAAATGCACTAAGCAATGGTGTACTTAGATTTATATGCATGCTAAGGAATCACATGTGGTCAAGACTACTCAGGAGACCTCCGGCTGCGGATAATGACTCATAATCACATCCTGGTTTTGGCATGTAAAACGGGACAAGTTATTCCTTAAACACATATTTCGCTGACTGACGTATAATCACACACATATGACATATTGACACGTGTTGACACATATTTCGTTGACAGCCGCTGCCGACTACAGTTGCAAAAGTGTCCGTTCGCGAACATGTCATTAAACATCACACTTTAACCAACTTAATTTCGTCGCTTCCATTTCTTGTCGCTTCCCGGAGATTCTTTGAGTGACCTGCAATTCCGGCCTGCGATAAATCTGACTGCCGTTCCTCTCGGAATAAAGAAGCAGAAATGGAGAAAAACACGACTTCTCGCCACGCGGGCGTTTCAAGAGGCTACGCTGCGGTGGCCTCCATTTGTCATAATTTTGAAGCCGTTCTTGGCGACAAACGTTTCCGCTGTCAGTCTCTGAAAATCACGACCAGACATGGGACTGCACAGTGCATAGGCAGTGACCGCGCAATTCCGCACAGGCGACAGCTTTTAGTTATTATTCTCTCCGTGCTGTACAAACGGAGGCAGATTTGTAGGTCCCTACCATTTATCACTATCTCACGCTACTACTGTCTGTTTTCCATATAACCGAAATAACTGTCAGTGCTCGACACCCCGCCTTCTCTCCAGGCAAATCTCATTTCTTAGATGTAGATATGTCGTCATAATATCACGCTTCTGCAAGTAACTAAGCAGTAAATGAGTTGCAGACGCCACTGACCAACAAAGGTGTTATGTGAATACATTTACTTTTTTTTATGTTCCTCACCGCAACCTCCACTCGAGAATGAACACGAAAGGCTCGATTATTCATGAAAGATATACTCCTTTATGCTGACACTGCTTGTTAAACAAGCATACCACAGCGCGTCAGATCATTTCCAAACCAATTAGTATTTTGTACTGACAGAACATCATCAGATTTTATGGCATTAGCGTTGTTGGGTTCTAGTCGTCATTGTAGTTAATGAATGTTAGCGCTTGTTCTCTAGACGCTCACAGCGCCTTGTAATGTCTTTTGTAACGAATGATTGATTTCTGCGGTTTTGCGCTAGCATCGCACAGTACACGGGCCTCAACATTTCGCCTCCATCGAAATGCAGCCGCCGCGGCCGGGATTCGATTCCGCGACCCTGGGATCAGCAGCCGAGAGCCATAGCTAGTAGACCACCGTGTCGGGGAGGCTTTCGTAACAAATGCACCAAAAATCGCTGGTGGGGACTGAGAAGCAGCTAGGCAAGAAATATACCGACGTTCCTGCACTTCTAACGAATACTGGAATTTATTACCAAATTACCTTTGATGATTGATTGTGGTTCGGTTAGGAAAGGACGCTACTTTCTGCAGCCCATGTAGGGAGCACGGCTAAGCGTCCGTGGGTGTGGGGGAAAGGGAGTGAAAGAGATAGAGAGGAGAGAAAGGCCGTAGTGGAGGGCTCCGGAAATTTAGACCACCTGGGGTTCTTTAACGTGCACTGACAACGCACAGCACACGGGCCTCTGGCATTTTCGCCTCCATCGAAAATGCGACGTATATATATATATAAAGTTGTTCTCTCTCTCTCTCTCCTAACCGAACCAAAATCATCATCATCACTTCTCAGAACGAAAAATTCTGTTTGCAAGATATCCACGCGGCATTTTTGCCGTTTAGTAGCCGCATGCTGCTGCTTCATCTCTGGTGTAGCTCTTTGTCTGCGGCGGCGTTGCTTTTCGCGGGGGAGAGCGCGTTCACGTTCCTTAGGTTCGTTCCCATACATGGCAGAAAGAGAATGGTCCGCCGCGGTGGTGTAGTGGTTACGGTACTCGGCTGCCACCCAAAATACGCGGGTTCGATCCCGGCCGCGGCGGTCGCATTTTCGATGGAGGCGAAATGTTGAGGCCCGTGTGCTGTGCGATGTCAGCGCACGTTAAAGAACCCCATGTGGTCGAAATTTCCGGAGACCTCCACTACGGCGTCTCTCATAGTCAGAGCTGGTTTTGGGACGTTAAACCCCACATAATTACAGGCGAGAAGAAACGAACGACAAATGGTCGCGGAGTGAACAATGATGCTGTCGTCTGCCTTGCAACTTTAGCGGTTGGTTGGTGTTCTTTTTTAACATTAATAAAACAATATGCACGAGCAGAAGTTCTCGAAACTAAATAAAACTTAACTCTGGTCCATGCTAAAAGAAATACTCACTGCATGCTCTTTGGCTACAAAATTATCGACGAGCCTGCGATCTGTCCGGACTCGCTGTGAACGATTCCAAACCGAATCCGACGCAACCCGGCATTCCCACACAACAACAGCGTCACAGCACCAGACCCCCAACCCCCCACCGCTTCCTTTTATTTATTTATTTATTTATTTATTTATTTATTTATTTATTTATTTATTTATTTATTTATTGGAAACTGTGCCGCAACAACACAGTTAGATGTATATCGCTGACCCAAATCCAAAAAGCATTAGCTGGCCTTCAAAAAAAAAGGTTTCTATGGCGACTGATGTGGGGGACAAAAAAGATTCATTCTACCTCCTCTCTCACTGTCCACCATTTCACTTTCGGGTAACGTTACGCAGCGCGTCCCTGCAGAGCTACATGAAGCACGAATACAATGGAGTCCTCAAACAAATGGTAACACTGAACACACTTACTCAACTGCTAAAATCTCCCATCGCGACTCCAGCAAAAGCCGCCAACGAGACCATTCGTGATCGCTTGGGACTCGGACACTGTGCAAGATATATTCACTTCGGGTGAAGGCACTCATGAGGCATGATAAACCTTGTAAAGTTGTAGCTCCAAAAGCCCGTCGGCCCGATAAAATCAGCGCCTGCCCACCTAAGACAGAAAAGGCCCGTCGCGTCGCCATAGCAACCGATGCTTAGTGAGAAGCCCGCATTTAGTGACAGACGGTCTCGCGCATGACTCGGCATTTCTGACCAGAGCTCTTAGACGTGCATGAAACAGCAGTTTTCTTTCTCCGCCACTGACCTACTTTCGCAGTGCGGCTCAAGCACTTCGGAAATGCGCGCGAAGCGCCGGTTGCCATAGCAACGGAAAAAAATTATTTACTGCCTTAATCTTTCGTCGCATGGTTAATATTCGTTGCCGTCTCCAAACCCGCGAGCGCGCGCCGATGCTGCGTCATCTTGCCGAGCACGTCTGGCAGGCAACCGTGGAGTGTGCCCATGTAGAGAGTACTACATCATGGTCCCGGTTCAAAACGACATTTCCGACAACCGTACACCATCTCTCGCGAAATGTCTATGACATCCTTCTATGGTCACTGCAGATCTACACAAGCGCAAGCTCAAGTACGAAGGCATGATGCCCTTAAGAAGACACTACACACAAGAAGGGCCGCCCATGCTAACGTTTTGTGTACCTTCTTGTAGTGTCTCCTAAACGGCATCATGCCTTCGTACTAGCACCAACTAGGCCAGGAACGGGCTCTTCTCACGGAAGCTGAAGCTTTTAGCACGGAATACTAAACGCAAGCATGTATAGTGCGCCGTGCTAGACACAGCACAGAAGACTTAAGCACTAGAGCTAAATCTGTGCGGGACCCAGCTCTGTGCTGTAGACCACAGGGCACTATAAAGTGGTACATTTAGCTACTCTTGTGAAACAAACTCGTCGTATGCGAATTTACTGTTTTATAAGTATTTCACGAGTACTTTTCCACATTGGATACGTATATTACGCATTACGCATAAACAGCAGTTCACAGAATTACCGTAGACATCTATAGCGCTATCTCAGCGCATACACACACCGAAAATCACCGGCACGACATCTGCGGACCTATTGTTTTCCACAAAAACAAAAAAAAACGCACGTTAATTGGCACTTTCACTTTTCAAAAACCTATCGAACGCCCAACTTTAGTTACAGTTAATATGTTTCTGCGACAAAAAGCTCAAACGATGGTGCGAAGCTGAAAGCACGCACTCACGTGTTTTATGCCGCCGCTGTGCCGAAACGGCGTCCCTTAGGGACAGGCTCCTTCGTTCTTTTCGCAAGTCCTCCAACGGCGACCAACGCTACAGCGTCTAGCAGTTCTCGCTGAAGGACCAAAAGCTTCGACAGTTCCACACAGCTACCGCAGCCACACTAAGTGCTACGCATCCGGCGACTTGAGGCTTCGGGAAGCAGACAACGCGCAAAGAAACACGGTTACCAGAGACCGCGACTTTCCGACGGCGAGACTTCACGTCCTGAGGTTCCGAAGGCGGCCGCAGAACTGTCTGGTTCGAGAGTGTTCGACGGTGGTTTCATACCCGACGTCTGATACGAGCGGCCCAGACGCCCACGTGACCTCAGCGGCCCGTAAAAGAGCTGCGTCACGGCGAGCGCCCGCCGCCACGAACTTCATGCCGCTCAGCGCCGCAACCACTGATAACGGTGCCAGCGACTTTTTCTGCTCGTCACGGCTTGGTTTAGGGGTTTTCGTGCCTGCCGAACACGAATGTGCCGCGGACGCCGTCCGAAAGATTCCGAGAAATTAAATGGCGAAGCGCTGGCTCGAATGAGGGGCCTTTTCTGTTATTTCCAAGACGATCTTTTTTTCAGTGGTGCGTGGTTTGCCCTGCCGCGGTGGTCTAGTGGTTATGGAGCTCAGCTCCACATCAGAAGGTTGCGGGATCGAATGCCGGCCGCGGCGGCTGCATTTCGATGGAGGCGAAACGTTCGAGGCCCGTGTGCTGTGCGATGCCAGTGCACGTTAAAGAACCCCGGGTGGTCGAAATTTACGGAGCCCTTCACTACGGCGTCTCTCATAATCATGTTCTGGGTTTCGGACGTAATACCCCACAAATTAATCAGCGTTGCGCGGTTCCACGTGAATGAGGCTTGAAATAACCGCTATTTCTGACTGACGATTCATTATGGGCTTAATGTATCGTGAACACGGGTGCTCTATAGTTGTCTCCGACTCGATTATTCTGCCTGAGCGGTTTTAGAAGCGCCATGTCGGGAGGACGGGTGAATTAAGGGGTAGGGTGGAGCCTCCCGAATAATTGGAAACATCTGGGCTTCACGTAACTTATAGGAACTTACGAGAAAAGCCCTAGTGATGGGCTATGATTGGTCCGCAAGGGTCGCCTGCCTGCGCAAGGGTCGCCTGCCATGGAGGCGAAAAGTTGAGGACCATGTACTGTGCGATGTCAGTACACGTTAAAGAACCCCAGGTGGTCGAAATCTCCGGAGTCCACCGCTATGCCGCCTCTCATAGTCATGTCGTGGTTTTGGGACGTAAATCCCGAGGAATCACTTAATCACCTGTCAAAACTGATCTGCTATTTATCCGTTTGTTAACATTCCTGTCGACTCGTTCTACACCATGAACGAGTGTACAGAAGAATGACTCGGAAAACTCGAGTCGATGAACTGTGTTGCATAGCAAAGCGCTATACAAGCACAAGGAAAAATTGCTGTATTAGTTTTCTTCTCGCTTGTTACTAAATACGTATTATATGCGTAGTGATGTAACCCCGTTTGATTGCTAATGGCGTTATCCATTTGTAATCACGATTTATACTAATTATGGTCTGATTTACCACTCCTGCTTGGGCCTGTCATGGCCTGCAGTATTGTGAAATAGATAAATAAAATAAAACAAAATAAAGACAACAACGTGTTCTTCGTTGTTATAAGCGTCGATTCACGTGAACCAGGATAAAAGCTGACACACACATCTGACATTTATTGAGACCTGCTCAACGCATCTTCTAGAGCGCGGTAGTGGCCTAACCCCCACCCCCTTTTTTTTTTTCATGAATATAGGAGAATTCGACTAGAAAAAGAAAAAAAAAACTGCTGTACGTCTGCTCGATTGGCTTCCTTGGGTACCTCGAAGCTTTATTTTTGAGCAGCCAAGAGAGAAATTCGTATACTCAGGCGCTATCCTTTCTCGCGAGTCGTTACAATTAAGTTGTGCGAGCTCGTAGAACAGGTCGCTTTTGTTTCTTTATTGCCAATACGATATTTGATTGCTGAGCGTTCTGCTAAAGTATGCATTTCACAATTATCGATTGAAATTATCCTAAACAAAACTGAGCACACAATTGTAGGACAACCGGCTTCCAAGCCGCGAAGTTCTTGGGCCGAATCCCGCATAGAGTAATGAAATTATTTCCCCTCGTAATTTACATTTACTTCCGAAGCATGAACAGTGACGCTATGAGACTTGATTCTCCCAAATGGTTTTGTAGCTAAAGGATGCTTGACGTTAGACTGACGTACTGAGGCCTGTATTATATACCGATATAGCTATAGAAACAATTGAAATGCTGTTCCACTCAACGTAAAAGCTGAAGGAAGTCTTTCTTTCTTTCTTTCTTTCTTTCTTTCTTTCTTTCTTTCTTTCTTTCTTTCTTTCCTTCTTTCTTTCTTTCTTTCTTTCTTTATGTCAAAAGGCCAATTTATTTTTTTCGTATTCTCGCCAAATTCTCTCCAGCGAATGTTCTGGGACTCCCTATGTTAAGCCTCTGGCTTCCTTGAAACACAATGTAGGTATTAGTTACCGATAAATATTTTTGTAGGCCTTGCGAGACGCCGTCAAATATCCGTGACGTCACGCGTTCTAGTGCTGGAACTTTAAAGCGGTGTCGTCACCAGTATTTTTATTTTCTTTTGCGCATTTTCTAGCTTATACCGAGCGTCTCCTTTCAAGATATGGTGTTTTTGGCAATGTGCAAAAGTTACACTGGGAAGGAGGGGGGGGAGAGAAGAAAAAAATGTTTTCCGCTTTAGTATCCTTTCAGAGACCACCACGTGACCAAAATTACTCAAAAGTGCCGCACCCACCTCCCCCCTTTCAGCGTGCCTCATGATGATATCGCCATTTTGGCGCGTGAAATCCGAGCAGTTTATACGATTCACTGCGTATTCACATCGATTGCCGTATGTGTCAATTCCGTCGCTTCGGCAACCCGTGCTTGAATCTGCCTCCTTTCCGCCGGAAGCTTACGCAAGCAATATTCATCCTGCTTATCAGATTTTCCTCCTTATTTATTCCTTTCAGCTTCCTACCGTAGTCCTTTCACCTTATTTTTTTTTAATCCGTCAAGATGTTTCAGACAATATATTACGCCGATCAATCAAATTATGCTCTCTCTTTCAGCCTATATAGCACTTATATTAGCTTTGCTTTTCTTATATCACTACCACAAGATCGTTCCGGCAAGATCGGGCACTTGATTAAATCTGGGCAGTGTTTTGGATATAGGTCATAGAACTTAACAGGATTCGCACCCGAATTTCGTTGTTTCATCCTGCCTCCATTGACGTCATTCCTCAGTCATACACACATATATATATGACGCTTGAGACGGGAGCCGTGCCGTGGTTCCTGCGCCATGTTTTTATTCCATTGCACGCGCCACCTCTTCTTCATCGCTTTCTCCTGCTACAGCCTCTGCCGTACGTCACAGACAGACAGACAGACAGACAGACAGACAGACTAGATAGATAGATAGATAGATAGATAGATAGATAGATAGATAGATAGATAGATAGATAGATAGATAGATAGATAGATAGATAGATAGATAGATAGATAGATAGATAGATAGATATCAAATGCTGCCAAGATAGATATCAAATGCTGCAACAAATGCTTCTATGAACAGGTCTTTCTCGTCATAAAAATGACGAACAAGGATCTATAGACAATATGCTTCGCGAACAAGTGTAATCACAGAAGATACCTTTATCTCTCTGCAAGGAATTCTAAAGTATGGTAAGTAGTGCTTCTTTTTCACTCATGGCACTGACAGCGGCAAAAGAGGAAGGGCTACGTTTGTGGCTTTCACATTCCTTCACTCTAAATATTCGCGGTCGCCCCGCAAGCACAACAGAGAGGAGAGGAAGAATAATAATGTGGAAAGACTCTCAACCATCTCTCTTTGGTTTGTTCTTTCCGTTCACGTCGACACTCGCTTTTCTCGACGTCCTGCGTCTCAATCCGATCGCGGTTTCTCAATCCTTCGTCGTATTGCTTTCTCCTCTACCACGGTCTGAACTTTTCTTTCCCATATATTCCTTTTTCTACTTTTGCGCGTCTCCGCGTTTTGACTTTCTGGGCGTCTCTTCGCAATCTCACCCAATCAGGTGCTTCTATTTTTGCTGTCTCTATCCGTCTTTTTAATAGGCACTCCCAGTCATCTTCAGTTTTCTTGCTCTGTGAGCACCCTTCGCTTGGAGCCTCGTGATTCTTCGCACATCCTTTTTCTCGGCACAGATTTCTAGGGCCTTCCTTTTTCTTCTTTCCTTCGGGCCTACTCCAAAGGCCTTGTCATTAAAGTACATTGTGCCTTACACATCCTTATTAACCAGCATCTACATATTGTTCTAAACTGGATGAAAGATTGCCGCCGTTGCCGGCAAAGCGTAAGCTTAACGGGAGCACAAGTGGGCCGGGTGCCTGCAGCAAAATTTAATGCAGGGCCCAGCGCTTCTTGTCCATTTGATCAGCAATACATACATACATACATACATACATACATACATACATACATACATACATACATACATACATACATACATACATACATACATACATACATACATACATACATACATACATACATACATACATACATACATACATACATACATACATACATACATACATACATACATACATACATACATGCGATGACGCCATCGCCACGTCA
Organism: Hyalomma asiaticum; assembly: GCA_013339685.2. Taxonomy (NCBI): domain Eukaryota; kingdom Metazoa; phylum Arthropoda; class Arachnida; order Ixodida; family Ixodidae; genus Hyalomma; species Hyalomma asiaticum. The sequence goes on along the minus strand of CM023491.1, from coordinate 22,740,395 downwards.
ATTTAGCATCATACGACTAAGTCGTCACTTAGCCACGCGACTTGTGGTGCTGTTTGTGTTCATGGATTTATAGACTGATGGTAGACGACGGATTTATAGGTTCATTAGCTAATACTTTCGCATTAATAATATGAAAGAAAACATGTAATAAACCCGCAGGAATTAACTTTTCGGAAAACCAGTATGCGCCGAAACACATCAAGCGAATTTCGCAAATGCCGAAACGAGAGAACGTACTTTTATGGCCATTTCATTACGGCAGATATAGCAGATAACTTCTGCACAAATCTGCAAGATACATATTCCAGGAAGACAAAGAAAGGAATTGTCGTTTGCTCATGTTAAACACCAAGGAGGAGGAGGAGAGAGGAGGAGAGGAGAAGACAGGGAGGTTAGCCAGTGCTGAGACCGGCTGGCTACCCTGTGCAGGGGAAGAGGGGTGAGGGGAATGAAAGATGATAGAAAGGGGTTAAACACCAAGTTTTACAAAACGCCAATACGAAGCTTGGAGAAGGTGTCTTGGGAGAACGAAGCTAACTCCACGTTTTAATGGTCAACCCCGGGTTTAAAGCTTTTCTGGGGCGCTCCGGGAACGCTTCCACAACAGCTAAGCATCAACGAGCGAAAACATGCCGAGCATTCCAAAGACCGAAAAATTCCAAAGTCCGGCGAAAAATAGCCCGACTCAGCCTGTTCCATAAACCTTATTATCATAACACTAAACTTCGTGAACAGTTTGTTAAACCACCCTCATTCATATCACACAGAATTGATCACTTACAAAAAGTTCATGTTCCTTGTTGTAGAACCGTAACCTACTCACATGCATTCTTACCAAGGACCACATCTGAATGGAATCAATTGCCACAGTCAGCCACCGCTATCATCGACACGTCACGCTTTAAGGTTTTTTTGCAAAATATGTTTGGACTTTTGGTCCGGCTTCTTGATTTGTATGCAGTGTCCCTATTCCATGGTTTTTTTTTTCCTTGATGTTTTTCTTGTCTTAGTTCTTGAACATGTATCACATGCATAACCCCAATCGATACATTCTTTTTTTTCTTTCGTTCTTTCTTTCTGTAAGATCTTTGAGACGTTATATATTTGTATATTTCGGTGGATAAGTGACTTGAGATTAGTTTTGGCCCAAACCAATTCGCAGAATTATCTTCTGGAAAGCAACGTTGTTTGGTTGGAAAGCAAAGTTGTTTGGTTTGGAAAGCAACGTTGTTTGGGAAGCAACGTTGTTTGGTCACAGACGAGCGTAGGCGACGCATTAGTCCAGCGAAATAAATGAAACATTTGAAGATGCAGGATGCACAAAGTCCTCCTAAAGTTTCGTCGTTCTCCAGAGCTACAGTGTGGCCCCGCCACGGTGGTCTAAAGGCCATGGCGCTAGGCTGCTGATCCGAAGGTCAGTGGATCGAATCGCTGTCGTGGCTGCTGCATTTCGATGGTGGCCAAGTGTTGAGGCCGTGTACCGTGCGATGTCAGTGCACGTCAAAGAACCCCAGGTGATCGAAATTTCCACTGCGCGTCTCGGTTGGTCGGTCGATCGGTCAATTAATTAATTAATTAATTAATTGTTTATGCAAGAACACAAGGGGAAAGGTAGTCGGAGTACTAATTATATTTAGTGTACACTTGCAGGGATTTGAACTACAATAGCTCTCTCGCCCTGATGCCCCTGTAATGACCCGTTCAGGAAACCATTCAATGAGCAGCGACTGCAGCAAAGTCTAGAACAACGTCTTTAGGAGCGTTGAAATAACTTCGACGGCACCACGTTCATTCCCTACGCGATACTCGGAGTCATGCCAACAATACAATAACTGAAGCTCAGAAAGCGATAGGTACAGGTGTTATTTAATAAACGGGGTAACAATATTCACTTTCGGATGAAGTGCCTCTTCATAAGTTCTCTCCGTTCCTTCGTTCTATCTCTCTGTCCTCATCCACGCACTGCAGGGTAGCAAAGCAGACAGGCGTCGGGGATGACCTCCCTGCCTTTACCCCTTTCTTCGTCCTTTTCTCGACAAACCTCTAGCCGTGTGTTTTCCATCGAGTGTTCCTGTGTAGTCATAAACACCGGCACAGCCACACCAGCTGACGAATTGCGTTAACGGTCCCACGAGTGTGACGTTCTGCTAATTGCGTCCCCCGAGTCAGTGTTCCACACCTGCCTACCGCCACTACCCACACTGTGCCAAACTCCCACTGTCCCTTCAGGCGTCCCGTCATTTCCCCTTGCTGGGTCTATTCTTCTTCATCCCCCACTTCTCCATGTCATCGTTAACCTTCCTTGTCCCCTGACTGATCCCTCTCCTCCTTCCAATTTGTTCTCTTAATCCCATCCCGAGTGCTCGCTCCTGCTGTACCCAATCTTTCCCTATTGTCCGTCCCGCTGTGTCGCAGGTGTGAGAAGACGCGGCACACTTAGCTCAGTGTAGGTGGCCGCTCCCAATCTATAGTCCGTTCGCCAAAGTGTCTGTAGCAGACGATTCAGGCTTGGACGTCTGGAATGGCAGTTTATCCGCCTGAGAGTCATGTGAATTAGCTCGTTTTGATATTGCTACTCATTTATTAACTACATCATTGATGGAGTCATTTGTGAGAGTCGAGTGCCCTAGGTCTTTGCGGCTCTGAAGATAGTCATTCGCCTGTCTGACCAGACGTTCAGGATTATTCGGGGAACGCGTGAAGAGGAGCAAGACTGAAATGCATCCCCGCACGTCGATCGCGATATTATCACTATCGTATGTAACCAAATGATCGATACACGGATAACTGGTCATCAGTTAGGGTAACGTAACGGATGCAAAGGTACGGTAAACACAGCCGAATACAGCAGACACACACGCGGAGTGAAGAAATTAAGCCCGAACGCATAAAATAATCAGCTGAGCTCAGAAGAGATAGTGTAGACTGGATGTATTTAAAAAAAACTTCGTCCAGCTTGGATATCGAACAGACGGGAGATGATGAGGACGATCATGATGACGTTCAGTCTGCTACCCTGCGCTTGAAGAAAGTGGTAAAGGTATGAAAGCAGACGTAATGGAATATAGACGGGACATTAATCCTCCTCGTGCCTAACGGTCGACGTTGTCTCCAAGCGGTCGCAGATACACGTAGACAATAATTACATTAGCAACCCCTCCGTTGCTTTCTGCGCCATCAATGTCCACAGCCATGGTCCAAGAATCTTGACCTCCGAAAACTCGTGATTACATTACAGGTTTAGCGCTGAACGCCGCGTCTGGAGGCGCTGGTTCTCATAGCGAGGACAAACGCACAGGACGTGTCCCATTGTCTATTTTGTCTCGCTCAAGCCGCATGCAGGTGAGTCAACCATTCTGGTGAGGAAATTTCGTGGCTTTCACCGATGTCAACCGTTCGTGAATGCCACGCCCATCTAGAGGCGGCAAGAGGCCTATCACCGAGGAACGTAGGGTGCTAGTTACAGCTTTGAAAGAAAGGGATCATGAGTGTTGCCAATCAGAGTTGCTGTGGACGTGAGTTCGTAGACAGTACAGAAACTTTCGTTAAGGACAGAAAGTTGAGCGAGTTGGTAAGGGTCCATAGTCAGAGGAAGAGGCGCGCAAGACACGGACACAAGGGGAGGAAGTGAACAACACGAACGCCGTGCGTTCGTGTTGTGGACACAAGGGGAAGAAGTGAACAACACGGCGTTAGTGTTGTTCACTTCTTCCCCTTGTGTCCATGTCTTGCACGCCTCTTCTTCTGACTATGGACAGAAACTTTCGTTACAAGCCTAACGTGCTTCTCATTCCCGGTAGGCTCCTCAATCTAGAGCTGCGGCTCCATTCAAATCGGCTCTCGCAAGGGCTCTTTCGCAGTGCACATGACGGAACTGTCCACGTCAAAGAAGCCGCACTGCAGCAGTGCCGCAATCTCGCCTCATTATTTCTGTCACGCGCCTTCGTGACACCCTCGAGTTGCAAAGCACCGATATCTGCTCTTCGCCCCCCTTCATTGTTTCGCTTAGTTGCGGCGACGTAGCGTGGTGCACGGGAGCAAGCCACACACAGCTGTGACGGGTCGTGGTGATCGATGATTCCGAGACCTTGTCATTACGCCTGGCTAAGTCTGTCTCTCGTTCATCACACCTCTTCTGGGTACCTCGTTATTGTTGCCAGCGGCTGCCCCACTCGGTCTCCTCGTTTCTGCTTGCTTCATTTCTCTCTAGCTGCACTTGCGAAAACGTGACGTCTGAAGCGGCAAAGGGCATCCGAGAGAGCCCTTCCGGGCCAAATGTAGCCAAAGGGGATCCGCGTACAAAAAAATAGTAAATAAATACTAAAGTGATATAAATGGAGCAGCAAAACTCAAACCAAGGGAATCTCTGCACCGACCTTTTGTTCGTTCCCTGTCGTCTCTTTGTGTTTTAGTACCACTGTCGTCTTCCTCTGTTCTTGCGCAATACACACTGTCCCCACTTGGCAGAGACCTTCAGCGACCATGCGCTATTAGCCTGGTACACTGCATTCCAAACCAAGCAAAGCAAACTGGTGACCTCTGATGACTGTCTAGCCGAGAGATCAAGGGTCGCGTGCCTGTCGTGGCCGGACATGGTGTGGACGTCGGCTCCATTTTTTACCGTCTTCGCGCTTTTCCTGTCGGAACTTTTTTTGTTTTCGCTTCATCGGCTGGCACACTGTCTTCATTACGTCGTTCACTTCACACAGGGCACTGGCTCAAATAGCCTGGTTAAAGAAAAAATGGTGCCACTATTCCCGCGAGTCTGCAATTTGAAATTATTTTGAAACGCTAGTCATGTCAAAAGTTTTTATGAGAAACATCGCGATAGTCTTGTATCGCCGTACCAACGAGCCCTGCTTTTAATGGGTGTTGCTGCTGAATTTTTTTTAAAGAAGGAAGTAACTGTAACGGTGCTTACAGTTATAGTTACTGCGTAAAAGGTAACAGTGTTACAGTTGCAAGTTTCTCTCAATTAAAAGTAACTAGTTACAGTTATAAGTTACCAAAAAGGTAACTAGTTACCGGTAACGCGTTACTAGTAACTAGTTACTGCCCAAGACTGGTTATGTGTATCTTTCGTGCGGTGCTGCTACTAGGTGTGCACTTTTTTTTTTTTTTACTGTAAGCATGTATGGTCCACTGGTGACATTGTTTAGACACTGTGAAGCCGCAGAAAGTTGCATGTGGCGCACAGCTGCATGCGACACGCCGAGGTCTGTGAGTCACCCTAGAATGCGGGTCTGAAATTGAATTAACGCTAATCAATAGTGAAGATAAAATTAGTTATTCTGAATAAAAATGAATCAAGTGAGCATACGAGAATTTCACACGACGTCACAACGTAATCGGCAAAGAATGTCAAATTTAATGGTTGTCTCATCAGAGAGCACGCGCTTTCGTTTACACGAGCTTTGGCTAAGTGAACTGTTAAGCCGCCTACACTGTTTCTTCGAAGTCTGGCTCCACTGGAAGGAGATAATAGTGAGCGTCTGGACGGCCTTTCGGGACGGCCTACCGTTCACCAACAACATATCAGTCAGTGCTAATAAAGTCGATGGCGAATCTACCGCTCTCCATCTGTCGACATGTGCGTTCAATTACGGTCGCTCTTCTTCGCGACTTAGCGTTTAAGGCGAATCAATGAAAGAAGGTTGGTCTCCGGCTTGGAACTGCCTACACAAAGCATTTCTTATTCAAAATTCAACGGGCTTCACCTTCAACGTGTGCATGCGGCCACGACGACGAAGATATCTATCGCCTGTTGACTGACTGTCCCAAGTACACCACACAGAGAGAGCGACTCGAACAAGAGCTGCGTTTATTAGATCCAACGCGCACTTTTTCGCTTGAGGAAATATTGGGACCATGGCTACCAAAGATACACCACAAGGCCTTAAAAGCTATTCCACGCTTCTTTGAAGGGACAAAAATCAGTGACAATTACTGACTGGACCGTTTTTACAGTGTTGGTGTGTGTGAAACGCGAGCGGACTCCTTTAGGATTAGTTTATGATTATATTTTTATTTTATTTACTTCTTTTTATTACGATGATGTTACATCATTTAAGCGAAAAGAGATAGCCGTCATCAAAATCGGCGACAACTCCTTGATTAATTTTTACATCAATAAAGGAAAGGAAGGTTGGTAAAAGCACGGACGGACGCCGACCAAGGAAAATAAGGTTTACTGACGTTTCGGCTCCCAAACGGAAACCTTGTTCACAATGAAGGGGAATACATGAAGGGCATGAAATTATATGCGGTTTAGCACATGACGCAAAGTGTGCGTGTATACCGGGTTAAAATTTCCATCGTTGCGGTCCAAAGCGTGTGCCGTCGTCCGAATACAAAGCGACTCACAACTTGAATCACTTCATATTTAGACATGCATATGCTTAATTCGTGGCGGGGCTGGTTATATCCTAAATAGAGCACATATATTAGCGCGCGTGGTGCGGCGTTATTGAGTCATATAGGGCTCGCTCCTTTCTATTTCTTTTTCTGTTAACGTTCTAATCAATCGCTGCCTACGCAACCAGGTTTAAGAATTAACGAAGCCCTAATAGCCTTCGGGGAAAAGATGGAAACCAGCAACACTTTCTCTGCAACAACGCGAACCGCCTGGCCTTGTGAATGAAATGGTAATGTAAAGCGTTGAAACCACCCTTCCTTTGTTGTACCCTGTTTAGGCTGACACGGCCACTGCGAGGCCTGCGTGGTTAAGCCTGTCCCTGCCTCCATCATTTTCGCTGCTCCTTCTAACCTTCGGCTTCTTGGCAACGCCGTTGGTATCCTGCGGGCGGCGTAACAAAGCAATCATTAATCATCTTCCCGGTTTGCTTCAGGGTGCCGCTTCCATAAAACTGATGCTACCAGAGCTCTCTATGTTCAAAGGAGGAAGGAGGGGGGGCGGGGGGGGGGTTCTCTGATTATTTTGAGATTAGAACGAATCCCGGTGCTGCCACACTTGCCTCGCTCGATACCGTCTTGAGGCGCGATAGCTTGCAGAACTGCTCTGAATACATGCAGCAACAAACGCTGTGCTAATGTATTGATGTGCCGAGTTGCAACACGCTCGACACCATTAGCGCGGTGTTGCAATCAGGTTCGCCGTACACAGAGTGTTCCTAGATTCGCAATGAACGACGAAGCTCCGATTAAGAAAGCCGTATTGCAAGACAATGCCAGTGAGTGCTCAAAGACGACAGCTCTGCGGTGATGGTCTGCTTAGCGCCGTTAAGAACCGCGAGGGCACCGTAATGTGAGTCTTTTTTTTTTTTTTTCAGAACCTCGGATTCATCGAGTATTCGATGACGTCCTCAAGCCACCATAACATCGTATAAGCAGGAACTAATGTCATGATACCTTGTTTGTTCGTGTTAGTACTTGCAAAGCATTTCATTACTACATTGTATGTACTGCTATTACTAGTCTGTTGTTTTATTGGGTCACTGTATTATTTTTTTGTTATGTTATATTACTACCCAATTTTTGTACAATTTTCCGTTTACCACTCCCCTCTGTAATGCCCTCGGGCCTTGAGAGTACAATAAATAAATAAATTAATTAATTAATTAATTACTCTGACGTGGCAAGGGTGGAAGGTGAAGGGCTAGCGGATAGCCTTTCTCACCAAGCAGGCCGCATGCCTTAGCAGCCTAATTTACATTGCGTAATAAAAAAAAATTGGCACTAGTGGGCAGAATATGCCGTCTGTCTACCGGTACCCTTACGTAGCTCTTCCCTTTTCTACAGTGCCGCCATGGTGGTCTAGTGGTTATGGCACTCGGCTGCTGATCCGAAGGTCGCGGGATGGAATCCCGGCCGCGGCGGCTGCATTTCGATGGAGGCGAAATGTTTAGGCCCGTGTGCTGCGCGATGTCAGTGCAAGTTAAAGAACCCCGGGTGGTCGAAATTTCCGGAGCCCTCCACTGCGGCGTCTCTCACAATCAAATCGTGGTTTTGGGACGTAAAACCCCAGAAATCGAATTCCATATTCTACAACGCAGCCGTACAAACTAGCTCGACTTCTCTTACCACTGCAGCCCTAATTAGCCGCTGCGTTGCTTTCTATACAGACTCATATTGCAGTGAAACGCACGTATGAACCTTGCACACAGCGACGTCCAAATTTTGATCACAATAATGAGAGATTCATTTTGTGCGCTTCCCACTATATGCTCAATGCGGCCCCGTGCCCCCCCCCCCCCCCGTCTTCCTTGAGTACACAAATGGGAAACTTACGCCATTGGCTAGTGCACAAAGAAGATTCATCTGCTTTGATTCATTCTTGCGCTAATCAAAACGACGATTGTATCGCCAGCAACTGAAACGTTGGCCCGTTTCGTACGGAGGAGCAAATAGGCCACGTGTGTGTACCTTCTCGGTTAATTAGCTCCAGTCTGCGTAGCTGGCTTTCCCTTAAAGCAGTGTGGACAAAGGTGCAGCACATCTTGCACTTTTGCATCATCGCTCCTAATATGCGACCTTTCGCGTTAATTAGTCGAGAATACCGCAGTTTCTCTCTCCGATGCAATGATCTTCGCTCCGCCTTTCTCTTCATAGAGGACCATCGTGATTGCAGATTACATAATCAGTGCACCCTGCGTAAGATATAAATGTCTGAGGATAATGCCACTTCAGTTGCCCCGCATACTGAATGGAAAGAAATGACGCGTTCTTGGTGTTTAAGTATAGCTATCTTTTGTTTTGTGCCGTTTCTATTTTTTCTTTGCAAACTTTTTTCTTGTTCAGTCACGCCTACTGTGGCCTGTTGAGTCACAATTTTCATTAAGGAGTCTGCGCTGCTATTGATTAGGCTGTAACTGAAGAAAGGAGAAAGCCTCCCGGAACAGGTTTCGTAGGTGTGTATATTTCAAGCGCTGTTTTCTCGTGTGTAGTTCTCATTGACAGTCGCAAAAAAAAAAAAAAAAAGACGTTGCGGTACTCAAGACACAGCTACCTTGTCCACCGCGGTGGTACAGTGGTTACGCTGCCCAGAACACGCTGCCCAGGTTACGCCGACCCAGAACACGCGGGTTTGGTCCCGGCCGCGGCTGTCGCGGAACCGAAAATGCGCGTTGTCAAAGCACGGTAAAACAGACCCAAGGCGGTAAAAATTTCCGGAGCCCTCCACTAGGATGTGCCTCATGATCGCGTCTCGGTTTCGGCAAGCAAAAAGCAGCAGCAATTATTATTATGCTGTCTTTTTTTATATAACATTGTTATTACTACTTACATTTAAACAAAAGGAAAGTGGGCCACTTGCGAAAGAAGATAAGATTACGCCAGTAGATGATGATGATGATTGTGGCTCGGTTATGGAAAGGACGCTAACTACTGCAGCCCATGTAGGGAGCATGGCTAATCGTCCGTGGGGGTGGGGGAAAGGGAGTGAAAGAGATAGAAATGAGAAGCCTTGGTGGAGGGCTCCGGAAATTTTGACCACCTGGGGTCCTTTAAGGTGCACTGACGACGCACAGTACACGGGCCTCTGGCATTTTCGCCTCCATCCAAAATGCGACCGCCGCGGCCGGGATACGGTAGATCGGGACATTTGCATAGACAGCGCGGTGGCGGCCATTTCTACCGTCTCTAAACTCTTGCCGGCGTGACATGCAGTGATGATGGCATTGGCTGTAGGTCAGAACACATTTCCGGTGCTTATGAAAGGAGGTTGAAAACCTAAGTGGCTTTAAGCTTCGTTCCGACCACGTGCATAAGTGGAGAGGGGGTTGAGAACAGCCGTGCACATTAATTGAATGTGTTTGGAAAGAAGCAAATTGATGTTTTAGAATAGTCACTTCCGAAGGATATGTGCTGCGAATACAAAATGGAAAGAACCGCAAATATTGCAAGCTGGCAATTTCATCACCCCTGCTTTTCGGAAGGTTAGAGAGTGTTCAGGCTCAACAGAGTAGAGATTAAAATGTTAACACCGTGTTTGAATGAAAAAAAAATGAAAGGGGAGAAATTTCTGTAAATGCCCAAAGAATGCATGCATCGCGCGCTCTTTCAAAGCCTATAGCAGGGAACCATGGTGTGTCAACACTGTCATCCCTTTTCTCTATCGGTCTCGCACTACGCTATGCGCGCTGTTCCGAGCAGGGACCGCATCGCCACCCTGTTGTTCATTTATTAGTTTCCTTACCTGAATGTATGTAGCTCCCGCAACACTTTTGCTGTCGTCAGTACGGTACAGGAGATGCCGGCTGTCACAGCGCCGAATGTTTACCATCCATCACTCGTCGATAGAGCACTTTCACCGCCTTCTTATACGGTGGACACGAAAAGGAAAATAAAAAGGTGAAACGTTATTCTAAGAAGCCACACGTTTCAGGGGAGATTTGCGGTTCTACGCGAGAGCGAATGCAGATTTCAATTCGCGCGCGGATCAAACACGACAAACCACTCCCGAATACTGAGCAACTCGCTGTCACAGCAGTTCCGTGGGAAGCGTTTCTCTGTAGCCACTGGCTTGTGTGGCTGAGCGCCTTAGGTTGCCGAGAATGTGGTGACGTAGCAAATCGGCGCTACGGCGAAAGGCGCCAGCGGCTAGCGGTGGTAGGATGGGAGACTTCCTTCTAAGGACGGCTTCAGGCACGAGGTCATATTTGGTATTCACATTGGAAAAGCAGAAAAAAGCAATCGCCAGGAGCAACTGTTGAATGAATATCGACAAAACTTTACACAAGGCACGTAAAAAGGAAATAGAAATGGGGGTATTCTCAGTATAGGGGTAAGAATTCTTTGTGACACGGAGAGATTTAAAGGTATTTTTCTGGTCCAAAGCAAGACCTTTCGAGGCAGAATCTTAAAAGCTGATTTCATTTGTGGGGTTTAGCGTCCCGAAACCAGCTCTAACTATGAGAGACGTTGTAATGGAGGTCTCCGGAAATTTCGACCACCTTGGGTTCTTTAACGTGCACTGACATCGCACAGCACGCGGGCCTCAACATTTCGCCTCCATCGAAATGCAGCCGCCGCGGCCGGGATTCGATCCCGCGACCCTCAGATCTGCAGCCGAGTACCATAGCCACTAGACCATCGTGGCGGGGCAGAATCTTAAAAGTATTTCTATACAAAATCTAATGATACATAGAAAAGCTGAGCTATAAGAGACTCTCAGGGGAAGATGGAGGCTAGAATCGATGAACAGATCGCTATAAGAACGACGGAGAACGGGGGAATGTCGCTGGAGCCAACGTTTCGACAAGTGGACTTGTCTTCGTCATGACGGCGACCTGTCTTCGTCGAACAGGCGGAAGCGAATACCCTAGGTAATCACGTCGCACGGCGGCAGAAGCTTTTCGTCTTTCTTCGTAAGATTAAAACTAGAAGAGAAGCTCGGGGGAAGACGGATGCTTGAATCGATGAAAAGATCGCAAAATACGATTTAGGTCGGCAACCCGTCAGAGTTGCCGCCCTGACGAAGACAAGTCCGCTTGTCGAAACGTTGGCTCCTGCGACATTCCCTGTTCTAAATCGTATTTCGCGATCTTTTCATCGATTCGTAAGATTAAGGAAGAGTGAAATGCTTTCGCAAGCGCAAAGGCATAATGCGAAATGTCGTGCTGACAATTACGCATTTCCGTGCTTAACACCGCAAATCGATACAAATGCTTTGAGGAAGTAAAGATTCCTTTATGGAAGTGACAGCCCCTATCAGTGGTCACAGTGACGGTATATGAACAAGTACCACACGTCGTAGTGTCGTGTTACTTGTCACGATCAATTACTGCCTTATTAAGGAACTGATTACCTAATAATTGCTAATCAGGACTTAATCAATTGCTCAAACATTACCCTTCCGATTACAGTGTGGCGTATTTTAACGTTTATAAAGCGTTTCCCGGATAGCATACTTGAGTGCTTTCACTCAAGAAGGCTCCTTGATTAAGACAGCATATTTTTAATGTAATCATTACGGTCAATTTACGGGTCACAACCATAGAGCAAAATAAATTAGCCTGAGCTCCTCAACCCAGGAAGAACTAAAGACAACGAAGAAATCCTCATTAGCAACAGAAACGTACATATTTCGTCAGGCAATTATCTCCCGGGAACCAGATTTCTCTTTGATGTTTCGCAAGAGAAACTAGGGAGGGCATGAAGCCCTAATCAAAGCCCAAGCCCTCCTACGTAGCCCCAAATGAAATGGCTATGGATGGATGGATGGAAAAACTTTATTCTCAGCGGGTGAGATTTTCTTTTTTCTGCGCGTAGCAAAAAGCATGGCATTGTACAGAAATCCATGACTGAGATATGGTCACCTCGAGGGTCTAGTGAAAGGCAATCGAAGTCGAAATAAAAGCGGAGAGGTCATATTACCGAACGCTGAACGGAAAATTCAAATTAATGCGGCCCTGAGAAAGCATCATCATTAGTCAGTCAATAAAGGAACCGCGGACTAAGGAGCACACGACGCGCATCAAAAGAAAAAAATTGGCAGATCCCACGTGCAGCGGGAATCAAGGAAATGCGAAGCGCGCATCAGGAACGTAAAATAGATTTGCATTGTTGTCTCGCTATACCGAGTTTGGTACATATGAAGTTAACGACACGGCCGTAAGATCACCATGACTGTGGCTTGTAAACCATGCTGCTCATGACACGCGTGTCATTATTCTAATGTTATGACCTGTCATAACATTAGAATAATTCGTCATGCCGTTATGTTGTGCCATAGCAATTTTGGTATATATCCCATTAACGAAACGCGTGACATGTAAATCATGCCGCCCATGACATGCATACCATGCTTTCATGTTATGACCTGTCATTTATGTTCGTCATGCAGTCATGTTGTTGCATACCAATTTTCCTATACATCCCACTAACAAAACGGCCAAGAGATCACCAAGACCGTGGCATGTAAATCATGTCGCTCATAACATGCATGTCATGATTTTCATGTTATGACCTGTCATTTACGTTCGTGATGCAGCCATGTTGTGGCATGCCAATTTCCGTATACGTCCCATCAACGAAACGCGTGGCATGTAAATCATGTTGTTCATGACATCCATGATTTTCATGTTATGACCTGTCATTTATGTTCGCCATGCAGTCATATTGTGGCATACCAATTTTTGTGTACATCCCATTAACGAAACGACCAGGAGAGCACCAAGACTGTAGCATGTAAATCATGCCGCTCATGACACGCATGTCATGCTTTTCATGTTATGACCTGCCATTTATGTTCGTCAGGCAGTCATGTTGTGCCATACCAATTTTCGCATACATCCCATTGGCGAAACGGCCAGGAGAGCACTAAGACTGTGCGTCTCTCATAATCAGAGCTGGTTTTGGGACGTTAAACCCCACATAACAACAACAACAACAACAACAACAAGCACTAAGACTGTGGCATGTAAATCATGCCACTCATAACACGCATATCATGATTTTCATGTTATGACCTGCCATTTATGTTCGTCAGGCTGTCATGTTGTGCCATACCAATTTTCGCATACATCCCATTGGCGAAACGGCCAGGAGAGCACAAAATCGTAGGCGGCTAGATAGATAGATAGATAGATAGATAGATAGATAGATAGATAGATAGATAGATAGATAGATAGATAGATAGATAGATAGATAGATAGATAGATAGATAGATAGATAGATAGATACGCTCAAACTCGCCGAAGTTCGTTAAGAAATGCTTCGCATTTAATAACAAACTTTCTTTCAAGACGGCACAAGTCCGCAACCTTAAATAACGCCCGCCTTGTTTCAATGCGGAGAACTGAGAAGTCTTTCTGTATTATAGTTTCTGAAGAAACTGTAGAGCTTTGAGGCAACGAATACACGAGCCACGGTGTTCGACAAACGAATGTGTAAATCTTAAGGTATAGATTTCATCTTACTACAGTTCGCACAAAAGTGTCAGCTCGACAGGAGGTAAAAAAAAATTGTCGTGGAAGAAGAAATGTTATGCTTGGCGGGTCCACAATTTCTATGGCAACGCAGACATTAGAGTACCGCCGTTTGACACAAAGCAATGAACTGTCATCTTCTTTCCCTATGAATACAAACATTTGCGCTCGGCTTTTCAGTAATGTCATTATGAAAACTTCAGAGATGCTCTAATTAATAAGCGAAGCTTGTTTCAAAATGTCCTCATTAACTCACCATTTGTTCAACGACGTGATGCTATGACTGTGAAATTTATTAAGATTTACGGTGAGTTGAAAAGAAAACTGGGGGACTCTTAAGCTTCGCCTTTAAGAGTTGAACGCGATAGCGAAATCCGGCCCCTAGTGTGCACTTCAACCACGCAGTGCATACTTAGTAATGTGTGTTGTTACGCACGCACAGACAGACACACACACGCGCGCGCGACGTATCTATAGTAATGGTAGAGGTTTTCGATCTATTTAACAGCACTTTTATATCAAAGTCATGAAAATTTCGTACAGTGATGCAGTCACATGGTCCTGTATTATGAACTGCGCGTAGGCGTGACACTTTTATCCGTAAATGGTCACATTCTGTCGTCCTTCTTGCGTTAACTATTTGGCAGCTGTTCGATTTGTTCTTCTGCAGACCTCTTCCGGCCAACCGCAACAAGCATCGCCTTATGGTCGGTGAAATGGCAACTGCAGTACTTCACTTCTTTAATGGCGTCGTGAGAATGAAATGTTAAAAAGTGGATGCAGACCATCCGACGAGACCGCATATAGGCTCTGCTGTAGTCGCATGGCCTACGAGATTGCGGGCGCGCCCGCCATCTCGGAGGCCATGGTAGTCGAGACATTGCGTGATATGTTGTCCGCTAGATGGACATAGTTGTCCAACGGACGATTTTTCGCTCACAAGAGATGCAGTCACCGACGGCGGTATTTCTGCGGAACGAGCTCTCTAACGCTATCGCGTTAAAAGTCCAAGGAAAACAATCCGCGCAAGCACAATGACAGAGCGCCCCTGATGCGAAACACTTGTGCGCTTATAAGTGCTTGTGGAACACTGCTGACCTTCTGTCCACTCATAAACACACATATAGCACATGTTTGTTTGTTTGTTTGTTTGTTTGTTTGTTTGTTTGTTTGTTTGTTTGTTTGTTTGTTTGTTTGGACGCGCCGCCGTCGTGAACTGAAGCATTCTGATACGCAACCACCTGGCGACCCGAATATACGCTGCCGAGGAGGGCAGGTCACACGGCACCGCCACATTCGCAACACCTGCGCTCGCAGTTTGCATGTGGCTCTCGTTTTGTTTCTTTTTTTTTTCTTTTGCTGGTGTCCCACATGAGCACGCGTGGGTCCTCGGCGAAAGATGTGCGGCTGATGCACTGTTGAGCGTCCCCAGCGAAAGGCAAGTAAAGCAACGGATGCGTGCGAGTGCATGAAGAGAGAGAGAAATAAGGAAGGGAAGGCAGGGATGTTAACCAGTCATGAGTCCGGTTTGCTACCCTACACTGGGGGATGAGAAAAGGGGAATAAAAGTAAAGAGAAGGAGAGAGGGGGAATGCCTACAGGGCAGTCCTATATAATATCAGGCGCTCGGCTAGGCCAGATGTCTTTAGAAAGCCCAAAAGCGCTTTCATTGCTTTCTGAGCCTTGGTCGGTGAGGACGGTATTCTAAGATTGTCTGTTCACTAAGTAGACGATCGTCGAGCTTTGTGAAGGACTCGGTCACAGGCAGTCGATGTTCCTCAAATTGTGGGCAGTGGCACAACAAGTGATCTATGGTCTCTGCGCATCCGCAGACAGCACACGCATGATATATCATCCATTCCAATCAGCGCAGAGTAAGCGTTCGTAAAGGCCACTCCCAACCACAATCGGCAAAGAAGCGAAGCCTCACGTCGTTTGCGAGTGCATGAAAGACAACAGAGAGGCACTGGGAGAACAGTTAAGGGGGACGCGCAACGTATCATATGAAAATTCTGCACGATGTGAGTATGGAATCCTGGCCCTCCAATCTATGATAGACGTAGTTTCGTTGCATCGTGTGGGTTGATTTAGAGCAATGCAAAAACACGGTATCGGTTTCCCAGAGCGCGTTCCCGTGAACCCTGATGCTGACGTCATCTTAGATGCCACCGTGGCCTCCGAGATTCGTGCGCCCTCGGAGGCCATGCAAAAAGAAAAAATGTGCGCCAGCCTTGCTCCCGTACGCATTATTTTAAAGGAAACGAAACTCAAGAAGTACGTTAACGTCTCTAAATGTCTTCAGTTGACGTCACTGAATGGTTCCTATGCCGGCCTGTGGTCTCGCATGGTCGTTTCGAGAGCGCAAGAACGCTACGGTTTAAAATGGGCGTTAATTACATGGAATATTGCGCCAAAATATTTCGGAATAGCATTTGAAATGCTCATTTAGCCAGTGAAAATAACAACTCGGCAGGTGATTTTCTTTTCACGACCCCTTCGAAGAGCTCGTGAGACGTCCTACCGAACGTTTGCCAAGTTGAGCGAGCAACTCTATCTTGGCGAATCCCCTGCTGGGCGTATGTACCATTACAGAACGGAGAAGAAGGAAGTCTTGACGATCGCATATGTGTGTCGATAATACAGTAATGCTAAACAACGACATTTAGAAAAGAAAAGTCTGGTAATTTTCATATATATATTAGTGATCTTAGCTAACCAATTCATGGCCAATCTCCGGGAGTGGGTATGTGCCAACGCTGTAAAGGGTTTACATCTACGTCGACAAAACGGTCTTCCTCCAGCCAGAACGCCGCCACGCGCCGATGAAAAAGCGCCATTTCCGCAAACTCTGGGTGGTCACCGCCTATTGCCTAGGGAGACGCCGGTTCTCGGTAAGCACCTTCCGACACCAGAACGAGTATCAAAGCGTTTCACTACGTACACCACATCGCAATCGTGGCCTCGCTAAGGAATCTCATGCTATGCCTATACAGAGAAGTTGGCCTTCGAAAATTCTAGACATGGCGCCAGCGGAACTGTCATGCCGTCGTGACAAAGCAAGGTTTGATGACTTCATCTAGCAATAAACCTAGGCTTTACTGCGCGCGGGAATAATTACGCAGGGAAATTACTTACGCAGTTCTTAATCCTTGCGAACTCTTGTTGAGATGCTCTATCTTGCATCTTAACGCTTAGGCAGCCTGAACATTGATCCAGTCCAATTGCTAATCTGTGACTTTCTGAGATCTTTGAAGTGCTGAATTACAAAATACCTTTGCCTCTTCCTGTGTCATACGTCGTACCCTACGTTGTAGCCACATACAAGCATCGATACGAGACGTCCCGCTGTCTTGTATCGATGACCGCATGGGGCTGCGCCTTCCCACTCTAGAGCGTCGCTGTTGTCCGTTCTTTCTGACGATTATGTAGATCGCTGGCAAGAAGCGAAGGAAAAGACCTTTTGTGAGGCATGCATTGGCTTCCCTGGCCGCCGCGGTGGTGTAGTTATGGTGCTCGGCTGCCACCCAAAAATACGCGAGTTCGATCCCGGCCACGGCGGTCGCATTTTCGATGGAGGCGAAAATGCCAGAGGTCCGCGTGTAGTGCGCGTTGTCAGTGGACGTTAAAGAAACCCCAGGGGTTCAAAACTTGATTGATTGATTGATTGATTGATTGATTGATTGATTGATTGATTGATTGATTGATTGATTGATTGATTGATTGATTGATTGATTGTGGTTCGGTTAGGAAAGGACGCTAATTTCTGCAGCCCATGTAGCGAGCACGGCTAAGCGTCCGTGGGAGTAGGGGTAAGGGAGTGAAAGAGATAGAGAGGAGAGAAAGGCCGTAGAGGAGAGCTCCGGAAATTTAGACCACCTGGGGTTCTTTAACGTGCACTGACAACGCACAGAGCCCCCCACTACGGCTTTCTCCACTTTCTATCTCCTTCAGTCTCTTTCCCCTACACCCACGAACGCTTAGCCGTGCTCCAGACATGGGCTCACAATCCAGCGCCCCTTTCCCAGGGTCGCGCACGTCGCATCGTCATCGGCGTCACTCTGCTGGCCACCTTCTACGGCGTCAGAATGTTCGTGTCCGCGCTGCTCGCCACTTCCAAGCGTTCGCCGGTGCAGCAGCCCTCCTACGCCGAGCTTTCGCCCTCCGACTGCACCTTCTTCGAGGAAAGCCGGATGGGCCACGCCGTCGGACAGCCCAACGCTTCTGTTCGCTGGCACCGGACCCACTCGTCGATTCTCACGTCCTGCGCGTTCACCGACCAGCGCGTGAGGCCCGCGCTCCTGCGCTACCTGGTGCTCTTTGCGAGAGACCAGCAGGGAGACCAGCAGGATATTTGCTTCAGCACCGACTGCGCCAACAACGGCAGAACCGAGTGTCTCTTCCGCAGAAGGCAAGTTAATAGTAAGAATAAAAATTGGTCACGTATCTGCGCGCTTTGCTGCAGATGTCGTCGAAAGACGATAGTCTTCTGCCGGCCGTACTAAGCTGCGTGAGATATGGACGCCATCTGGCACCGCCGCCGGGAAACATGAGCTTGTGCAGAATCCCTGGGCAACTGCCATGTGGCAGCATCAAATCGTCGGCAGAGACCTTTTTCGTGCATAGCAGTCACATTTTTAGTGCAGCCTAACAAATACCTGGGTCTTTAGAATTATGTATATATGTATTTTCTAGTAAAGGAACACACTATCTAATAAAAATGTATTGGTGTTGCCCCTCAGATATGTGTAATATTTGCTTTTTGATCGACATTGTTCACAAGTATGAACGCAGCTACCAGTTCAAGATGGCTGGGCGTTAGGCAAGTGCTTAAACTTTGGCCGGGTGGCTGAATCCTGTGACAGCAGAAAAACAGATAGACCAAAGTTTCTGCGTTCAAGTATCCTAAGAAAGACTATCGTCTTTAATAAGTGCTGGGGTTCTACGTGTCAAAACCCCGATTGGTTAAGAAGCTAGCAGTAGTGTTTTGCTCCGGATTAGTTTTGACTACGTTATGTTATTTGTAAGGGAATGTGCTAACGGCCTAGAGCTCGGAGGGCCAGCGAAGCCTGATAGACCGCATACACAGGTCATGACATCAGCCAATGGTTTCCTGTACTAAGAGGCCCGCCAACCTCAGACTAAGAAAGAACACCCTCCCGCCTCTCGCTGTTCCTAAAAGTAAACGTTTATTCCCCGCCCTCCCCCTCTCCCCCGGTTCGATTCCCTCCTGCACCGTGCACTTCGTTCACCCTTACCTCATAACTGCCTCATTTCAGTAAAGCTGACGTTCTCTAGGCTTTACGGGGCTTCACCATCCGTCGCCTTTGCACAACCTACAACTAAACGGCGTGCGAATAAAGCGGTCTCGAACAACGACGGAGACGATATAACGATGTGCCGCGACCGCAGGAACAGCACGTCCGCTCCAGGGACGTTATTGGACGGGTCACGTGGTCACCACCTGGACGAAGTGCGCATTCCGGTTTATCGCAATGGCAGCGCCATGTTCAATGCGTGTGCCGGTGAACATCCTCAGGACAACTGCTCGTCGGTCTGGGACAGTGAGGTGGTAGTCAGCGCTGCGACGATCGTTTCGGTGGGCGGAACGACGAGCAGCCCCTATGAGCCTGCTTTCATCACGTGTGCGGTGCCGGAAGACGCAAGTGAGTGCACGACACCATCCAGTGTAAAGTCTGCTAACATATGTGTGCGTGTGTGTTAAACAAGGCGGCTCTTAAAATAAAATTCTGGAGTGGAGATTTTGTGCTAAAGGTGAAGCCGGCGGCCGCCATCTTACTCAGGGCATCGATTAACAGCATCCAAATAGCACAAAATAAAAAGCGTTTTCCTAACGCTTCTTAACCCCCTTAAAGCGGTCAGCTTTGCTTGACAGACACTGCTTGATGTGGCTCTTTGTGCTACGGGTGCTGGGGTGAAACTTGACCATCGCGAAAATTTGTGTGCAATGTCGTGGCATTGATATTCGGTCAGCGGTACTTTATTGATCCAAAACAACGCACTTTTACATTACAATTAGTCTAGAGTTTACTTTAGCAGATAAAGAACGCTTGAAATGATACTGGTTTCTGGACACTCTGGCAAGCTTTTAGGGCTGAACCATAGGCAAACGCCGGCTTCACCCGTCACGGTAAGGTTCAGTGGGCGTTGCCACTCCAACATTTTTTTTAAAACCTCCTTCGTGTTAAACGGTTGGTACTCAGGGGGAAAATAATATAAGAAGCAAAATGTTCACAATCATGCCACTGCCGAAACTTGAAGAAAGATAGCAGGAAGATAACAGCAGGAAGATAACATGTACGCTCGGTTACTACAGCACGTCGCCTCCGCGATGAGCTCTGGCAGAGCTACCGGAGTCGATAGCGGGGTCCACTTACTACTATAGCTACTATTTGAGCGCTTCGCCACCACGTGTCACCACCGACTTGGTCACTCCAAGGCCCCTTGACAGGCCACTCAAGTTTACGCCTTCGCTAATTCACAAATGCCATTCTAGAGTACCGCAAGTGCGTCTGCGGACAAACGAAGAACTGGTCTATTTTACTTGTCCAAAGCCACTTATCGTCACTTTTTCTGTCCTTGAGGGCCTAGCTTTCAGTAACTTTTTCGATGGATGGATGTTATGAGCGTCCCCTTTATAACGGGGCGGTATCCCGCGGGCCACCAAGCTTTACCTTTATTTTATCCTCTAGAAACGTTTCTTTTTCCGAATCACATATATTTTCCCAACAAATATCTCAACAAATTTTCCCAGCAAAAGGTAGCTCGAGCAATCCTGTTCGACCTACCTTGCGTTTCTGTTTGCTCCATATCCCTCCACCACACACTCTAAGCGTCTTTTACTTATCTCTATCGCCGACACGTCCAGCTTTGCCGTGCTATCCTTGAAACCCATTGCCTCCTGCAGGGTAGTGTCCACACCTACACCTAGGTGGATATCTGTACATTCAATCAAAACATGATCTGTCGTTCCCCTAGCTTTTCCACAGCACGTACATGTATCCCCTTCTTTATTGAATTTCGCTCTGTAACTTCATGTTCTCAGGCAACTTCACCCTTGTTTTTTCTGATTCTATGCCCTCTCGTGTCGTTTCGCAGGCATTGGTCTAGTTTCGCTCGCTTACAGCGACGAAAACAGCACCCTCTGGTTCGTTCCGCGAGAGCTTCACTACCCCGTCAGGAAACAGAAGGCCACGGTCGGCGTCTGCGTGCCGCCCTGGATCTCCGAGGACAGCATCAGGGAGCGGCGCGACGTCCGCGAGTATTTCGCCTACTACACGACGCTCGGTGCGCGCCACTTCATCGTCTACGTGAACGCGACCGACCAGAGAACGTTGGCCTTCCTGCTGGCGCTCAAAAAGCGAAGCTCGGTTCGTGATAGGGCGTTTAGTTATACTTATTTCTATCGATTACAGGGTTACTCTAAGAGACAATTAGCTATCGCCGCCGCCGTCATGTTCTGTTTACAGTACGAGTTCGGTAATATTTCATTTCACTCCTCTCAGAATAGGTGGGAGATCGATGAGAATCGAGCGAAGGGACTCGCCGCACACTGAGCCGGGCAGAAGTGGGAATTGGAATAAGAGGAATGCGCCGAAGGCGCAAAGCGTGAAACTGAACGCGCCGACGGGGGGGAGAGTGAGTAATTATAGTCTGTGCGCCGTAACGTAAGGGAAACAAGAGTTCACAATGCAGAAAGGCAAGGCATACAAACACGGACACAAAGGAAGCAGACAACACAGAAGTTGGTTGTGAGTCCCTACCAATTATAGTCAGCTTACTGTCGTCCTAAGGAAGCAATAGCGTGGATACATAAAGCGCGAGTATCCTCCTCTAGTCAACGCAGCGCGGGTTGCAGGGCCGTCGCTCCACGCAAAGACGCGGCTCCAAACGTAAAAGACGGCCATAAGCACAAAGACTGAGCAGACTGAGATGACCGGCATATTTTTGTACGTGACGTATTCTTCAGTCAGATCGAACAGGCCGACTCATCACGTGTACAATGACAACGTGGACGCAAGGTACATAAACATTATAAAAGGCAACTCATCATTGCAGTATCTAAGAATAAGTACGTGCCATGGTAAATTCATCAAAGGAGTGTTCTCTGGACGGTTACGCTGAGAACGGGATAGAGACTATAATTCCTGTCATTTTACTGGATAACAAATTTTACTGCCACGATTACGTAGTTGCCTTTTTCCCAACAGTCCATTCCTTCAAGAATCTTTTGTCTGGTGGGCGTCTGACTTCAAACGGTAAGCGAGAGCAGGCGGTACACTTGAACGAAGTCAGGTTTATCAGTTGCCGTCATAGTTGTTTTCGTTGTCCTCTTGTCCTGTGTGGTAGTGTCGCTGTCGCGGGACCATCATGGTCCTTTGGCTAAATACGGACGGTGCCTCTTCTCACTGTCGCGTGAACGCCGGTGTATTATGTATGTTTGACTCAGTACGCTTGCGCACCGTCCAAATAATACGATAGGGCGATGTGCATTCAATGCAGATGTGGACATTTCATATGAATGCAGTGAAAGATGTGTATAGCAGTGGCGTAGCATTGGTACAGATCCCAAACGTTGCCAGGTCCTCTCAGCTCCTCTTGCATGAGAACGTTGCGCGGTGGTTGCAGTGCATTTCGTGAAAGACGTCAGTGGGGTAACGTGCAAAGCTTCGTATCCTCGACGTCTGTTCTAACAGGTGAGCATCACGTTCCGGTCGTGGCCCGGTGCTCCGGCTGACAACGACCTCGCTTTCGCTGAAGCTGCCCTCGTCATGGACTGCGCCTTCAGCTACGCCAATACGCCCATCGAATATGTCACCACATTAGCGCTACGAGAGTTTATCGTCCTATTTAAGGTACGGCGAGGGGAAAAAAAAAAAGAACATGCGAATCTCTCTTTCGTAGCGAGAAGCTGCAAGGAAATCCATACGAAATTGAAACCCGGATCAATGCAGATTTGGAATTTACACGTATTTCAAATCCGCACGCGTACGTCGACTGTGGAACTTTCTTTCCCAACTGACCAAACATTTTTTTCCTGTCCGTGGATTCAGCCCACGATCTACGTCTTTTCGTGAGGGCACTCACCTGTGAGATGACCAACCAGGAGGCTAGCAAAGTGCAGCGCAAGAGTGCAGAAATGGACAACGCGAAGGAGGGCAATTAATCACAGCCTCGAAGATGGGGGGCGGTTCATGAAAGAGAAAATGTTTTGTCTACCAGTTTGTAGCGCTAACTACGCAAAAGATTGCGTTGCAACAGCACGATTGTTGTCGCTTCATGCTTCAACAAAGAAATTTGACATTCTTTCCCGTTTCATAAACGTTGCTCCGCCTTGCCTTCAAATTCCTTCATCAGATTCCCTTACCCGCATCGGCAAGTAAGGGCATGTTATCGTTCATACCTTCCTGTAGTCAGGCAGCCATGTAATCTAGCCTGGCCTTTGCAGCCACTGCAGGTTAAGTTCGAGAGAGGACGCTCGTGTGGGCTGTGTGGTAAATATACGGCTCTAATAGAACTGACAACAAAGAGCGTAAAGGGAAAAGTCAGAGAGGCGGAGAAGATTTACTGGAGGGCAGCGATGAAAAAAAAAAAAAAAGACGATTGAATAGCTACCGAGAGGGCAAAAACGAAATAAAGAGGGAGGCATTTTGTGATAATTCAAGAGGAAGTGCTTTATTGTTTGAAGCGAGATCGGGCTGCCTTGGAACGCGTATTTATAAAGCGAAATTCAGTAAAGAAGAAGAAAAACGCACATGCTGTGAGGAAGATAGGGAAACGACG
Organism: Hyalomma asiaticum; assembly: GCA_013339685.2. NCBI lineage: Eukaryota > Metazoa > Arthropoda > Arachnida > Ixodida > Ixodidae > Hyalomma > Hyalomma asiaticum. The sequence continues at coordinate 22,716,708 of CM023491.1, read as the reverse complement.
GAGCATGTTCTGATTGAATGCGGAAATATCCACCCAGGTATACGTTTGGGCACCACCCTACAGGAAGCCTTGGGTTTTAGGACGAACAACGGGAAGCTGAACATAGCCGCGATTGAAATAAGTAAGAGGCTTAGAATACTGGTGGCAGAAAACTAGAGAGAACGGACAAAAATAATTATAGGGAAAAATATGGACTTTCTGCCATAAGGGGCAGGGAACTGGGCTATGAATTTCCGTTTTTGGTATAGTATGATCGATTTGATTGAAGTAAATTTAAAAGGCGTGAGGAAAATCTAAAGAGAGAAAAAAAAAGTTCTACGAGCCTGGTGGCGCACATGTCACCGCCCCGTTACAAAGGGGACGCTCATAGCATCCATCCATGGTGCCTCCAGGCGCATGTAGGCGGCCCGAGTATCCCTTCTTCCACGTATTCTGATTGATTGATTGATTTGTGGGGTTTAACGTCCCAAAACGAGCTCCGATTATGAGAGACGCCGTAGTGGAGGTCTGGCGGAAATTTCAACCATCTGGGGTTCTTTAACGTGCACTGATATCGCACAGCACACGGGCCTCAACATTTTGCCTCCATCGAAATGCAGCCGCCGCAGCCGGGGTTCGACCCGCGACCTTCGGATCAGCAGCCGAGTGCCATAACCACTAGACCACCGTGGCGGGGCTCCACGTAATCTGCAGCAGCTGCATAGGGCACGAGATAGCTGTTGGCTACCTGTACGCTGTCCTCTCACACGCGCTGGCTTGACAGATCGATCGTATGTCGCTTTATATATGGCTTGAAAAGGCAATGCGGTGTGTTTGCTCGCTGCTCAGCACACCAGCTTTCTGACAGAAAGTGTTCGTGGTCATCGAGTGAGAGCTGTGCAGGTTGACCTACGTGCGCGCGCGACACAATTCCTCAAAGTTTCGAAGGCATCTGCTGTCGCTCTCACTGTCTCACAGTGCTGGCAAAGCTGCGACTCTTTAAGACGAAGAGCCTTAGATCTCTACGTTTCAGGGTCGCTTTATGACGTACAAAAGTCATGTGACCATAGTGAAAGGCACACGCCCTGTCAGGTGTGTGCCACGTAGCCGCATATACCCGAGCCTTGGAGGTGGCACGAGTCACAGAAACACCAGGACAAGCTTCGACATAAGATCAGCGCAAAGTTCAACCGAAACTTGAAAACCACGTCAGCACACCGTTCATTAGAAGGTTTAACAACAGATCAGCAGAGATAGTTAAGCGGGAAGTTCTACTGCACGTCGCCAGAGTATTCATCACAAACCTCACAGTATACTATAGGAAAGCGCTTACCACATAACAGCCATTCAGCAGACAGCTCAACACAAAGTACAGCAGCCGATCAACAGAGGTCCAAGTATATAGGCTTTCGCCTTCCACATTCTTGGAAAGTTCAAATCATCTTACGTATATTATTTTTCAAGTAGGTATAGTAGCAAAGCAGTAACTAGTACTTTCTCAACGTCCACGGGAAACGGCACATCATGTGCAAATGTCATTTCCATGCCTGCTTTTCACTTAGTGATGCGAGGCTGGTGCAATTGTAGGCCTCAAAGTGCCTATGAACTGAACTATAACGCATGGCGTGGCTTCGCAGGCGTCGAGCTTCGGTGGCTTCCTTTCCGAGGCGGCGTTCGCGGACGCGACGTCGTTGATGCTGCTCAGCCAGCCTTTTACCGGAAACGGTACGCTGAACAGGGGTGGCATGCTGCTAGCGCAGCGGGACAAGCTGCGTGTGCTACCCCTCGTGGAGCCGCCGGGAAGGACGTCCAGAGTCTTCCTCAAGGCGACAGATGTTGTGGACGCCGACGCCGCCCAGGCCTATCACGCCGTAAAGGTTGCGTGTATATCTACGTCATTTTAAGAGTTGATGTGTGCGGCTCCCAGAGGGAGCCACATGTAATTACTCAATATGGCGTCTTTTGGAAGCTCTGCCGCATAACTGCGTATGCAGTGTAATTGGTGTAGCAAATAACTCTTGTAGTAAAAAGGACAGAGAGCTCAGCGAGTTGGTAAGGATTCATAATGCGTGGCGTTCGTGTTGTCCTCTTCAGTTGTGTCCGTGTCTTGCACACCTGTCCTTGTAGTAAATAATGCAGAGTTACGCTCATGACTGCATTTGGTAACGAGGTTCTGTTCAACAAATTACGCCAAGAGGTCACGTCGCTCGGCATTTTTTCGATGTTCTTAAGCAGGTGCACACACGTTTTATTTATTTATTGAACTAAAAACGAACAAACAAAGCACTACTGAGCATGTGCCCGCAATCACAAGACCAGCCAATTGTATAGCTCTGTCTTAAGTGACGTGGTCGGTGCTGCTTGTCCTTTGTTGAAAGAGGAAGGTGTAATTTCCAGCTGTAATTTGACACCAAATAGCAAATTCTCTGGTTTGCGCAATGCAGTAAGATTTTTCTCACATGCCCATCCCAGAAGTTTCCATGACTTGTCGGTACCGTCTATGTTCAAAGAGTGCTGCGGGACCCCCCTTCAAGAGACATGTTCTATCAATTGTTTCAATACAAAAAGAAAAATAGTGGTGCCTTGGTGTAAGAGCATCACCGTGCTGTGTGACTTCTGTACCTTTCTGTGGCTGCTCAATTTGAACGAATTTCTTTTGTAATTTACCTTTGCGCAGCCACGTCCAATCACCGTGGACAGCGACGACGCAGTCGTGCTTCGTTACGTGACGTCACTGGACGGCTACGCCGGAATAAGCGAGGGTGTCGTCTACGCCGGCTTCACCGACTACACCAAAGGAGCCCCTAGCATGGCCAATTGGCAAAGGCGTATTTCACGTTCGTCAACGCGTCGGTGGTTCCCTTGGTACTGGGCCGAGAGAGGACGACGCACGCTTCAACGTATATATACCTGACGGCCTGCGTGTATACGTCAGGCCGTCCAAAGTCGACTACAAGATACGTTACTAATTAAAAGCCACTTCGACAAGGTTCATTTTGTAGACGAACGAGTCGGAAACATAGCGACTTAGTGAAAGCACTGGGTAATACCCCTGTCACACGAGGCAACTAAAGTGCACTTTGAGCAAGTGCACTTCGCTGCTAGTGTCATTCGCACGCTGTCACACGGGAACGTTTAGTGACACTCGCAGCAAAGTGCACTTGCAGGCAAGTGCGTTCGCCGAACTCACTTCGCGGCGACGAAGTGTGTAGCCTCGGTACCAGTTGCTTGTAAACAAATACGCTAATGCACAACGCGGCGCCCGTAGTATTTTTAAAACATTGTTTTCATTATTATAAATACTGCTATGCCTTAAAACAAATCATATTTTAACAAAAAAACCTCGCTGTCCTCGCCCTCGGGCAGTTTGCGGCCACGTCCGCTAGGGGAGTGCACATTTCCAAAGCACACTTCTCTTTCTCGTGTAGCAGCGCGTGAACGTAAGTGCACTCTGTTAGCGTAAGTGCACTCGCTCAAAGTGCACTTTAGTTGCCTCGTGTGACAGGGGTATAACTCATTTAGTGGTGGCCTTGAAGAAATTGCAGCGACACTGATCTTCACTTGAGTGTTCGGTAGCAGCGTGAGCACAGAGTTGTGATTATTCATAGCAATAAATACGCAAAGACACAGGACGCAGGCAGCGGACACGGACAAATGGTCATCCGTGTCTCCAGGTGTGAACCCGTGTAGACGCTTGGTTACTTTATCCATCCTTTAGGTTAACCTGATAGGTAACTTCAGGCACGCTTCCCATATATCCAATGATTCATTCATTCAGTCACTCACTCATTCATCCCTCCCCCCCCCCTTTTTTTTTACGTGAGCCTCCTACCCAGATATTCCTGAAACCTAGCGTCAGGTCAGCTTTTAATGTTGCGTAAATTCGCGGTAATTTTGTGCAGTCTCTCACCACGAGGCAAGAGCTGCTGGGAACATGGCCGTGGACCGTTTCCTCGGCGTTGGCTAGGCGGGTCGAATCCCGAGCATACCGATCATGTTCCCCCACGGAGTCACTAATGTGGCTTCTAGAAGGGAAATCGCATTCCTTATTTACTCAGGTTTCACTTCTCATGAGTTCATGACGATGGTCATGAGTTGTGGATGTCAACAAGGGTATCTTTTGGGGTGGTTGGCAGCTTCCCTATCATAACGTGGTCTATATCGACTAAGAGAAAAACAAATAGATCATCTTCACTCGTAACACGTATAGCGACGTCTGAACTGCCGTGATCTCTTCCCCAGCCCACAATCTCTACAAACTCTACAAACTGTTGTTTAAAAAAAGAAAACGAAGATACTTTTGCATATATCCCCCTTTGTATGATAAAAGTAGAGGTCTATTTGTGGTTGATGGTTTCAAAGAAATTAGGTTGCCGCTTGACTACATGGTTTACCTCCACGTGGACTCCAAGATGCACGTTGCATTTGCGAATTTTTATTCCTGCTTTGAGCATGCAGAGCCAGCCAATTACGCCGTCTTAGTTTACACGTTCGCCGTGTCCGAACAGGCGAGCCGGTTGTACTTTTGCTCCAGTTCCCACTTCTCGTCATCGGGCAGAAAGCTGGCAGCTATGGCGGAGCGATTCTGTTTGGTAGGCAAGCGAAGAACGAAAACAAAAAGGAATGACGTTAGAAGCACGTCACCAGATGTATGCAACTTAACGCGCGTGGCAGAACTGTGGGCCTCAACGGTTACGCCGCGCATCGCCAAAGATTTCATTCACCAAGCATAAGTACGTGAAACAGTCTCATTCCCGATTAAATTAACTTCCACCTCTATTTCTTTGCAAAGTATTTCAAGTTCTACGCTTGCAACGCCTCATTTTCCGCAGATATATCGGAATAAAACGCTTAATGAAGGATATAAAAGATCCTAATGCAACCAACGGTTTTCGAAAAGGAATTGGGAAATGTTCTAGCTGCTCGTTCATCAAACATAAGACTCCTGGTCTCAACAATACGAAGACTATGGCGCTCACATGTTGAACACAAGGGTGTGGGTTCGATTCCCTGCTCCCGTGAGGCAGCGTTCCTATACAGGCGGAGACAAATTCACTTATGAACTTACGCCAAACCTAGTGCAGGCTACGTAATAGTAGATGGTAAATCCGTGTGCTACGTCAACTGCTCTTTGGACGTCAGAAGTGGCTTTGGAGCGTTAAATGATAATCGGGCTGTCTACGCCCACTGCTGGGCAATGGCCTCTCCCATAGACCTCCAATTACTCCGGTCATCAGCTAGCTGCGGCCACGTCATCCCCGCAAGCTTTTCGATCTCAGCGTTAAATGCGCCGACTCAGTTAACCAACTTTCAAGCAGGTGATACAGGTAGGTAGCATTCCCGATCCCAAGTGCCGCAAGATCTAACATGAAAGGCCCACTCACGCATTGCAGAATGTCGTCGGCCGTGAGTCCGAGCTTCAGCGCCAGCCGGTACTCGTCGTCCAATGTCGTGTGCGTGACGGTCGGGTTGTCGGTGTTCAGCGAGAAACTGGCACCGTCGTGCTTTAGCCTGCACGTGATAGCAAAGAAAGCACCGGCGTATACTCATACACTGAATCCTAACGTCGCGTGTTGCGCATGTAACTTCTGCATAGACGCCGTAATAGAGGCGATGGATGGTTCCTTTTACGGTGACCGGAATATCTCGGCGCCGTCTTTCCAAGGAAATCGCTGCATACTCCTTATATAGCAAGCTTTGTTAAACACAAACTCGGAAATGTCTTCCTCTTTCGGATTTCCCTGCAGTAGTCGCTGCATCGTCGACAGCACTGCGTCTAGAGCGAGGAAGCGGCGTGCCTCAGTTGGTACGACTAGCGAAGCGCCGTCAGTTTTCGGGGCATAACTCAAGCCAGCAAGACACGATTCGTTATCACTGCCAATTGAAAGACGATAACGCCACGGTGAGACAGTGATGGCGGTGTTCGGCTGCAGACTCGAAAGACGTTAGTTCGATCCTGGCCGCATAACGGCCGAATTTCGATCGAGGCGAAATGCTGAAGGCCCGTGTACTGTACGACGTCAGAGTAGATTAGAGAATCCCAGATGGTCAAGCTTTTCGGGACCCGCTGCTGATGCGTTCCTCGTCATAATATCATGGTTCTGGCAAATAAAACCCTATAATCAATAAAACTTCTTGCGTATATTAACTGCGAGTTTCAATTTGACGTCACTAAGTACTCATTCGCCAAACGTGGTGTGGACCTTGTTGTGACATATATGAGTTTTTCAGTGCAGTTTCCTCGGTACGCACATGTTCAGTCAACCACAAAAAGTTTGCGGACCACGCAAGCGCGTGGCCAGAAGCTTCTCCGCGACACTTCCGCCACGTCACCTGCGATCGACGAGCGATACGTTCACGAAGCATCCCTCTTCAAATCTACGGCCTGTCTATTTTCCAAGTGTGCGCAAATATTTATTGCTTTTATCTTTTTGATGCGACGCGCTCTTTTGGTGGCCGAGGCCGCGGGCTTGTATCTCGATAGCCCTTCGCCAAAATTATCTCTTCATCGGCACACTGGTCGATGCAGGCCGTTACGGCTGCGAAACTACTATCAAGGCAAACACGTGACGACTAACTGCTAACGAGCGCTACGCGTGGAGACAACTAACAATACAGTGCGCGGCACAGAAAAATTTCCGGTGGAGCGCTCCGGTGGCCGCTAGGCTGGCTAGGCGGCGTGCCCCTAGGTGGCGCGGGGAAAGCCAGTTTGGTACGCCCTCGCATGGTCGGCAAACGTTTGCGGTTGACTGTATTTGTACATACCTCAGTACGGGATGTTCCGCAGTGTTGCGATCCACACCGCCGGTGAGATAGCTGCTGGTCGGGCAGCACTCGAAGTGGATCCCGGCAGCCAATGCTTGACGGTAGGCGTCGCCTCCGTGAGCGACCGCACGGTAACCGTGGCCGATGCGCTCGGCATGCAGTTCTCGTATGGCACGAGTCACGGTGGCCGGAGGCCCCGCCTCGCCCGCATGCACGGTCCGGTGCACGCCGCAGGAAACAGCACGCTGCATCGAGGCACCAGAGTTTAACGACGAATATTAATTACACATAGTTGCAGTTAACGCGGGAGTCTGTGACAGTTGGTAACTATGACACGTTAACAGGCGTCCAGGAATGCTAACACAGACACATACAGACAGAATGAGATAAAACAACGCACATACTTTCTCAGAAGGATGCCTACACTTAAATCTCTTGATACCTGCATTACTTCGCGTGAAGGTCAGGCCTGCTGGACATAGCATCTATGCTTCAAAAACCAACGCCTTATCTACAACTCGGCCCAGTCCGATCATGATAATAGATTGTTGCGAAAGGACTGGGTGCTCGCTGATCTCAAGAAGTCTTTTGGCCAATTTGCGTGCCCCCTTCAGTTCCAAGTGCCGGCGTGCCGCCTTTCCCGCAGAATTGCAGGCTTCTGTGGCAGGAAGTTTGATCAAGGAAGTGAATTCAGGGCTCCCGACATGCCCCAGTCGGCTTTTGTAACTGAAGAGGCGCGGCATATGGTTATTCCATGCGTTCATGGCCTGTCCCAACACATTAAGAAGGTCGCTGGGAAATCCAGTCTTTCATCTATCTATCTATCTATCTATCTATCTATCTATCTATCTATCTATCTATCTATCTATCTATCTATCTATCTACTGCTCGGCGCAATGCAGCTTTTCTAAAAGTAACATTAGAAATAGGATGACAAAGTTCGCTAGTTTTTTGAGGACGCCTTTTCTGTTCGTACTTTCAAACCATCTATTGCAACGGAAATAAAAAACGCAATAAACGTTTAACGAGTCCATTGAACCTTCCACTGGTACCAACTTTCTCTTGCAGGGTAGTAACGAAGTATCACTGAGGCATGAACTTGCCTGGAAAGTCTGTATGATCAGGGGATCAGTGACCTCCTCGCCGTACTCGCTAGCGTTCGGGTCTGTCCGTGCCGACTGTCCATCCTTGGGACGGACCACGCCGGAAACGTCGATGCCGACCACACCTCGGCCTCTATACTCGCGGCAGAGCTCCAGAACTTCGGGCGCCCACTCTGCGGCAGAAAACAGTGCACTTCTGTAAGAATCAGAAGAAAGCGGCGGATGGAACGGATAGGAAGGGATGGGAAGCGGGACAGGTTCATTGCGCACAGCACAGAGGGTAAACGATAGTATAGCCATGTTTATACAGTATAGTATAGCAAAAGCAGCGAAAGATAACTGAGGGTGAGGAGGAAAGAAAGACAGAGAGAGCAATGTGGAAACATATGAAGAAAGATGAAAAAGAAGTTGTCGACAGAAATAAGGAAAGAAATATTAAGGCGATGAAGACGACAGAACTAGCGACTATAACATCGTGTTCAACGAGGACATAATCTGCGCTCGTCAGGTAGTGGCGCCTGTTCGCCAGCTCCGCTGTTTATTGAGATTTCCCAGGCATGGAACTGGCTTTTAATTTCTTTAAGACTAAAGTGTTTTACGCCTGAGTCCACCAAGAAATCAGTGACGTACTTCCGTGACGGAAGTGAATGTCTGGAAATATGAACACACATTTACAATGAAAAAGCATCACCCCCACTCGATCTCGCATTCACCCGGGATGCGACGATAGGAGGTGGAAACTCTACCGATACACCACCGAGACAGTAGAGGTATAGGAACAGACGGACCTTATATCTTCGCTACATCGCTTTACAATTTGCATCAAACTGAAGTCCGGTTAAAGCAAATGTGTTTAGCAAGCGAATTAATCTTAAATTACAATCGCCTTCCCTCCACAGCACTCTTGTTTCGCAGCGGTGGTATCGCCATCTAGGAACGATGCAGCGAAGTAGGTTGTCGTGTTAATGCTTGCCGGCAGTTGGCGCTTCGGTAATAACAGCGCTTCAATCGCAGCCACGCTGCGGAGACAAGCGGCGTTGCGTGCTCCCATTCATCATCTGAGAATGTCTGCCGAATGCACTCTCCTTCATTCTTATTCTGCTAATTGCCTCAGTTTCATGTTTCGGATCTGGGGTTAGCACCTGCCCTAAGTCAGTGTATATGGAGCCCATACAGCAATTCTAGCAACGCACACTTTCCATCAAAACCTATCATGGGCGTTACCGGGCGTTCCGCGAGAACAAGACAGGATGAGCCTGAACTTGGAGCCCGTCTCCAGCTCCGCCTTGTGCAGTCCCCGTAGCGCTGCGTCCAGCACGTCCCTAGCGCTGATCATGCTCTCCGGCATCCCTTGCCACCGATGTTCGGCGCTCGAGCAGGCCAGCGGCTGAGGACACAGGAACATCTCGCTGTACAGCACGCCCTCTGCCGCCTGGTCGGCGGCTGCCTCGTAAGAGACGCGCTCCATAGCTTCCCGGTCGCCGCTGCGCCGCAGTAAAGAGCGCCCCATGTAAGCGCAGAGCGCACTTCAAGGGACCCTCAAGTGAAACACTAGTGTGGTTACAGATTACTATTGGGAAACCACTAGGGACTCCGGAAATGGGAGGGGGTGTCGCCCCCCTAACATTTTTCCAGAGGGGGCAGCCCCCCCCCCCCTCCAATTTTCCTACCGTTTACGCTGAAATCAAATTTTCGACAAGAATTTTCAAGCCGGTGCTGTGTGGTACAGTGCTAATCAAATTTTTGACAAGAGCTTTCAAGCCGATGTTGTCTGGTCCAAAGCACTGGACCGGGACTGAAGGGGGGGGGGGGGGGGGGGTTCGTGGTCTGTGCAGGTTTTCAGCACTCCGAAATTTCCAACCATTATTAAAGTGTATACCAATGTAAAATAAGCAAGAACGCAAATATGGGAAAATTAATACGGCTACAATGTCCTAAAACATTAATAATTGACGCCATTAAAGCTAGTAGTTATTATTAGAATATATCATTTAAATAAATAAAAATCGACGAGTATTGAGGACAAATAAATAATAAACACAACATACAAAGACGACAATATATGCCCCCCACCCCACTCTTAAAAACGTTCCGAAGTCCCTGTAAACCACACTGTCGTTAATTTAGGCAGTTAATGTTCTACATTAGAAGGGAAAATCAGCATCAAAATTTTATATCCTAGTTTCACCTTTGAATTCCGCGCCAGAACTTTGAGCAGATGACATCACGAACACCGCTCCCCCTTTTTTTTTTTTTTTTTGCATTTTCTCGGCACACTGAATCAGCCAATTTGTCTTAAACGCGCCATGCTAAGTATCTGGCTTCCTTAGAACACAGTGTACATCTCCATTACCCGTAAATAGTTATGTAGGACTTGGAAGGCGCCGTCAAAATTTTATGACGTCACGCATCTTAGTGTGGGAACCTCCGAGGAGGCCTCGCCACTTGTATTTGCTTTTTGTGCGTGTTCTAGCTCACCGAGCGTCTTCTCCTCGAGAGAGCGGTGCTTTGGGTAATGTGCTAAAGTAACTTGCTTACACGAGAAAAATTGTAATTCATGTTAGTGGCACAAGAGCTTACGCAAAGCAATGTTATGACTGGTATAGCTGTCCTATCGGGTGCCTCTGAGAAGCGAACACCAACCAAAATGCATACGGCCATATTCCGACGTTTCGGAGCCAGCCCTGCACCTTCCTCAGAGGTGGCTGGGTCCAGATTTCAGAGACATCTTACAGTCTTCAGCGTGGCGGTGCAACTCGGCCCGTGCCACCCATGAAGAAGCAGTCGTGCTGGCTGGCCGTTCGCACTTTGGTTGATGTTTGTTCATTTCTTTCTTAGTTGTGCCTCCCCAACCAGACAGACCTCTATCGAATGTTCACCTTTCAAGTCATACAGCGTACTTCTATGCTTTTTTTTTTTCATGTTGTTCGAGGAACACCCGCAACAATAAGGTCAGCTACTAGACTTACACCATGACGTTCCGGAAGACGGGTATTTCCTTCAGGTAGTTTGCGAGCGTGGTGCCTTCTTTCGGTCTTGTCTTTTCTCGGATGTCTTCCACGCTCCTGTACCCCAACTCCAGGCCTTTTTGTCTGTTTAGGACACATCAATAGCAATAGGTCAGAAACCCAGTGAGTATAGACCAACCTACGGCGGCAAAACAAACAACGGGGAGAGTTAAAGCCCAACTCCGTCCATTTTTCGTTCTGGTGGATGTTAATGAAATTCGCTGGTTACGTTCCTTGGCCCACTTACGTCAGTGACGCAAGATCACAGGCCGGAGACATAACAAAAAAAAAAAAAAACTAGGAGGAAGCGTCAAGTGGTTCCACTATAGCTTCGGTGAGCCAACCTCCCCTGACGCCTTGAGGGCGGTGCCTTGAGGGTAGGACTAGGCCCACACAGCATGAAATTTTACATCTGTTATTGCACTCTTCTGCAATGCCCACGGACCTTGAAATTATCTACGTCTAAACAAAGAAATGTCATTTCTAGCACACATTTCGCCGGGTTGTGTGGTCTATCGGTAAGTAGATTACCGCTATTTGTTGACTGGAATTTGAGATTACCGTCAGGTTTCGCTCGCTTGAGCAAAGTGTAGCAGCGAACCATCCAGCTAAAATTGTACCATCCAACATGTAGTCATTTTTATTTCTTTCTTTCTTTTACGAAAGAGGCCCCAAACGAAGCAAGGCGAAAATAAATACGTATGCCAGAGACTTGGTAACTGTCAAACAATAATTTCAATAAAGAATTGAGAAGAATGTAAACAAAATGAAAGGAACGGCACGACAGGCGATGGAGAGAACATCTTGTAACAATATTTAGGTCGCGGATGGTACCATCGGCATCCTGAACGCACACAAGTTATCCGGTTGAACGCTAACTGCACAACTCCTAACCGTAAATGCCGATCTTGAGCATTCCGCGTAGTGCAATTGTATGCAGCACGGGAAAGTGCGCGTGCATGCAAATATTTTAAAATTTTCCCTCGTAAACAGGTAGCTCACCGACATTCATTTCAGTAAACGTTTACTTAACTGTACAAGCTCCCAAATCGTCGTGTGACGCACGTATGTGGTCAGGTGGCTGTGTAACTGGATCTGAAAAATAAAAACATGATCGGAGCAGAGTTCAACAAGGCAATCTGCAACGTCTTATACCGCTCCTTTGTTGCATGAAATCAATCAATGAATCAATCCACAACACTCTTCGTGGCGACCCTCATTGGCAGCCTTCCACACGGTGCTGAGTAGCAAAGCATGCAGCAGCAGACTCTGGCTCGAGCCTTCTCTGCCTTCATCTCACCACCTCCCCCCTACCCCCCTCCACCCCCCCACCCCCCCACCACCGCCGTAAAAAAACACTAAATAAATGAACACTATATAATGTGGTGTAATCATATCTCACTGTCGATGACGTATTAGAGGATTTTAGTTTGTTTATAGCTTTCTTTCGCGTTTACGGATACTGCTGTTATACTGTTTGACGAGCAATGTATATGTTATTCTATTTGGTGCTGACGTACGGATTGATAATGCTCTGTTGACGCTCCGCTGATATTGCCTTGTAAATATTATTGGGGCTTAGCTTGTGTTTATTTCCTCTTGTATTGCGTTTATCCGTTCTTTCCTTGTGAATGATCTGTTCCTATAGATGCAGGAGTGGGCAGACGGCAAGGATGCGTGTAGTGTGTCGAGGGCAACGGCAGGTCCACTGTTCCCTTTTCTGTAAACCAAGAGAGAGGACGAACGACGATGCTTTCTTTCTTTCCTTCTTTGTTTCTCTCTTTCTTCCTTCCTTTCTTTCTTTCCTTTCTTCCTTGTCCTTCGCATAATCACTCTAATGTAGCAGTGGGTTGAAGCCAAGAGTGGGAGCATAGTGCGTTGAGGGAAGGAGCGGGTTGGCTTTTCCCTCTTGCGCAAGCACGACGGCATGACACAGTGTCGAGGCTGTAGGCTTAGTGAGTGGCTGCCAGAATCTCGGAGGACATAGACCACGCGGTTTTCCTAGTTCTGTTTGTCGCCCATAGCTGGCGCCACTTGACTGTGACAAACTACGCTATACGCTACGCCGTATACGGTACGCCTTTGCGTGCACAGGTTTACCAGACACGCTAAAATTCCCCAGTCTCCACAGCGTTGCGCGTTACGTATGAAACGGAGCACAGGTCACGGCCACCGCATTCCATCCAGCTGTATTGTCCTGATAGCTCCTGACGTCAGCCTGTCCTGATGTCAGCTGATAGCTCGTATTTTCTATATTTTGCCGTGCCACAGCTGTGGTCTCGTAGCGTTGAACGCATTACGAGCGGATACCTTGCGATAACGATGCCCTTTCCGCTCAGCGTCACACGAGGCAGCGCATACCATGCATGTCTGTTTCTGCTTTAAGCTCGACCGAACTGTAATGCCCCCACAATGACCAGTTCCACTGTACACGTTTACATTTGCGTACAGCGAGCTCATATGCAACACTGGTCCTTCCGTTCTCGAGAAATTCGGTCTCGGAGGCACCCATACAATTATCACAGGGCCGCTCGCCAAATCTGTGCGCTCTTCAGGAAGCGTACTTTCCTGAAAATTTCCTCGCTTCCAACTTTCAGTCCGTTAAGATTGCGCCAGCCCTCCGCTCGGTACTAAAATGATCAGTAAATATATGTCCGCTTGTTCACGTGTCTGGCTAGAACGGTTGTCTTTAACCAACTGACGCAGACACTTCGAGTTCATTAGCAAACACGTCGACCATCCCTTACAAAAATGCTATATGTGGCCATATCAGGAATTGGGCAAATGTGGCTATATATGGCACGTGCCGTACGTGGTCGTATTTGGCCAAATCGTTTTAGAAACAAATGTGGCAATGAAAGACACACGCGAGGAATGCCATGTACGACACTTATGCGTATTGGGCAAATACGGAGACGTACGGAGACGTGCCATATATATCCAGATATACATATATGGCCATATATACATATCTGGCTATATATGGCACGTGTCCCTACGTGTCCGTATTTGTCCAATACGTATCAGAGTCGTACGTGGCATTCCTCGGGTGTGTCTTTCATTGCCACATATGTTTCTAAAACGATTTGGGCAAATACCGCCACATACGGCCACATACGAGCACGTGCCATATATAGCCACATTTGCCCAATTCCTGATATCGCCATATATGGCATTTTTGTAAGGGATAATACGGATTTTTCTATTCTCTTTTCAAGTGCAGCATCATTAAATCAGTTACCACTGCGCATGAGCCAAAGAATTGTCGCCATTTCATATAACACCTCCCGACGGTGATCAAGTGAGTGTTTAAGCAATTTTCACCCTATTTAAAAAACACTTCAACATTCACCATGACTCGCCAATTGACCGAAGCGAACCTGAGTATTCACCTCGGTATCACGTGACTATTCACACTGGCATTCGCCCGATTATTAATCCCAACATGGCCCCGCTGCAACCCTGTGCCACCTATTTCCTAAAAATATTAACTCGGTACATAGTCTGTATAGTTCTCTCGCAGGTCACCCCGAGAACTGCCGTACAATGTTTTCAAGTACCTCAGGTCGTACAGCATCTCCCCCACTGCAAGTTCACTCTAGGCCTTCTACAATTCTGAATGCACGAATACCACGAAACTAGCCGAAATACGCATTTCCCTTTCTTTAAGAACGCACCGAGCTTTTCGTTATCCCTGACTTTACCTCTCTGACGACGAACAGCTACAGTGGTTATGGCACTCGGCTGCGGATCCGAAGGACGGAATCCCGACCGCGGCGGGTGTATTTTGATGGAGGCTAAATGTTGAGGCCCGTGTACTGTGCGACGTCAGTGCGCGGCATAGAACCCCCAGGTGGTCGAAATTTCCGGAGACCTCCACTATACGACGTTTCTCATAATCATACCGTGGTTTTGGGACGTAAAACCCCATAAATCAATCAGCTCTCTAACGACACTTTCCATCAACGCAGTCAGTGGATGAATGTCTATGAAAAATCATAGCGCGTACCTTGTACTTCGGGAGAGCCATTTTTCGAAGCTGCACGAACGATAGGTCTCTTCTCGGCTGCAGCTGCCAGCCCTTCTGCTCACTAATACGCGCGAGAAAAAAAAAAGAAAAAAAAGAAGAACACCGCGTCCTGTCCTGCTACGCACCATTAATGTCTCGTTTTGCAGCTGCTGTGTTCGGCACATGAAGAACGCGCCCAGAGTTCTCCCTGACCTCTTTTTATATTGTGCGCATAGGAGCGTCAGTCCTGCCTGCGCGCACATGTATACCACCGCAGCGAAGCGAGCGGCTAAAAAGACTCGCCAGTCTGCCACGTTCTCTCATTACCTGAGCCAGCAATACGACGGAGCCAACTCCGGCAATTTTTCGAGGTCAGTAGATATCGATAAAATTCGCTCAGTACCTTCCTTGGCACACTTCCGTCATTTGTGTAAAATTACAGGCTCGAGAGAGATGCTCAGATTGCTTGCAATTCAATTTTTACTGATGACCTTAAACCGCCCACCTGGCTTCCTACAAAATGTCCCGCCACAGTAATTATGTCACTCGGCTGCAGATCCGGTGGTCGTGTGACCGAATCCCAGCCGATTGATTGATTGATTGATTGATTGATTGATTGATTGATTGATTGATTGATTGATTGATTAATTGATTGATTTCTGAGGTTTGACGTCAAAATGTAGCCGCCGCGGCTGCATTTCGATCGAGGGCGGAATGTCGGGGTCCGTGTAATGTGCGATCTCAGTGCAGGTAAAAAAAAAAAAGAAAAAAAGAACCAGGTGGTCGAAATTACCAGAGCCCTCCACTACGGCATCTCTCACAATCATATCTGGTTTGGGGACGTCAAACTCCAGTAATCAGTGATGGCTTCCTATAATTATTGGCCACACGGTCCGTTGAAGTCATCATCGGCAAAGCGATACAATCGCACCGGCACCATACCATGACCTTCGAGGTCCGCGCGCCGCCAAGCCTTGCGACATAACCGCCAGGGAGACGGCGCATGCGCTATCGCAACGGGGACAAGCCGGGTTGACTGATTTGGCGTCACTGCTGGGTTGGCTTGCGGTATCGGCATCGCCATTATTGCTCATTAAAAATTATTTTCGCATTTTCTGAGCATTTCTACTATCGGGAGTGTGAAAGGAGTGCCTCAAGAATATAGCATCGCCATTCGCTTGACACGATGCAAAAATCGCCGGAGTCGGCCTTTCAAAGGACGCTAACATTGTCTCTCCCCGAAAGTCTCTTTTCAGACGCTAATCCTCCATCCAGTTCGACGATAACAGCTTTAAAAAGGGTAAAATACGATTTAGAACAGGGAGTGCCGCAGGAGCCAATGGTTCGACAAGTGGACTTGTCTTCGTCAGGGCGGCGACTTGTCGAAACGTTGGCTCCTGCGGCATTCCCTGTTCTATATCGTATTCTGCGATCTGCTCATCGATTCAAGCATCCATCTTCCCATGAGCTTCTCTTCTAGTTTGCATTTAAAGAAGTACTGACACCAAATTTCGAAGCTGAGTTTACTCTACTATACAAGTCTCCTATATGCGTAGACACCTCTGAGCAAATGTTAAGCTCAGGAAACGCTGATAAAATATTTTAATTGGACGTCAAAGTCAATATTCGCATGGCGTGCCTACTGACATCGACACTAGTATGACGTCAGGCTACAGTACGAATTTGGTGACTTCACGCAGCAGTTGGGCAAGTTGTGAGGACGTCACGTACAGAAACATGCAAAATGGCCGCTCGTGCGTCACTCTCGGTGGTATGCTCTCGCCGTTCAGTCGCCGTAGTGCCCGTGAAGCGAGCGAGCGAAGTCGCATTACCCTCTATCGTCGTGTGTGCCCGCGTATAATCGGAAGGCAAGCTCTCTATGGCGCCGACATTTTGCCTCTGAAATGCCGCAGAGGTCTCGGTGGCCACATTAGCTTATCGCAGGCTCCGGAGTCACGCCGACACCCACCGTGCGTGCCGTACGTTCCATCTTGCACAGTGCCGAAGTATTTGCTGTCGTCGCGGAGTCACTATACTAAAATTTGTACATTGTTGACCCCGCACTTGCTGCAGGCGCTGTGCGCGAGAGACCACTAGGCGAAAACATCACGATTTTTTTCGGGAACACGTCACGAGGGCTCATTACTATGCACATACTGTGTCGTGACGTCAGGCTACAGTAGGAACCGAAACCGGCTTTTAAAGGCATGCTGTAAATAAATTTTCACGGCGCGCTCACGCTTACCAGTACGTTTTCTGGGCTCTGGAGGTCTTGGCCTTTCATTTCATGCAAAAAAACGCCAACTGAAAATTTTCGTGGCAGTACTCCTTTAAAAAGGGTAGTCACTTCTTATCAACAAGCTTTCGGTGAAATGCAGTGTGCGGCACGGGGGGAGGGGAGGGGGAGGTTGCGGGAAGGGAAAAGGGCCACATGCGACAAGTGCAGCGCCTGTACTTAGCGCATGTGTTCCTTTCTTCGACCTGCTTTCTAGCGCTGCGCACAGTGTATTTACAAGATATGTACCACGAGCGGAAGCTTTCGTTCTTTCCATTTATATTAGTCACGCTAACACTTGTCACCCAACTTCCCCCCTCTTTGTTTCTTTCTTATTTTTATTTTTCTTTTCTTTTGTTCGCGTGTGCCGCTGTTCTCGTTTCGTGGACGGGGGAGAGCGTGCAAAGCTTACAGAAACGAACGCTAGAGAAGGCAGCTGCCCTCTTGACGAAGACGATTCCACTTGTCGAAACGTTGGCTCCAGCGACATTCCCCGTTACAAATCGTTTTTAGCGACCTGTTCATCGACTTTAGTCATCGAGAAATTTAGGCTAATATAAGGCACGGCTAGCGCCACCAGTACCAAGGGACCAAGATCTGTGGAGCGCCAACAGCAACTGCCAACGCAGCCGTGGTATGCACTGGCCGGTCATAGAAAGCAGGCTTCTCCGCCATGGTAATGAGCGAAACATAACTCGCCACTGACATAAAGCAGCAGCACTTCCAGGTCAACGTATGTTTACAAAAGCCGCTTTAATTTAAATGTACTTCTCCTATCCTATTCATTCGAGCGCGCTGTACCGTAGCGTGTTCATGAGACACAAATAAGCACGCAAGAAAAAGAACAAGGTACACGCACCACGCGACGGCATACATTTATACTACAACGTCAGTGTCTCGAAGCGAACGACGCATAATCTTTAGTTGAGGCAAAGCAAACAGAACACGAGCGTGACGATTCGTAATCGTTAACATACCTGTAAGATAACCTGTAAAGCATACCGAAGTAACGGTGCCGGGAAGCAATCAATCTCAAGACAAAAACGAGCACAAGCAAACAGCGCGCTACTGCAGCCTACATCACGGAGGCCATGTCAGCAACGAATCATTACTCGCGACAGGCATCAGGCGGCAGCACTTCCTGGTCAGCCCAGGAAGTGTCGGCCCAGGAATTACCTCGTACGACATGTAGGAGGTAATTCGAGGTTTGTGGAAAGGTGTAATGGTGCCAGCACTTACATTCGGAAACTCAGTGGTGTGCATGAGGTCAGAGGTACAATCAGGGCTGGACGTGAATCAGAGGACGGTCGGACGTCTCGCACTGGGCGCCCATGGGAAGACCACAAATGAGGCTGTTAAGGGGGATATGGGATGGTCTGACTTTGAGGGAAGGGAAGCTCAGAGTAAAATTAGGTACGAACAGAGATTAAGGAATATGAAAGAAAGTAGATGGGCAGCGAAAGTATTCAGGTATTTGTATAGGAAGAACGTTGATTCACAATGGAGGAAGAGAACTAGGAAGCTTACCAGTAAGTATACATCCAGTAACGAAACGGATGGGACGAAAAAGAGCGTTAAGAGCATGGTCAGAGCGGCGGAGAACTCGGATTGGATAGCAAGAATGGAGAAGAAACCGGCATTGAACAACTACCGAAAAGGGAAAGAAGAAATCAAGAAAGAAAAATTTTACGATAATTCAAAGGGAAGCGCTTTACTGTTTGAGGCAAGGTCCGGTTGCCTGAGAACCCGAAGTTACAGAGCGAAATTCAATAAAGAAGGGGACACATGTACGTGCTGTGGAAAAGCTAGGGAAACGACAGATCATATTTTGATTGAATGTACAGATGTCCACCCAGGTGTAGGTATGTACACTACCCTACAGGAGGCCGTGGGTTTCAGGAGTAACAGGGGAAAGCTGAACATGCCGGCGATAGAGATAAGTAAAAGGCGCTTAGAGCATTGGTGGCTCAAAAGTATGGAGCAAACAAAAGCTCAAGGTAGTTCGGGTAAGATTGTTTCATCACACAGAAACGATAATAGATAAAATAAATAGACGAGGAGAAAAATTAGTTGTGAAAATATGTGTGATTCGGGAAAAGAAATGTTTGTAGAGGAAACAGAAATAAAGCTAGAGCTTGGTGGCCCGGCTACCGCCCCGTTATAAAGGGGCCGCTCCTAATATCCATCCATCCATCCATCCATCCCATGTTTTCAAGAGGCGCGTTAATTGAAATGCACTTCTCCTATCGTATTCCTACGACAAGGTTCATTTCGCAGCATTCTGAGTATCCCCTATGTGAGACCCTTTCTGATAACCAAAACGAGAGATAGCCAACACGAGAGAACGAATATCTCCCAGATGAATGCAATATGAAAGGAAAATGACGCGCGTGTGGGACTCCTACGCCGTAAAATACCAGCGTTGTTACACGTACGCGCCGTCGCGCTGCATCGAAAATAGCACAATTACGTCATCATCGAACATCCAAGCGGCCAGGGATTAAAGAACTAACTACGGAACCGCAAGGTCCGGAGAGAAACACGTAAAAGAAGCCGCGAATTTGAATCCCTTCACACAACAACCTGCACTCTTGAAGGCTACGCATGCTGACATCAAACCATTTCTTCTAATTCACGTCGGATGGCACTACTTCCTTGGCAGCTTCTGTGAACGAAAGGCGCGCGTATTTAGCGTATATGTCGCAGCATTATGCGTATCCTCTACGTGGGAACCCTTCTGATAACCACCACGAGAGATAGCCAAGAGGAGAGAACGACTATCTCCCAGATGAATGCAATATGAAAGGAAATTGACGCGCGTGTGGGACTCCAACGCCGTAAAATACCAGCGTTGTTACGCGTACGCGCCGTCGCGCTGCATCAAAAATAACACACTTACGTCATCGTTAAACATCCAAGCCGCCAGAGATTAAAGAACTAACGACGGAACCGCAAGGTCCGTAGAGAAACACGTAAAAGAAGCCGCGAATTTGAATCCCTTCACACAACAACCTCCACTCTCGAAGGCTACGCATGCTCACATCAAACCATTTCTTCTAATTCACGTCGGATGGCAGCACTTCCTTGGCAGCTTCTCTGAACGAAAGGCGCGTGTATTTAGCGTATATGTCGCAGCATTATGCGTATCCTCTACGTGGGAACCCTTCTGATAACCACCACGAGAGATAGCCAAGAGGAGAGAACGACTATCTCCCAGATGAATGCAATATGAAAGGAAATTGACGCGCGTGTGGGACTCCAACGCCGTAAAATACCAGCGTTGTTACGCGTACGCGCCGTCGCGCTGCATCAAAAATAACACACTTACGTCATCGTTAAACATCCAAGCGGCCAGGGATTAAAGAACTAACGACGGAACCGCAAGGTCCGTAGAGAAACACGTAAAAGAAGCCGCGAATTTGAATCCCTTCACACAACAACCTCCACTCTCGAAGGCTACGCATGCTGACATCAAACCATTTCTTCTAATTCACGTCGGATGGCAGCACTTCCTTGGCAGCTTCTCTGAACGAAAGGCGCGTGTATTTAGCGTATATGTCGCAGCATTATGCGTATCCTCTACGTGGGAACCCTTCTGATAACCACCACGAGAGATAGCCAAGAGGAGATAACGACTATCTCCCAGATGAATGCAATATGAAAGGAAATTGACGCGCGTGTGGGACTCCAACGCCGTAAAATACCAGCGTTGTTACGCGTACGCGCCGTCGCGCTGCATCAAAAATAACACACTTACGTCATCGTTAAACATCCAAGCCGCCAGAGATTAAAGAACTAACGACGGAACCGCAAGGTCCGTAGAGAAACACGTAAAAG
Source organism: Hyalomma asiaticum (assembly GCA_013339685.2). NCBI lineage: Eukaryota > Metazoa > Arthropoda > Arachnida > Ixodida > Ixodidae > Hyalomma > Hyalomma asiaticum. The sequence continues at coordinate 22,695,732 of CM023491.1, read as the reverse complement.
AAGCCGCGAATTTGAACCCTTCACACAACAACCTCCACTCTCGAAGGCTACGCATGCTGAGCATCAAACCATTTCTTCTAATTCACGTCGGATGGCAGCACTTCCTTGGCAGCTTCTCTGAACGAAAGACGCGTGAATTTAGCATACATGTCGCAGCATTTAGCGTATCCACTACGCGGGAACGTTTCTGATAACCAACACAAGAGAGAGCCAACAGGAGAGAACGAATATCTCCTAGATGAATGCAATGTGAAAGGAAAATGACTCGCGTGCGGGGGGGGGGGGGGGGGGGGGGGCGCTCGACTTGTTTTGCAATCTCAGTGAAAAATTGAGAAACGGAGAGCAACTTGAGAATTGCGCCAATTACAAACGGTGTTTTCTAGTTGAGCAAAAAAAAGAAAGTTTCCTGCGTCCGTACTCAGCTGCAGGTGTCGAGAAAAACAAAGAGAAACAACTGACTGAGAGATGCAAATCATACTTACATTTTCTTCATTAACAGAAACTATACGTTTTTGTGATGCGATATATAGCGCAAATATGCGCCAGTGTGCTACTACGAGTTGACATAAACAGCACATTTTCTCAGACAGAAGGCTGCGCACTTATTTTGGTTCTTTCTTTTCTTTTCTTTTTTCTTTTAACCGGTAGCACGGAGAACCACGTACGCCACACATGTTCGCTGTATTTGCGCATTCTTGAGCAAGATTTTGCGTCCATACCCTGGAAAGATACCCATTCCTCGAAGGTTCGGATAGAAAGGGACGATCCATTACGCGCACCAGACCTTATTCAGTGTGTTTTAACAGCTTGAACTCGAGCCCACAGAAACCCACGCATGCAGCTGTCTGAAAACGAAGCACTAACGAGTATTTAAAGCTTACAGTTAACTTTGATACATACGTACGGGTTCTAATATACGAATTCTAACGTCAGCATACAGCACTGAAAACGGGAAGCTTTAGTACGTGGGGAAGATGAGGGAGACTTACTCGCGATATGTTCTTCCAGTCGTCTTCTTAGGCCGATTTTGACAGCACGAAGTCACCGTTGCCTTCTCAGATATTTGGATGCTTTATAGAAAACATGACACAGTGTTTAAACACCACGAAACAGAGCCGCTGTGTTGGCGGTGTCTGCACGCTTCGCCTTCTGCGTGGTCGTCTGCTTCTGTTTCCTTGTGCAAGATGGCGGCGACGGCTTCACTTTCGGCGGGATTTTTCCTCCTCCTTGTCGGCTGGCCGCTTCGACTCCAGAAGTATTAAAAATAACCTGCGAGATAACCTGTCAAGCATTTCAAAGTAATGATGCCAGGAACGTTCACAACACGAGCAAAGAGCGAGCTACAGAACTGCAGGCTAGATCACGGAGGCCATAAGTTTTTATAGCAACAGCGCTGACGTCAGGCGGCAGCACTTCCTGGTTGATGTCCGTTTATAAAAGGCGCGTTATTTCAAATGTACTTGTGGTGTCTTAATCTTACGGGTGTCGTACCAGTGCGTGTTCACGAGAAACCAAATAGTCTGCAAGAAATCATGAACACGTAGCACGCGACGACATACATTATACTACAATGCCAGGAACTCTTTAGGTACAAACGAACACAAGCAAACAAGCTACTGTATGCCGAATCACGGAGGCCATGGCAAGAGCGATACATTACTCGCGATTGACATCAGGCGTCAGCACTGCCTGGTCATTTTTTTTCTTTTTTTTGCGAATGGTGCGAGAATTTAAATCTTCTGTTGAGTCAAATGGGGGAGTATGCAAGGTACTTGTTACAGAAAAGACGTGTACGCCACCGAGCTTAAAAAGAGTATGATCTTTAAGTAGATGGGAGCTGGACGAAATTAAACACTTGTACGGGCCCCAAGGCAAGTTGCGTGCTGCCAGCCGTTCTTCTGCACTCAAGCATGACGAACACAATATACATGGAATGCATCTTCCCTTTTTTGCACGCGCCAGACTTACAATAGAAGAGTGCCGCATAGGCCGACTCTCCCACCTGCCACTACAATGTGACAACATGCATGATATGGTTGACAAATACAAAAAATGACACCAATTAACCAAGCAATGTTATGCTGTCACCATAGGTGCTAGAGCATCCGGTAATTTGGCTCCTTAGGTGTTGCCATTTGGCTCTCAACCGAAACAAATTTAGGAGGAAGCATGTCAGTGACCATGGACGTAACAAGGATTTTATTTCTCAGGATAAAAAGAAAAGCAGGGAGAAAGAATAAGGCAGAAAGGAGGAGGGGAGGATTCTGATGCAGGCATAGGGGATGTGCCCCTGTGTGTGTGTCTGGGTACAAGGAGGTTTTTACTATACAAGTACGGCGAAGGCCCAAGAAAGCCTGTAAAGGTCAATATAACTGGAAACTTGACGCTCAATAGCATTAAAGCCACAGCTAGTAAGCCAGATGGCAGCCAATTAGCCAATATTAACAAACAGCTCAACCCTCTCACATAGATTTCTGAAATCACCGCACAAAAATGTGACATATGTATATGATCATTTGAAAGTAATAAGAAAAGAATATGATGTGAATTTTTTTTTCTTTTTATTTTCTTTTAATGCAAAGCACACAATGTTCTGCCAAATGTGAAGCAAACTGTAATTAGTGTTTCAGAAGCAGATTTTGTGGTCCTCATTTAAAAAAAAGAAAGAAAGAAACACAGCCAGTTACAATTGGGAGGGGGGTTTCAAGCAAGGACATGCAAACTATCATATAAAACAATGCACAGGGAACTTGCACCAAGGTATTAATATCTGAAAGAAAAAAAAATGTTTGCAGTTTGCATGATATCTACCATACTTACACAAGTAAAAGAAGCGCTGAATAATGTTGGCTGGTGATGGCAATTCGCTCTTATCCACACTGCATCTAAACAAGTTGCACGCTACCACAGTTCCTTTTAAGCTAATCTGCCAAAAATTTTTTTTAGAATTGTGAACTGTATATTTCTCTCCATCCTGACTGTATAACATAAGGTGGCTATAGACAGCTGTCGAATGCAATGAAGGATGCCCACGTTGCTTCGATAGTTTGTGCATTTTATTCAATTTGTCAACAAATGAAAAGTTCTAGCTGTTTCTTTCACAACGTTCTGCTATATGAAGCCAACGCAACCCATGGGAACTCTTAATAAGTAGACCCATGCTTGGTAGGTATTCAGCATAAGCACAAAAGGGCACGGAATTTCTCTCTTCCAGTGCCTGAAACTGGCCTCACAATAAATGTTCGCATCATAGTATATGATAGAACTACAAGCAACTTGAAGATTCATGGTTGTAGGCAAGGCATTTAATGATGAACCCATTTCATATTATGAAACTAGGAAGAGCTTGTACTTATGGAAATCTACATTAAACCAACTCAATCGACTATTTTGCAAGCATGCTATATTATTTTGCGACATAGTTTGTTAGGGAGCACCTAAGCAGCTCAATACACTACTAAAACCTACAGGAAAAGCATTCCCGAATTACTTCTAGAAAATTGCCACTCCAATATCTGAAAGCAGGCAAGATGAACATACCACACCAAATGACCAATGTGTCACGTAGTACACCTTGCGTTACCTAGCATGTACGCAACCTGAACCCTTCATGTTTCATCAAAGTAACTACAACAACTGCTGGCTTCCTTCAGTAGGTCAGTTCCTTCTACCTCTGATCAGAAATATTAAATCATTCTAGGCACGTGGTGCACTCTTTGACAACTCTATTAAACAGTGAAGAAAGGCTGAAATTTATGGGGAATAAAAGCAAGATTTCAACTTTTGACTTCTGTGCCCTTGTATGAAATGTGTTATGGAGATGACAGTATCTTCAGCATGGTCATCCACACCGGAAATTCCCAAAGACTGATTTGATTTCTGGGGGTTTACGTCCCAAATCCATGATATGTTTACAAGAGACACCGTAGTGGAAGGCTCCAGGAATTTCAACCGCCTGGTGTTCTTTAATGTGCACCGACATCGTACAGTACACGGGCCTCAACAATTCGTCTCCATCGTAATGAATTCTCAGACTCTCAAGATGTACCGTTACTTACTTTTAAATGAAGGTAATCATTTCACTCGAGCAGAGTACGCTACCTGCAAGGAATGCCAGGACCAATGAGACCGATGACATCAGTGATGACAGGAAACTAGGGCAGAAAGTTAACATGTTTTTCACCCTTTACAACTCATCATGCCAGTGCTCACAAGAACAGCCACACTGATATTGTATACATATAATATACAAATCTAGCAGTGCCCCTTTCACATTCTTTAAAAGTATAATAACCAGTCTTTATTTAGTGCACAATGAAAAAGTCTTGACAGAAAAGTGACAAAACAATGCAATAAAATAAAATCACATATGCGCAAAACAGCATCATCGCCATAATTACCCTCCAAGTGGAAAAAAGTGTACACTGCTAAGCCTTGTATGCAGAGTGTCGGAACGGAACGAAAAACGAAAACGAAAAACGAAAAAAACGATATTTTTGATCGGAACGAAAACGTAACCGGAACGTTATTTATTATTTCGTTCTGGAGCAAAAACGAAATATTTTTTATCGTTTTTCGGTTCACGGGAGAACTTTGCGATCCGGAACAACGGAGGTCGTGCAACGTGAGCAACATTATCAACGGTCATCGCCCTCTTACTGGAAATGCTGGACAAGGAGCCACGCCTTCCAAGAAGCACGAATGTGTTGAAATTTTGGGACGAGTGCAAAGAGCGGCAACCGGAGCTGTAGATGTTAGCACAAGTGGCCCTTGGTGTGCCAGCCACACAAGTCAGCGTTGAGAGGGCATTTTCGGCACTCAAGTTCGTTTTGTCAGAGCAGCGGTCTCGCTTATCGGCGAGTACACTTGATGACCTGCAGCTTCTGAAATCGCGTGCCCCCTCCCTGGCGAAAATTCGGGATTCAAATTTGAGGAAAATACCAAGTTTTTGTTGTGTCCTTGCTTCGAAACTTTTTTGCGACTTCCCTCATAGTCACCTCGTGGCTTTGGGACGTAAAACCCCAACAATTATTATTGCGTTTTTATGTATTAGTTCAGTATTTTTTCTTTGCTGTTTTTAAATGATACCTTTAATATAAAGTATGGTGTTCGTCTTTCTTATCAAAAAAAAAAAAAAAACGTTATGAACCGTTACGGAACGTTTTCTTTTTGTTCCGGAACGAAAACGGAACGGAACTTTTTTCTGTGGAACGAAACGAAAACCGGAACGAAAAACATTTCGTTCCGACACCCTGCTTGTATGATTAACTGCAAGCGATGAGCACAGACAATATACAACATATACAAGATTCTGTGCGTTGTATCATCTGCAAGATTTAGTTGCTATAGGATGAAACTGAAAGCAATCTTGCAGGCTCTAGCGGCAGAATTCCCACTTTCTTTTCAAGGTTTTGGAATATTTTACAGATGTAGTTGTCGCCTAATGGGGGAACATCTGCTCCACACTGTGCACTTTAATAATGGAATGTAAACGGGTCTAGGACAAATTTGAACTCGCTTTATGAAAATCAAGAGGTTGACGGTGCACAATGCACTTGAACGCTAAAGTAGCACAGTAAAGTGTGCAATGGGACTTTGTGCAACGCTTCGACGAGGTATAAACACCTGTGTGACAGCTGGATGTCGTGTGGGAGGCCACCTGCACCGATGCCCATTGAAGCAGTGGGCACCAGCAGTGGGCTTCAAACTAGCTGCCTCCTGTTGAAGAGTCGGATGCGCAAACTACAGCTGTGGCCTATATTCCGTTTCATACATCAGGTGCAACACTGAAGGCTACGCGAGTAGTCTATAAAGAAAAAGAAAAGGAGAGGTGTATCGCTCTGACAAGCAAACGGCAAATATAAAATACAAGCTCGCGTATTGCGACTGTTTCCCCAGAAATCGGAGCATGTTGCGTCAAGGTTATGACAAATGTATTATGATTTCAGGCTGCCAATGAGGCATTTATTTTTTTTCTGCTCACTGCAGGCAACACACTACTTTTGAGTCGTGGAAGAACACAGCATAAACACGAGCACTAGCTTTGACAGCGTTGCACATGATGTACGAAACGAAGCATAGTTGTTTGGGCATCTGCCGCGGTCACAGGAGGTGGCTGGTTCAGAGCCCACCAACGGCACCAACGAGTTTAATAAGCATGGGCACAGGTAGGCTCCCACATGACAACTGGGTGTTACAGGGGTCGCATTCCTGGCAATGGTGCAGGAAAGCACCATGTTTGGTGTTATTTCAAACAGACTTGCACAAATGGGTGGTTACCAGTGAAAGTGAATACCCATATGTATGTTGTATGTGTCCTAAAAGGTAAGTGTGTGTGTATATGTCACCTAGCTGCTTCATGTCTACAGGAACATCACTCCATCTCCATGCACACATTCCTAAAGCAAAAGCAGTTACTTCATCCATGCTCCCACCCTCCTAAGGGACAATGGTAGTCCAAGCGTCGCAGAACTAGCCACAACAGGGTTGCTCCATGACTAGCTCACTCTCGTAGATCTATAGTGAATACTTCCCCATTACCAGGATATGTCAGGATTACATAGAAAGATGTAAATGAAATCAGTGTGTCAGTCAAATAACTGACAAGCTCCCACACTTACTCAACACACTTTGACATCAGGCGTACAGACGCAGCATATACTGGATAAATAGATTGACTGTGGTCATATCTTGGAAGCAGTTTCGAGTAACCTCTTGGTTACTTCCCTGTTCCAGACAAAAGTGCTAATGTTGTATGATACGCTACTAATCCATAATTACCATCTGCAACAAAAACAAGGACATGAAGGTTTTACATTGTGTCGTGTTGTCACCTTACCTTGCATGAACAGCAAGTGCTTATGCTTACTCTACTTAACTATTAAGGTTTTAACACAAAGTAAATTAGTTATATTTTATGCCAAATTCTCAGTGTATGAAAAGAATGTCCCGTCATGCATGGCCAAAGTTTCAAACCGCCACCTATAACTGTCTAAATGCGACTGAACATAAGAGAAACAAGTCAAAAATACAACAAAATATGTGCATGTTGACGACAATCATGCAACTTACTTAACGAACATGCAGCTAATTTCACAACTGTTAAATAGTGAAAAAGTGTAAAGTTTGAAAAAGACTATGTCTGTTTTATAGTGTGCCAGGCACATAACATATGCAACAGTCTAAACGTATGAACACAATGCATCATATTGTCGCAAGCTCTTGCAACGACGTTCCAGTTGACATCTTTCCGCATCTTGGGCCAGTAAAAGTATTCTTACGCCTGGAAGAGTGTGCGTGTGGAACCAAGATGGCTGGAACTTGGGTCATCGTACATGGTGCAGAAGATTTGAGTGCGAATACGCTTGGGAACGACCAGGGGGTAGCGTGCACCAGTGGTCAAGTAGCTCTTTCTTATACAAAATGCCGTCGCCGTCGCGTAAGTGAAAACAACTGTCTGCAGGCGACTCCTGTGCTACCGTGAAGAGTGGCTGTAAGCTTTTGTCCTTCTGCTGCTCGCATATGAGGGTACCCTTGTCCGGAAATTTCGGGGACACAAAAGCGATGTACTGTTCGAAATTGTCAGCATCGTATTCAGATGTCGGATGCAGCATCCGAGAGAGACAATCAGCATCCTTGTGCCGCCGGCCACCCAGCACTTCCACCCAAATGTTATAGACGGGTTGTTCATGTCTAGACACAGAACCAGACGAGTCTGCTAGGGTGACCAAGGCAGCCGCATAACGTCACTCTCCTCTTCTCCCCGGCTATTTTTGTGGTACCAATGGTTCGCAGCAAGAGCTCGTGACAATGTCTTTCAATGTCTTCAAATTATCTCTCAGTAAGAACACTAGCCGTCAATTCACAACATCACCTGAATAATAAATACCTTAAATTATTTTTATAAAGAAGTATCACATCAGTGTAAAATATCAACGTATAACAAACAAGAAGCTTGTTTCCTTTTGTATACAAGTTGCATAAAATAGATATATAATATAGAAGACAGATCGTTTTATCATGGTTACTTGCAAACACCGGGTTTCAAAGACAATACGGGAGGACAGATTCTGGATCCCACCTAATGTTACATGCTCACATCCCTTTTATTTAGATTAACGTACGTACAGAAGCCGCTGTCATGTGGCTGTTACAGTAGTTTCAGTAAACACTTGAAAGTTTAAGTCAATGCTTGTTTGAACTGCTGTGAGAGCCACAGGAAGACAGCTTCCAAGTGCATGTCAAGTACAGCAATTGTGTGACACTCGAAAAGGAACATATTTATATTAACATCCTTCTCAACAAAATCCAGCCATAAGCTCTCTAGTCAACGTCAACGCATAACAGAAAAATAAGATAACTTTTCTAGGTCAGTCCCGCATTATACTATATCACAACACAAGGTAGGGATTCCCTCACTATGGCTCCACATATCAAATACAAACACTGCCTGGACATACAGCGTTGTTCCTAGTCCGCAGTTACACTTGTGTAATGGGAGTCGAATTTATGTACACTATACAGGAAATCAATAGCTTAAAATATGCAAACAAACGATAGTCGCACTACTTTGAACCCACATCACGAAAGTCTGTCTTGGACCACCGGTGCAAACACACATTGAGTTCCATAGCATTTGCTCCTACAATAGTAGAAGTTCAATGAGAAATTTCTTCCTCCCGTCAATCACCACGCAAGTGTGCGAGACACTTTGAGCGCTCAGTACAACATTGCACCATACGAGGGCATTGCTCCTCTTGTCACGACCACATCCCCCTGTCACGACCAGTACGCAGTCTGTTCATTATGTGTTCTAGCTAGGGTCTTCCTGTCAAAGGCCCATGAGCTTCTCATTGTAAGGGGTGAGAAGGTGCAATGTGCCATTCATGCCGTTGATGGGCTTGTGCTGGTCAGCTGTCCTGATTAGTGGATTCAAATCTTGAGATGACATGGGCAGTGCTTTCCTTGCTGCTTTGTTTGCATCATACTTTGCCTGTAGGTCACAGAAAAGAAATAATTAGGAAAGATTAGAATGTCACAGTACTTAACAACAGTTTTCACAAAGAAAAAATATTGTACTTAGATTACTGATTCACAATTACAGAGATGATAGGCCCAGGAAATGACCTTTCAGTTTATTATCTGTTTAATTTTAACTATTGCTTGATTTATTCAAGAGGTTTTTACATCCCGAAACCACAATATGATAATGAGAGAGGCTGTAGTGGAGGGCTCTGGAAACTTCGACCGCCTCGTGTTCGTCAACATCCACTGACATAGCACAGTACAAGGGCCTCAACATTTCGCCGCCACTGACTGCAATAACATACGATCGTGCTATTATACCTGAAACAACAAGGTGAGAAAGTCCAAGAAAAGTTTAACGACCGTGCCCATCACTTGCTGGCGATGCAAGTGCGAACACGATGGGTCGCAGCTTAAAAAGATCACGCCTGCTGTGGTAGGGCACTGTCTATCAAATTTGGAAGAAACCTCCCATTTACAGCACCATGAAAGCATGGCAGTGCACAGACAAACCAACAAGCAATGTCCATCTGGTCAATGCGCAGCGCCAAGGTGCAATGCATGCCCAATGCGAGTTCACCAAATTCACAGGCCTTCCATTGCGGCTTTGCCGTCTGGTATTTCACAAACACTCTCGGACAGCTGCTGCGTAAGCTGTGGTAGGCTGGTTTACTAGATGCACAGCTGGTTCTAAACTCAGGTTCGTTGAGCATGCATTGGAGCAGGGGAACCTTGCAGCGATAGATGGTATTTCAGTGTCATTCTGGCATGCGTCCGCTACTGGTGAAAACAAGACGGCAAGCTTCCTGCTATGGAGAAAAAAAAGAATGCAGCACATTTAGACGGTCAGAAAAAGGAAAGTTCCCTCTAGTGAAGAACAAACCCTAACAGTTCCCCGGTACAGCACTACAGATGAAGAATACGAGAACCTGCTCATGTAGCTTTGCCGTTTCTTATCACTTGCTGAGAATGAGATATGCCTGTGATAGTTTTTAGATGCGGAGCATCTCTTGCTCGCGGGTATGTCACGCGTCCGGCGTCCGCACTCACACTACGCATGCGCGACTCTCCTCTCCCTTCCCTCTCTCCAACAGCTGCTGCAATAAATAAAGCGGGTAGAGAGCGCGCGCGTGCTTCGCTTCAGTAGTATCTCCTCCTTCTCCGATGAAAGAAGTTGGTGGTGTTGTGTGATGGAAGCAACAGTTCCGTCAGCGAGTGAGTTGACGCAAGTAAGCATCAGCATCAACCCACACTCTGACAATGGTCACGCAATGCGTGGTAACGAACCAAATTAACAACGTAATAACACGCAAGGTTCACCGCAAAGCTAACACCGAAAACACTGCAAACCTGTAAACACCGCTGTTAAATGCACCGTTGAAACTCCCAGCGATGCTCCGCATCACCCCATGGTCCCCTTCGGGGAGATGGTGTAATCTTTTTTGTTTGTTAACTAATTCCCTTCAACACAAGTATGTTTTAGCAAGCCTTCTCTTTATCTCATTTGAAGAATTTCTTGTAGCAGCGCAAAACTCAAAAAGAAAGTTTCCTCTCCCTCTTCTTGTTTGTTTTGGGCTATTACAAGAAATGCTACGTAAACAACAACTTGCCCAAGAAGAGGTCCTCCTGAACTATATTCCTTTATCTCATGTTGGCCTCTATAGTCATGTTTTCACAGCTTTACTACAGGATACACGGCGCCCACATGCGGGGTTCAATCAAATCTCAGAGCACTGCAGCAGGAATGCGCGATATGAACCTACAATGATGTACGGCTCTGCAAACATGTCAACCCGTGTAGCCGTACCTTGTTGTAGCAGAGGACACCCAGAACGGCAGTGAGCATGCCAAAGACATTGAGGGGTGTGACGGGATTGTGGAGCATGAGCAGGGATATGGTTATGACGGAAATCCGCTTGGTTGCGTTGCAGACTGAGTAAGTGAGCGGCGAAACCATGTTGAGCACCGTGAACGCAACCAGGTTCTGAGCAAAGTTGAGTGCCCCGTCCACAAAGAGCAGCAGCAACACCGTAAATCCGTCCGACTGCTTGAACTGCGGTGCAAGAAAGAAAGGGAAACACAAGCGGCTGTACTAAATGGTATAAGTTGTGATGGCGTCTATGAATGCACTGACAGCAGAGCAATTATGACTCCGTAATAATTCCCACATGAAGGAAATAGACCGTTAACCACCACCAAGAGTGACCCCACCACACTCAGCTTTATTTCTTACCACATGGTTTCAAATGTGATACCATGCTGGTAGATAGGCGAGTTGGTTAAGTATTCATGGTGAAATGTGTAGCACATACAACAGACAGAGACAAAATGAGGCACTAATCTGTATACATGGACTGTGTCTTTGTCCATGTTTGCACTATTAATTTCACCATGAGTCAAGTACACACTTGCTCATAATTTCAGCAAAAATATCCTGTGAACATGTATGTTTTAATCCACGCTGTTGTTTTGTTCACTTTTAACATTATACACCTGTCACCTTTTACTCCGTCACCCATTGTACAGTTCATAAGCATCTTAAATAATCCCAAGTTTGAGCCCTGTATATAAGAGTATACTGGTAAAGTGAAATCATTACAGCATTGCTTGAAGTTCAGTGCTATAAATCCATCGGAAATTTGACTGCTGATGTCATAAAATACTGAAGGCAAGCCTACTACATCTGCAATTCTTCAATTCTCTCGTATTTCCTTTCTTAAGAATTAGCCAGCAGCCCCCAGGGCACTTACCAAAGAAGTGTCCTTGCTAAAACGACGCGCATCGAAGAGGAGCCACACAGGAATGAAGAAGATGAGCGCCAGCCTCGCAAAGGTGTGCAGCAGGCGCAGGTAGTGAACGTTTGTGTCTCGAATCACCTGCGCAACAGATGCCACGTTCAGAAAACACCAAGCTGCTCCTTGAAACCTTATTCAATTCAAATTTGCAGCAGCAAGAATCCACAGAACTAAGCTGAGCATTAACTAGGCAACTACTCAAGGAAGTGACCAGCCAGCACAAAAACTTGTAAAAGGTGCCCCCAGCTAACATAAACCAAAATTTAAAAAAGAAATTTAAAAAGAAATGAAATTTAAACCAAATTTAAAAAGAAAGAAACCCTGTGAAAGTGGAAGTACAGCAAAGTTGGTAGACAAGAGCCACCACCACAACTAATGGTAGACAACCAATATCAGAACTTTTGATTGAATATACCTCCATTTATTATACACACCATGTGGTTGGTCACTGTAGGTTGTTACAGCACGTCTCTCTGTGCGTATATGATTATGTGATACTGCATATTGACAACTGCATATTGACAACAGTCATGTGTAATTACAACCCCCACTTCTTTTCATTACTAAGCATGGAATAATTATATGTTGTTAATTAGTGAAATTTGCAATTACTGTTAAGATCACTAACATGCCAACTAACTTGTAAGGCACTTCAAATACTCTCAAAATCAATCAATCTCTTGAAATCAATCACACCAATTAACTTGTAAGGCACTTCAATACTCTCGAAGTCAATCAAGTAAAACGAAACAGAAAATATGAAATAGATACTAATGCACTCACACGCCACAATTTAATGCGACTTTTAATTGATACACTGGCTTCATTGATTCATTTAGCACTGCATCGTACATGGATTCACACTTTCTCATGGTTGTGGCATGAATACTCACCACTGACATATTGATAAGTGTGGTGCAGTTAGTGCTGAAGAGGGAAAAGTTCCCGATTCATGATAGGAGAAATCGTTGTGTTGCAGTTATGATGATCAAATTGTGTTCTGTTGTGTTGTCAAGAGGTTAACGCTATGCTAATTAATAATAACTGCTGTTGTTTTACCTGCCGATACCCCAATTGATTATGAGGTAGTGAGCGGCTCCGAAATTTTGACCACTTGTTCTTCCCATGCAGTGAAAGCACACAACACACAAGCCTCTGCCATTTTCACCTCCATCGAAAATGTGAGTGCCACAGCCACTAAAGCTATGCCGAGTGCTGGATAAGATGCCATTGTTGCATAAGGAGATGCCAATGCTTATTACAGTAGAACCTCGTTATAACGAAACCGGATATAACGAAATATCGGATATAACGAAGCAATCGCAATTCCCCTTGAAATTCCTATAAATGAAATTGATATTGGTTATAACGAACTAATGGCTATAACGAAGTAATTACTGCTCCCCCGTCAACTTCGTTATAACGAGGTTTTACTGTATATCAATGACAGCGAGGTCATAAAGCTCACTGCACTTTCCAAAAGCTTTACATGTGCCTTGAACTCCTGAAAAAAAGAAAAAAACTTTTTTGCAAGAAAGTTTTGAACGTAGACTTCTTGCTGTAGGTAGTCTTCCATATTTTGCAAAGAAATCATGGATGGTGAAGCACCAAGGATTACACAGTTGGCATGTAATGACCCAATAGTTAGCGATGAAAAAAATACAGCTTGTGAGCACACGTGACTTCCAATAATAAGCATTTGGTACAATTTTTCTAGAGCTCACAGCTTTTCTTTCTTTGTCCAAATTGGCTGGCATACCCTGTATAGGCATTATAAATTTTTCTTTGCGCAGAAAAATGATTTGAAACATGTATGTTAGGACTGCATGTACACACATTCACACTGACTACTGTTCACTTCATCATCATCATCATCATCATCATCATCAGCCTGTTTAGGTCCACTGCAGGACGAAGGCCTCTCCCAAAGATTTCCAATCCACCCTATCCTGAGCGAGTTGGTTCCACTTTATGCCCGCAAACTTTTTAATTTCATCGCTCCATCTAACCTTTTGCCTACCTCTGTTGCGTTTTCCCTCTTGTGGTATCCATTCCGTCGCTCTTACTGTCCACCTATTATCCTGCCTCCTCATGACATGTCCTGCCCAGGTCCACTTCTTTCTTTTAATTGATAAGATAATATCGGCTACTCCTGTCTGTTCTCTGATCCATTCCGCTCGTTTTTTATCTCTTAGCGTTACCCCTATCATTTTTCTTTCCATTGCACGTTGCGTGCTCCTTAGTTTCATCTCTAGTTTTTTCGTTATTCTCCATGTTTCTGCACCGTACGTTAGTACTGGGAGAATGCAGTGATTGAATACTTTTCGCTTTAATGAGAGCGGTAAGTGTCCGGTCATGATTTCGTAATGCCTTCCGAATGCGCTCCAGCCCAGCCTTATTCTACGGAGAATTTCATTTTCCTGGGTAGGAGTTCCTGATATTAACTGTCCCAGATATACATATTCGTTTACACATTGTAAGGGTTCATTGTTGATTTTAAATTCCTGTTCCTTAGCTAAGCTATTGGGCATAACTTTGGTCTTTTGCCTATTCATTTTTAATCCAATTTTAATGCTTTCCCTGTTTAGGTCATCAATCATGTTTTATAATTCGTCACCATCATTGCTAAAGAGCACAATGTCGTCTGCAAATCTTAAATTGTTTAGATATTCTCCGTCTATTCGAATGCCCTTTTCTTCCCAGTCTAGATGTTTAAAGACTTCCTCTAAACATGCAGTGAATAGCATCGGGGATATTGTATCTCCCTGTCTCACACCTCTCCTGATCGGGATTTCTCTGCTTCTCTCATGTAGGAGTAGTGTGGCTGTGCAATCTTTGTATATGTTGTTTATGGTTTTCACGTATACGCCAGGTACCCCTTGTCGATGTAGAGCTTCTAGAACTGCTTGTATTTCTATGGAGTCAAATGCTTTCTCGTAGTCGATAAACGCCATGTAAAGAGGTTTGTTATATTCCGCGTACTTCTCAATTACTAGGTTGATAGCGTGGCTGTGGTCCATTGTCGAGTAACCTTTCCTAAAACCAGCTTGTTCTCTCGGTTGGTTAAAGTCGAGTGTTTCTCTTATCCTCGTAGAAATTACCTTTGTAAATAGCTTGTATATTACTGGGAGTAGGCTGATTGGTCTGTAATTCTTTAAGTCCTTTATGTCACCTTTCTTGTGGATAAGGATTATATTAGCATTTTTCCAGCTGTGCGGTACGCTACATGTCTTGATACATGTCTTGATACATGTCTTGATGCATGGTTAAACCTCAAGATCGCTGTCAGTAGAAAATACCCAGAGCATCAGAGACCAAAAGCAAACAATAGGCTGGTACCTTGTTTCTTGATGCTTCAAAACTAGCAATGGCTTTGCTAACCCAATTACTGTTCACATTACTATACAACTTATTACCTGAGAAACTGTCAACTGTTATACAGGGAGAGGTATTCCATATAATACAATTATTGTAAACAAATCAAATGTCATCTGTCCGCTGCAGTCGCATGTGGTTACCGGAACTGCTTCATATTATAAAATGTACAAATCAATGACACAAAAATGTAGCACCTTTTTTGTGTATATGTTCTGCAGGGAGAAGCCTACGGTAGATATCAAAGCGCTGATCAGGCCAGTCATGTCGAAAGAAATCTCAGTCATAGTTGCAACCATGACCCCAAAGATAATGGGCAGCAATGAGGCGTAGACCTGCAAGAATCGAAGCAGCAATTTTAGAAGCCACAGACTAGACATCACTTAAATTTAATTTGGAGGTGAGTATGATAACACCTGAGGAAATGAGTCATGTGGATAAATGTTTGTTATCATCAGCCACCAATATACTGAAGAACAGGGAGAAAGTATTCCAAGACATCAGGAGGGTTGCAGTGGACTACAGTGCGTCACATTTTCCAGCCCTCCACGCACTAACCTCAATGATACCGTTCACAAACTTGGAAACACAGCAGAGGCAAGCACAGGTACAAACGACACATTTACTGCACGACACATGCTCAGTGCATCAGCAAGCCATGGGCTTTTCCAAAAGGAAAGTTGGGAAACGGGATGTCCTTGTGCGGGATGTCTTTGCAATGCATAGCAGTGAACTTGAACATGTGGAACAACTAACATCCTTTCATGATAGCATTTAGCATTTGTTACCACTTGTTCTTTTTAGTGACACTTTACCGACCAATACAGTTAAAATATGACAAGGGTGGCAATGCAGGCTTGTTGGTTGTTCATCCTAGTGTGAGTCGAGCACGTAAAAAGGGACACGGACAAAAGGAAGTGTGTATACGTCTTTACCTTTTGTCGATGTCCCTTTTACGCGCTCAACTTGTACTAGAACAGTTACAATATGACATGCTATTCCTATACAGTATGTTCTCGACAGTAATATATCTTGCGTTCTTGGTTTATTAGCACAGTTTCTTGACATGATTATGCATTAAATAAAATGTTATTACTGAAGTCACATTTGTGTTCTGATATTCAATATTCAATTCAGTATTCGAAGCTGGATATTCGTATTCAAGAAGTTTCATATTTGCACACGCCTAAAGACAGCTTACAGCTTCAGACGTCCGTTATAAAGCACTCGAAACTGTGACGCAGTGTTATGTATCAGCTGCGGGAAAATGTGAGCCATGTGCAACAATGCTTGTGTTGCTTTCTTCCAAAGCAAATTCATTTGAAATTCCATAAAAATTACATCGGTCTGCGCTCATTCAAGAGACTGCCCATGACACGTTAGGTTGTTTAGAAGTACATTTTCCAAGGCATGCTCCTTGCTCTTGTGGTATGTCACAAATGCTGGAAATTCAGCCATTTGAGTCAATCAGTGGTAAACTCCGGTAGTTGCATGTTTCCAGCAAAGAGCACTTCCTGCTCCGAACACCTAGCATCACCTCATACAACATCTTGAAAAATAGAAACGAGTGTTCTACATAAGGCTGTCTTGCCTAGCCACGTGTGACTGCTCGTAAGCATTCCCAAAATTATTTCAGTTTGAATACATTTAAAAGACTGCCCATGATATGTCAAGTAGTTTAAAGGGGTTGTTAAACGGTTTCTGAAAATTTTGTATGATGTGTATCATTCGTAATCTTAGCCCTCCAATATATGATATACATTGTTTCATTGCGCAGTCTAGGTCAATCTACAGCAATAACAACATGATTATAGTTTCCCAGCACACATTTTCCTCAACTCTGCAGCCGACATCATCTTAAAGGTCAACATGTCCTCCAAGATTTGGCACGCCCTCGGAGGCCATGAAAAAACAAACCGTGCTCCAGTCTTGGGGATATACTTGGTCCAACTGTTTGCTTACTTTTTAGCTTTTGTATATGTCTATCTATTGTTTTAGAGCGAATGAAGCTTAATGATACGTTTATGTTTATAAATTTCTTAAGGTGATGTTACTGAATAATGCCTATGCCATCCTGTCATCCCTCATGGTTGTTTTTGGAGAGCAGGAACGCTAGAATTTCAAATGGGCGTTATAAAATGCACACCGCATATTTAGCTGAAACATTATGGGATCGGAGTATCGAAGGCTTAGTGAAGCAAAGAAAATTACAGCCGGGGAGCTCCATACTCTTTTCATGACCCCTTTAAGAACATAGAGACATGAATGTTGAAAAAGGGAAACACCAGTAGAACAATCAGTACAATTCCAGTTTGAAGATAATCAGTAGAATTCCAGTTTGAATGCAAGCAACAGTGGGGGCCAATGAGATCCATGCCTGTTGCTAACATTCTCAGAATGTTAGCAACAGGCATGGATCTCAACAGCTGGCCATTGGCCAGCTGTTGAAAACAGGTGCCAGCTGTGCAAGCAACCTAGCTGTGCAAGGACAAGCTCTTTTTGAAGTGCACAAATGGCGAAATTCATTTGTGCATCAACATGAACGATCACAGCACTTGGATGAGCTGTAAGACAACATGCTGTCAACAATTCCAGTGCCGAGGATGCTTTGCTGGGGACTGTTGATTTCAGGGTTCTGAAACTGAAATACATATTTGCCAGAGACCTTGTGTCTGTGTAGCCCTGGGCACATCTCATTTGCAGCTGCACTGAAACTTACTCATATTGGCTGGTGCGGGTTGTCGCAAATTTGCAACAAACCTAAATGCAAGCACTAAGGCTGAGCCCTAGATAACATCAGTGAGGCATGTAATAATAACAGCTATTAAAAGCTAAAAACAAAATATTTTTTTCACTGCTCACTTCAGCATTTAAGCACGACAGGGTTAAAAAGAGCTTAGAATTGAATGGCCAGTGTGCCGAGCTCATAGTCATTATCTTTCACTTATGGCATTTATAATCATATTCCTGTAACATTTATAACTGTGGTCTTGTAATGCAATAGTGATGTCACATCTTTATGACTGGAAATGCATAGAAACACTGCCAAAGGAAATGTTTATTGCAGGGAAAACGAGAGAGAGAGAGAAGATACTTCCAACCATAAGAATGGGAATAGAGAAAGCAGCCCTTACTGTCCACGTCTGCTTTTCTTTCAGGATGATCCTAGACAATACAACGGTGAATAGAGGCATGGTGGCTTTTACTGAAATGCAATAGAGAAAAAAAAAAGCAGGGTTATTATTTGGCATTCCATGATGTCCCACATGCGTACTCACTGCTTTTGTAACTGCTTTTAATGTCTCACAAGGATAACAGGAACGAATTATTTTAAAGCTTCATACGATCTAAATACTAGCTGAAAGCCTAGCTCGGCAACACCAGCTTTTTTTCTTTACTGCTCTTTACATATTGCAGATGTCATAAAATGAAGCAGTTACAGCTGGCCTTGCAACCAGGGCAAGGCGTAAAACATCCTGCATCGTATTGTAATAATTCTTTTTTTTTTTACTTTTATATGCCAGTAATCAGTACGACTTCACAAGAAGGAGTAATCATGAAATTGCATCTGCATCCCTAAAGTTGCTACTGTGGGAACACTTTGTCTATGATTTTTTTTTATCAAATGGGCAGCGATTGTCTCATTGTCAAAGCAGACGTTCACTCAAGCAACGTGCACCAATGTGACAGCACATTAAGAAATATTATAAGAGAAAAAAGTGGTGAATACAGGCACTGCTCCAAACAGATGGAAACTTAGTGAAATGCCACTCAGACTCAAACTTCTCATTGGAAGAAGGAATTGCAAAATACACATTATGTTAGCAGAACAATTTCATCCTTTTACTTTTAACTTGAACGAACTTTCACTTGAAGTTCTGCTTGGTGTGAGCTCCGTGCACTATCTAATATGAACATTAAAGTTCCCCTATCTGACAAAACATTTAGCTCTCATGACCAAGGATATGTCAAGAATGTTGCAAGTGTATTTTACGATTATTTATTGTAGAACCATCAGTGTAAGTAAAGAATTAAGGAGTTATTTTTCTTCCAATTATGTCAGGATATTCACTTTTTATTCACTGAATGTGGAATTTAAGATGACGGTAGCATGGCAAAGGCAAAACTCAATGTATTCTGTTGATTATAAAAAAAAAAATGAGGTCAAAAATAGCCAGCAAAATTTTAGTAAATGTATAATCACTATGGTCAGTGTAATTATATTAGGATATTCACAATTTAATAATTAAATACAGAATTGAAGATGCGACAGCGAGCCAAAGGAAATGGCTGAACAAAGTATGCCCTGCTTTAAAATAAGCAAGGTGGTCAAAATAAGATGCACAATTTTTGACAACTGCCCCCATTGTGTTCAGTGCTTTCACTGTAACGAGAGAAACTGGGCATGTTTTTAGTTGCGAAAAGAGAAAGATCGTGGAGAGAAACAAAAGGTCTTACAAGACAGCTGCACCTGCGACTACGTCATGCAGACGTCGTCTTGTCTCAACGCAGCTGGGCTAAACAATACGAACTGCTGGGATAGACGACACATTTAACTGTGCTCAACAGCTCACATGGCCACGCGTGCAGGGCAAGAACGTGCCACGACATCCCCGCATCGCTTTTGGATTTGTGTAAAGCTTAGTTGTTGAGTACACATACAAAAGTTCCACGGTGCCACCCATAAGAGTGTCATGAAAACTAGTGTCATCATAAACATGAAATATTCATATGGGGAGTTACATGTTAGCATGTAACGTGTTTTAGCTGTGGCTGGTTGTTACAATGTCAACAGTTCAGGTGTCAACACCAGGCTCCTGACCGTGAAACGTCATCGCTATCACCACCACCACTAAATTCATAACGATAAGCTCAATGGTCCCGTTATAATACCATTGTCACTTAGCTATAATACCACTGTCACTTGTCACTTGTTTGTCAATAAGGATTGAATTCTCAAACTGAGACTGGCTCCCTTCCATAGATTGGGCAGAGGAGCCAATCAAGATAAACAAATCTTATCCGGATCAGGGCAGATATGATCAAAAGTGACCATGTGACACTGGTATTATGCTGAGGTGCCCATGATGCCATACCAGCATGATCTCCTGCACAGCTCTCATGTTGGATATATCTATCAGAGAACCATATCTGACATTTAAGATCTTGAACCGAGTTGGTCAGTACAACTACCGAGCGCTGGTTGGTCAACTTTAGAAATAGCCAAGCACAGTGAGATTGCAGGTCAGTTTGCTTCCACCAAGTATCTTTGCACCTATTCATGATGCACTGCACCTAGGCCCTCTGTTCTGTGAGAAACAGCGCACCCCTTGTAGCCTCATCATCAGCTGCTCGCGATGCAATATAAACATGCCACATGGTTATGCCACAGCGTAATGCACATTTCAACCTCAACGCACCACAATGTTCACTTCGTGCCCGTTTTAGGTTGTGTTGCCAAGAGCAATTCTGAATTAAACCCTGTACTTTCTAAAACAGTGAACTTCATTCCAACATAATTCTAACACAATACGAGCTTTAACACTGCTGTCCACTGATGTAGAACTGATAATTCGTACCCCATGACCTGTTTAACATTCTGCCCATTTAGTTATCAACCGATTACTCCGAATCAAAACGCTAACGTGGTCTTCAACCGTTGTAAAGACGTGCGCCACGGAACGCTAACTCGGTTCAACTAACCATCGCATAGCACCCCAGCCATGTATCACATGCAGCTAACACAGGTGCAACAGGACGACGATCGAGTCCAATCCGGATCCTTGCTTTAGCGCGAGCGAGCCAATCGGGATCGAGAAGTTCGATCTGGATCGAGCCCGATCGTGAACGACCGTGCAACGCGTACCGGTATGATGTGACGATGCCACAGTCGCGTCTAGAACAGCTCGCGAGCCTGCAATCGAAACCAGTCGACCTTACGCATCACCGGTCCCGCAACTAATGAATGGGCGAATTCACCTGTGTGCGCGTAGGAGACCGGCACTTTCCACAGGCTGACGTGGGACGTCAGCGAGCTAAAGAACTTGCCGCACGCTAGAGGCACGATACACCGCATGTATGTGCCCCACTCGAGGTCAAGGTAGGGCCTGATGCCCCAGAGCGCGAACACGGGTCCCGAGTACACGGTGATGGAGAACAGCTGGACCATGGTCACTGTCAGCGGGTAGGGAAAGCTGTTGAGCACCACTTTGCCGACGACGTTGTTGCCCGAGCTGATGCCGTACCAGAGCACGCAGAGGAGCACGACTCTGACGATCTCGCCGGTGTGGGACGAGGCGTCAGGGGCCATCGCGGAACGTTTAAGAGCGAAATCACAGCCGCACGCTGGCGTATGTCAAACGAGAGTCCCACCGTCGACGCCGTGCCGCCGGCCGCTTCCGCCGCCGCTGTCGGGGCTGGCAGCTGCCGCTCTACACATAACGAAGATCGCGGGCGGGAGCCCCGTAGGAAGCCGCAGGTGTTGAACGCACACTTCAACCTTGGCGGCGGCGGAGGCCACGACGTGCGACAAATGCGGCGGCACAGAAGCGGCGACGGCACTGGCCACGTCGACGAGCGAGCTTCTACGGTGCTTGCGGGCTCCGGTTGTTCCCCTCGCAAGCAACCTTGATCCTCGGGGAAAGGACTACTTCCGGCGACAGCGCGCTCGCGTTTTCGGGCTACTTTCGGTTCCGCTCTTACACGTTTGGCGGTAATTTCAAACCTATGGTTTGGTGCATCGTTTGCTTTGCTTGCCGTATCCGAGTGGCAGACAGTGCTATCCCGTGCCCATTGTGGCATCGAGGAAACCATCGCGCACATACTGCGTAAATGTCCTCGTTACAATTCAAAGAGGCGAACTCACGACCACTCACTGTCCGAACAATCCATGTTGGAATGCCGGAACAATAGTTTCAAACCAGACAGCCGCGAAGGCGCTGCCGAAATTTATACCAACAACCGCCCTCATAGAACGGCTGCGACACTGCCATGTCCATGTGTTGAGTGGTCACCTTTCTCTCTCTCTTTCTTTCCTTTTTCTATCTCCACTTCCCTAGTGCAGGGTAGTAAACTGGATTTCTCTTCTGGTTAACCTCTCTGCCTTTCGCAATCTCCCCGTCTCTCTCAAACCCAAATTCTGTGGTTTCAAAGCACTGTACGCACTGGCAAGAACAGCTATGTTGATGATTAACCATAAATGTTAGGATGTAACCACTCAGTGGCAATGGCCAAGAATTGGACGGACATGATTTACACATGAACTTATACCTGAATTGATGAGAGCTTGCTTAATGAATATTTAAAAGCTTAACTGACCATCATGATGACCAATTCATCAATGTTAATTTGCCATTTCAAGAGCTTGTATCGAGCCACAAGAATATAAAAAATTATGGAATTTATGTCTGAATGACAGACTGAAATTTCATTGAATACTCCAAAATATACAAGTCTTCCATGCTCTAACTTTCCTTAATGAACAGCCTAGTAGCAGAAAATTGATAAACGAGTGTGGTATTAAAACATTAGTTTGTCGCTTCGTGGCCAGTGGGTGAACTAGCCACGCGATCAACGTTTGTGTCAATGGCACCAGTGCAGAGCATTCTCTATCAGAAAAACTACAAAAATGACCGAGAAGAATGAACCCCAGTATTTTGTTTCCTTGCATCCGACTAATGTTTGATGAAGCTCCTTCATTGAGAATGAAACAACCCCTGCCTTGAACAAATGTGACAGAATCGATAACGTCACTGGCATGGAAAATGGGCTGTAGTGTCACCACCAATCTAACCCATTCATGTTGTCAGAACTTTGGAAACTTGCACAGTTCGTTGTGCAGGTAGCCTGATGTCATAATGTTCACTATCGCAATGGTTCAATGAGGAAAGAGAGAAGGTGGCTATGTAGTTATGCATGCCAACACCTGCTATAGAAAAAAGGATAGCTCATTAACAATGTCATTAGGGAAAACTTGACTTTTCAATGGCCATCTCCCTATAGATGGCATTGGAATCTCAGTGCACAGGTCTTCTGCCATGCACACGAGCACCTGGAGTCTCAATGACGACACCGCAACAGCTGCTCGCACATAATCAACATCGCAAAGTTTGTTATGTGCGTTCTGTATATCCTGCAACATCCGTGCCACGACCTCGCAATGTTTTTCTGTACGTCCTATCCAAGCTGTTTCGTTTTCGGATGCAAAAGATCGCAGAGGATATGAAGCACTTTGCTTTAATCATTCCCAATCTCTTCATTTCCAACCAGACAGCATGTTTAACACTTACGCACGCTTAATATTATGACATTTGTATTTCAAAATGCAGAATTAGTTTTTAAACGAAATACCAGTTATCATGTTTAGTAGCAGAGTTGACTTCATGGAAAGAAAGGCTTGAAGTTCAGAACAGATAGAGATTAAAGGAGTACTCACACGGTTTTGAGGTGGCACTAAAGGAACATTTTTCATGTTCTTCGCATGCTTTGTTAACCTCCTCTACACACAGGAGCTGGGAAGGATGTATAACTACCTTGTTTTCATCACCCAGCATCTGCAAGCCGTTCTTGTAACGGACAATAGGATTAAGTGCGAATGCAGCGACCTGAAAAATCACTTAAGTCATTGTTGGACTGACCGGATGACAATGAAATTGTATTTGTGCACCAAATTCAACTGATAGCAACCAACAGAGCTGCCGACTCCACCAAGAGTTTGTCCCCACACGATTTAGACTAACATCCGCCTGTGTTGGCACATTGCTGTGACACCTCCCCTTTGAAAGTAGCTATATTAAATATGTATTGATTACATTCCCAGGAACCACTGGTGTCCATTTTTACTTTCTAGCTTTTATACAAATTCTCATTTTAGAACAAGAGAAAGTTAATGATATAACATTTAGATATCTTGGCATCACTGTAGCACATGCTTCAGTGCTGAAATTGCCACTGTCAAGTTCAGAAAAGCTGTCCGACGATATCTCCACTTCCATTTTTCTAGCACCAGCTCCATATTTCCAGCGGCTGGGAAGCTGAGACATCATCGCGTACACTGAACAAGACGTTCATTTGCTTATTTAAAATAATCGAGTTTCTGAGCAAGTTCAACCACCTTGGTTGCTACAGGGCTATCAGTAGCACTGGAGAATGACGATATCGGAATATGGCGAGAAAAACCTCCAGAGTTCCCTTTTAACAGTGACAAAGGAAGTGCACAAATGACCTGCACTTCCTTGTGTATCTTCCTATTGTCAGTATTTTTGTGCCCTACGGCTTGAGTATGACAAACCAACTTGCCCCACAGTCCATCCTTCTGCAAAGTTAAGCAGAACACTCGCTTTTTGACCAAAATCATATTGCAACCAAGGTGCATGACCATATTGCATGACCTCCAAGAGTCACCAGCGAGAATGTGCGCTGAACAGTAAACAATTAGGCTTCAATGCAAAATTCAAATGATATTTCCTTCACTAAAAACTCTTACACTTGCTGCTTCTACATAAATGGCATGCCTCACTGATAACATGCATGCAATTCATGCCTGGCAAGTACTAGGAATGCAGCATTATGGAAAGACAGACAAGACATGGTTATTTTCCAAGGACAAGTCTCAAAGAGTGTAAGCCTTTCCTAGTGCGAAAGCTTACAAGATTCATGGCAGAAGATGGCAATGTATTATTACCCCAGATAAGTTTTCAAATGCAAGTGGAAACTTACGTGTGTTGCCAGCTAGCTGCATAGGAGGAATAACAAACAGGAGCCCATACAGCCTCACAGAAAAAGAACCGCATGGCTTTGTGGCACAGATATATTTTGTACATTATATAAAATATCCCAAAACAAATCATACACTGGCAGACTACTAATATTTACATTGGTGCCAGTCGTCGCGTGTCTGCTTCCAGTGTCACATTAAGTTACAAAAATTTCATTTTCTTTTTTACACCACGTCCAATTATACGAAGCTGCTGGCATGCGAGTGTCCAACATAACGGCACAAGTTGACTGGAAAGCCAAAGCGTCCTTGCGTCTAGTCCGAATCAACAGTCAGGTCAACGATTGACAGATCTTGTAGATGCTTCCTTAGCTCCTTGACTGGACTGTCTTCAATCACGATGATGCTGTGGTCATCACGGTCTGTCGCAGGCACCCAGGTGCCATCGGCTAAAAGGTTCACAGTACTGCATTGTTCATCTGCCTTGCGCAGTATGTCTAGTGTGAACAGGTCGACACGAATGTCCTTGAGAAGGATCCGACAGTCACAGATGGGGCAGCACCACCAGGGGTACAACGTGCCTTCATTGAGGCCAAGGTAGGCATAGCCATCAAAGCACTGAACATGCTGGCAGCGGGCACCACGGCACGGGACCCTAATCTTCCTCTTGGCTATTGGGCAGATCAAGGACACCTGCATAACGAGAGAAGTGTGCATGAGTCAGTGTGCAGAGTATGGTGCTTCAGATATGCGAATAGCAGCAACAGCACCATTTTGTAGCAACACCTTTTGCAATGTTATTCCATTTCACACTTCGTCAGTGACCAGTGCAGTAGTCAGCCATTCAAACAGACCATAATACTATGGTGCATAGCACAAAATAATTATAAAGGACAAGCAAATTTAATAAGGTAGTTTTATTGTTGGTTCGAGAGAGAACCCAACCACTATTCTTACAGCCCGCATTCTAGTTTCAAGAGCGGAAGCGCGATCTTGCAAAAAACAACAGTGTAAAAAAAATAGCTCATGTGTTGTATGTCCAAGCCATTACAGGAATACGAGGCACACCAGAGTGAGAGGCTATGGATTAATTTCGAGCACCTGGCATTTTTTACCAGGAACCTCAATCAAAGTATACGGGTGTTCATGCATACTGCCCCACGCTAATTTGGCCACTATGGCTGGGAATCGCACCTCCATTCTCATGACTAAAATTGTAATATTACCCTTGCCAAGCTATATAAAATAGCAGATAAAAATGCAAGCAAGCCAAGTAGCTGGACATTAAAAAATAATGCTACAGGCACAGCTGGTGTAACAAGCACTGCACAGTGTTCACAGAGAAAAGGTGCAAAGGTTGTCAACACAAGATACGCACCTGCAGATTCTCCACGGTGGTCTCATCCGAATCTTCCAAGAAGGCTCTCACAAGGGCTTTCGTGTCTTCTCGTTTGGTGGTATATGGTGCGGTCTCGCCTAGCGAGCGCAGCATCTCGGCTTCGGAAACCTTCACGGCTTCAACGATATTTATCGCCACCTCCTTTGGGAGGCTGTCGCCTCATACCATGAAGTGGTTCTCCTCGGTGTAGCTGAGAAACGACGAAATGTTGAGTGTGGAAAGTGGCACCTCACTGTACAGATCGCCATTTATGCAAAGGCTAAATGTGCCACTGTCCAGAGAGGAGTCCTTGGTCACTGGAGCAAAGGAGATGAATATATGTGGCAGAGCGCCTTGACCTTGGCTTTGTGCACAGTACTCTACACAGTACAGGCTCTGGCCGTGGGCTGTACTCCACGAAACTTGCCCAAGGGACAGTTGCCGTAAAGAACAGTAGAAGGGCTCAAGTATAGCCATGGCACTGCAGCCACAAATGTGAAACTCCACTGCTTGAGCACACAGCAAACTGCAAGCCGTGAAACAAAGGGAAGTGTAGGCTATAGAGGACACTTCAGACTGAATTTATGCAAAAAAAAGAAGCACTTAATCTCAAAGCTATCTGCCAACTTCAGAATGCACTGAAGTTTACACTCAAATTATCCTAGAACTGCACATTAATTTTGCAATACATCCCAACTATCAACAACCGATTCAATTCCTGAAGGTTTTTCTTTATGTGCACATTTAAGATTGTAATACACAAAACACCCCTACAAATTACAAAAAGAAGCACTCTCAGAGACAAGTCCTGGTTTGCCAAAGGCACAACAAAACCACAGAGCTTCTAGGGAAGCACCCCGAGCTTGACAGTTGCAACTAAAAATGCACTAACGCGAGGAAGCACCTGTAGGGATTTAGCACCTGCAAGTGCCCACACTTGCATGCAGGTGGTGCAGATGATGTGTCAGGTCACACAACAAAACCACGACCTTTCAAAAAGACAGTGAAATGCCACACATGTTGACAGGCAGCCAAGAATGAGCAACGTCCGTAGCACGCATGGGACTTTGCGTAAAGCTCGAACAGGTCGAAACCACTCAGGTCTAGCGCGATGCTCATTTGATCAGGGGTGTAACGTTTCATCTATATTATTTATTTCTTTTATTTATTTATTGATACTGCAGTCTCAAGCAGACTATAGCAGGTGTGGAATACTGATACATGATATTAAAAAAAAGGCACAATAGTATACAAAGAAAATACATGAAGTGAAAAATACAATGCATACAGGGGTAAGAACAATAAGGCTAAGAAAATGAACAAGAAACACAATGGAATTTAACAGCAAATAGTAACTGTAAAATCCAAAAATACGAGAACAAGCTGAATAAACACAAAAGAGAATAAAATTTCAAGGAGAAAATTTGTTGAATAGATAATCGAATTGAACAAGATTATGCAATAAATGGGAACGAATAATAAAAGAGAAGTATATTCAACGGTGCTAACGAACTACTGCAAGTATTTTTCAAACAAAGAAAGTCTTGTGTTACAATATTGTCGGTTAGGTTATTCCAAACAACAATAGTTCTAGGGAAAAAAAGAGTATTTAAAGCAGTTATTTCGTGGAAGTAAAGGTGTTATCGTGAAAGAATGTCTTTGCCTGGTTGCGTAACCCTGAGAATAATTGATAATGTGAGAGGAGTCTATGTTGTAATGTCCTTTAACTATTTGGTAAAATAATTTCAGTCGGCAAATTCTACCTCTATTGGTAACTGAGGGCAACCCAGATCGTTTGACGAGTTCAGTAATTGAGGAACAACCATACGAGTTATATATGTAACGAACCACTTTTTTGTATTCTTTCGAGTTTGCTGATACTTGATTTGGTGTATGGGTCCCAAATTGGCACTGCATATTCAAGCAAAGGAGATATAATGGACTGGTATGCAAGGAAACGAACGGAAGGAGTTGATCATTTTAAGGATCGTCTTAAAAAGAATAATTTATGTAATGCCTTATTTGTAACATCACCTATATGTTTTGACCATGATAAATTATTTGTGAACCATAAACCGAGGTATTTATATTCATCGACCTCCGAGAGAGTGTTTCCGTTTGCCCCGTAATGAAATAAAAGTGGTTTCTTTTTGTGGGTGATTCGCATAGACAGTCTTGTCGTAATTAATAGTCATCTGCCACTGTTCACACCATGTTACGATTCTTTGGAAGTTTTCATCTAACCTAACCTGATCCTCGATTGACATAACTGCTTCATAAATCACGCAGTCGTCTGCATAGAGTTTAATCTTAACATTAATATCAGTGGTGATGTCATTTATAAACATCAAAAATAACAGAGGCCCAAGCACGGACCCCTGAGGGACGCCAGAAACAACTTCAACTCTACCCGAGCAGGTGCCATTTAGGGATATTGTGGTGCTAGATGCAGTTACGGAGTAGCCACGTGACGTTACAGCCAGGCCGTTGTTACATTGAAAGACTACAAAATACGAGTGCGCACAGCTGCTTGCGAGCAACGTGAATGCAAGCATGACACTAATGTGCCGCTGTGGCAGGCAAGTCCACAAATGCCATCTATCAGAGTGGCTTGTTCGACACGCACAGTGCGGTATGCATGAATGGACCATTCCGTTTCCCGCACATGTACTTTAAGACCAAAAGCTCTCGCCCACAGATGCTTTCCTGCTCCAAGTGTATTCACACCTGCAAATTCCAGTGAAGGTGCAAGAACACCCCAAAATCTTTCTGGGGAGTGTGGCATCTCATAGTCGGTGTGCGATGTACAGAGAAGGGCAGAAGCGAAAGAAAGGAAAGGCGGGAACAGGTGCTGAATAGGGTGAACAGTGGGCAGGTAGATGAGAATTTTTGGTTGGAAAATATGCTTGCAGGAAGGGCAGCTTCGACTTTTTGCAAATGGTCGGGTCTGTGTACGTTACACAAGTTAGTCTAACAGCTGGCATTCGTCATCGTGGACAATTTCCTGCCACAGCGTCATATTAGAGTCACGATAGATAGCATTCACGTCGCTCACAAGCGGCCACGTGCGCTCATTGCGCCGGACGACTTTAATATGGCGACGGCCTGGCTGTAGCGTTACAGATGAAACTTTAGACCCCTGATCAAAAATTACTCAAATTACTTAATTGCTCAAAAGAAAGTCACAGTTTTCGGGGCGCGCGATAACGGTCCTTGTTGATGACGCTAGGACCACTACCTTGTGTTGCCACAACGTCCCCGTGCCCCGCGGCCAATCACGGCGCCCGCCAAAGTCGCCCACCTCAAAACAGCTCCCATATGGATGACCTTTGTTGCTTTAATGCCATAGAACTAGGGATACGGCGGTCACAGTGCAAGAGCGAAGACCTCAGCAGTCCCCCAGTTCCCGCGAAACGCGTGTCCGCTGCGCGATATGTTAAGGCAAAGACGAAAAGGGCCGTCCTTGGCAATTTTAACGTGTCCGGAAAACCGGTATACGCGAAGTACGTGGCGCCAGCTATTCCTAACAGAACAAGCAAAACCGAGTGATCTGTCCTAGATTCTGGCAGCCAATCGCTAAGCCTACAGCCTCAACAATTTTGAGTCGCGCTCAGAAACTGTGTCGAAGCTGTCGAAGCTTCATGATATAAAGACAAAGCAAATACAACCGGCAGTCAGCGACTCGAAGGCTATAGAGCGAGCGACGCGCACACTCAAAAGATGCGAAGCGGACAACATGCGCTCCGCGTGGTCGGCCAGGCTTGCGCATGCGCTGTTTACATAGGGCATCGCTCTACGCAAAGTGCTTTCCGTATTGCTGTTTACAGGACGCGCTAAAATTCCCTATTTTGCGCAAACGCACGCGTTACTGAAAACAGCTAGACTCGCATACAAGCGCAGTCTTTGTGCTAATTAACATCGTGCAGCGCACACGTTTTACCATGTAGCGGTAAAAGTACAATAAAAAACACTCGAATCTCCGATGGACATATAGTACACAGTTGTTAGAGACAAGGAAAATTAGGAGAAAAAAATAATACATTACAGCGAACTTACGGAACACTGAGTGATGCCTTGCCGCCGTTGCTTGTTAATCCTCACGAGTTGCTTGCGCACGTGCACATGCATGCAGATCTTCACACAAGCAGCTTTTGCGCAAGCCCGTTCTTGTGTTGCCTTTTTATAGCCGTCGTCTGGTGAAAGGGAGAAGGCAGAGACAACAAAAGAACTTGACGCCCCGCCCCCAGTGCAGACAGCGCCAGCGGACCATAGTGCCAAAGGTGACCCCGGCAGTGGACATCAGTGACCTCTACGGACCGTGGCCTCCACGACCTGCTACAGAGTACTACCGAAGCTGATCACGGAGGGCACGCACAAACAGCGATAATGGATTACCGCTTTTGCTCGTCATAATTATGTCGCAGGTAATCTCAACGCACCGGAGAGTTTTCGCACTTTCCTGATGTCGCAGGTGTGACAGCTAAAAGTAATTTCTACGTCCCAAAAGCGCAACGTACAAGATCTAAAAGCGTTGGAATCGGCGGAGCACAACGGACACGTGGGCGACGTGGGTACGTGTTTGCCGTTTTGATTAGAGTCACTGGAAAAAAGCTTTCCAGTGACCAGTTTTGATGAACAGCTCATCATGTGGCGTGTGCCGCGCGCTGCGCTGGCGATCTTTCCACCGACACGTTCTTTTGGCTTTGATCGAATTTTAAACAGTCGAGTACAGGATAATAACTGTGGTTTTACGTGCCAAAACCACGCCATATGTGGCAATGGGCCAACCCAGAAACTTCAGACTACCGAGGGTTGCTTGATGTGCACAGAAATTGGACATTACACGCGTGCCTCTAGCATTCTTGCCTCTACATAAATACAAGCGCCGCGGCCGGGATCGAACCCACGTTTTAGGGGCGAAGCTCCTTAAAGCGTAGGCTTGTCTGCCGTAGTTGTCCGTGGTAGCCATCTCGTCTAGTTCGTAGCCACACTCGCGCTCGCACCGGCGCGTGCCTCCGGCGCGCGAGCTCTCTCTCTTCCATCTGCTGTCTTGAGAGAGAGAGAGCGAAAGGCGTGCGTTGATTATGAAAACGCTCTTTCTTCGATGAACGCTCTACCAGCTCGCAAAGAAGGAGAATGTGCCCTCACCCGCGAGAGACAACTATAGTGCCTAGAAAAAAAAGTACCGATTGCTCGCGCTGGAGAACCGTTCACCGGCCACCCATATATATATATATATATATATATATATATATATATATATATATATATATATATATATATATATATATATATATATATATATATATATAGGCACTGGACCTTGACATGCAATGAAGTGCCGGTGGGAGATTTCACTTGTGCGTAGTTGAACCATAAGGATTCGTAGCGTGCACGTTAACTAAATTTAAATTAATCCGGAACTCGGCACGATCTACGATGAACATCCGGAGCTTCGCCCACTCATCATCATTCACTCCGTGGATATGCATGGATTTTTTTTTCCGGTTTAGCAGGCAGCTGTTGGAGAAGTGGAAAGAGCTGAAGAGGGCAACGAGTTTTGAACTAGCTGCACTGAGCACTGGAGCTGGTGATGCAACGGCTTTGATCAACAGTCGCGAACGGTGAACGTCAAGGCAACGTCCAGGCCGCGGGGCTGCCTAATTGGACATGTGGCTCCTGTGCTCCCTCCCCTTCTCAATATGTTCTGCCAGGCACACTCGACATAGAATGCACGCAAGTGCCTTAGCTGCATGGGAGGAATTCAGCCGTGGCACTGACGTGCAGACATAAATGAATAAGAAAATAAGCCTAAGCTGCACCAGGTACACAGTCATCAGAAGCTGTCACTCACAATCAGTGTGCCTAGTCAGGAAATCAATGAAGGGTGATAGACAGTCCCCCATTACCAGCATTCCAGCACTGTCATAATACCTGACATGTGTGAGGATGTTGTTGCTGTTATGTTGCCCTGACATAGACTGTTAAAATCTGAATTTCCCATAAAAATTGTAGAAGGAAGCTATGTTTATGAAGAGAACTGCAAGTTGGGCTAGTTGTATGTGGTGCATGCTAAACAGTACAAACACAGATGCAGAAGGGAATAGGTGACCGAGCTGAGTGCTGCTTTAATCCTTTAATGTGGCTAGGATACTGTGTCAGCAACTCAAGAGAAAGGCCAAACCATGCTACCGCTTTCAATGATTGCCATTCAGACAAAACTGGTCTTCTGAACAAAAGCACTGCTTTTAAGGTGGCAAAAACTGCAAACATGTAACTGCTGCTCATTGATGAAAATTTGGCAGGACACCACATTATTTTACAAGTTGGATGGTGGCACATTCCTCTCTCTTCCTTATTCTCTGACTTGAGGATAACAGTGTTCCGGACACACTGCTGCAAAAAGATTGTAGAAGGCATGAGTGCTCGTCCTGCTTTCTTTTCCTGTCCAAGTGTCAGCAACGGCATTTTCTTCATGATGGACACATATCAGTGAGCTCGCCTTAAAACTCTTTGACACCGACACAGGTACCAAGATTGGGAAGTGGTGGTTAGTCATATTTCCTGTTTATGGGCTCTGTGATTATGAACTGATCAGGCAATACAAAAATGCTGCAACATGCCAAATCCATGGCATGCTTACTACACGCCACCTCAACTACCTTGTAGTAGTGCTGTGTCGTGTAAGCAAGCCACCTGCTCGCATAGCAGAACATAGTTCAAAGTGCAATCGCCTGGTTATTGGCAGGGTTGAAAATGAGTTTGTTTGCATGCATACTGTATCACAGTGTTGCGTGCCATGTTTATCGAGCTTTGCATGCCTGTCGTATGCTTTTTAATCATTGTATTGGTAACCACCAGCAACTGTGACTACAAAGGAACATGGAAATGACCATGAATATGTGACCGCCTGCTTTGATTCGGACTTGCGCTTGCTACTTGCCCTCTGCAGCAAATAAATAATAAAATAAGCCTTCTCACACTGCCGTCTCACACTGAGAATGCCGTCTCACACTGAGATGTGCCGTCTGAAATGTGCCGTCTCACACTGAGAATAAAGCATAAGTTACATTTTATTTTTATTCATGTGATCAATTGTTTGCTGCATCTGCTAACCCTAAAGCACTGAGAATTCCTGCGTGGCCCTTGGAGACGCAGAAGAGTCGCCATGAATACATTGTTATCAAAGCTTCAGGACAGAAATGTATGAACCAAATACAAGCATCAATTTAGAACTTATAGGCCACACAGCTCACAATGATTACTACTACTTGTAGCAGTATTTTTGCCCTTCCTATTGGCTATGTGGAGCTGCAGCTTCCACGACTCTGAAAGGAGCTTCGGAGATGGTGTACAAAGACATTTACACAATTTGGTGGAAAGCACCTTCTTTTGGCAGTGTGTATTTTTTCTCGTCATCTGCTCACCTCTGTGTGTCCAACATCTCTGCAAGGACATTATGGGGACAGCAAGCAGACACTGCAGCCTGGGTGAATACATATTGAGGAGATTTTTGCCTTTCCCATTAGCTATTAAGCGCCGCAGTGCTGAAACAAACTTCTGAGATGATGTACAAAAATGTTAGTGCCGTTTGAGAGTGCACTTATATCCCCTAACAAGGTTGTCATATGTCTTCTTTGTTTCTGCTCCTTTGAGAACTCTACATTTCAGTGAAAAGATTTCTATATTGTTCTGAAAATGTCTATGGAACTTGTGAGCTGGATGTACCCCATTTACAGCAACAAGGAATGCAAAGGCTTGCACACTTTCCCATTCTTCCACTATAGTAAACAACAAATACTATTCTGCGAGAACATAAGCTCTGACGTAGGAAACACTGAAAGCGTGCTCCAGGGCTCCATTTTTATAACATATACGCGGCGCTGACTTGAAGACATCCACTGCATACTGCAGTCACATTGTGGCCAGCGTTGAGTATGTGAGAGCTCCTGAAAGAGAGTACCGGTTGTACTAATGGAAGAAAACAGCTAGCAGCTGTACAGTTGGAGCAAAGTTCATCAGATCAGGTACAGATGTCTATGCACAACAGCAGTAAAGAAAGCTTCGAGGCTACTGTTGCATGGTTAATGACTTCAACGAGAGAAGTTGGAATAGAGCAATGTCGTGTTGTCCTTTTATACTGTGAAAATGCTGAAAGAAGGACTGACGTGGGCATTAACTTAAATGCATCTAGGTGAAACAGGCGAGTATAGCACTCGCAATGTTAATTTTGAATTTGTGCATTTGGTTGTGCGTTTCGTATCCCAGCGCTTTCACAATGCCATGTTCCAGTACTTCACAAAGCACACATAAAGTGATGGGTCTAATTGCTTCAACAAACATGTCAAGCTAATCAACATACTGTGTTTTCCATAACTCCAATGAAACTGAAATGGTGTGGTCTGTACATCTGGCTTGAAACCAAAAAATACCGAATTAGAGGCAGGCTAAAGATAACATTTTCTTCAAGTTCTTCTAGGTGGGCTTTTAAACAAACACAGCAACAATGATTCATAGAATGGTTACTGCCATTTAAAAAAATGTGCTTTACAGATGTTTTGCTGGCTGGAACGACCAAAGTGCCACAGAGGAACTGTGTACATGTAGAAGAGCATTTTGTACAGGTAGAAGCATCGTAAAATCACGGAACAGGTCCAATGAGTGTATGCTGTATGTACACACTCAGGTCAGGGCCGCAGGCATGGAAGATTCACAGCTCAACATCGGACAAATGATAGCTCACACCTTGATTACAAATCCATGCAGTGTCTTTGGAAACTTGAAGCCACAGATAGAGTGAATTTCACTGATGACATGGAGAACAGCTGTACCCACACATGTGCTTCAAAACCAAACTCGAGTGGCAATGATAAGTTACAATGGTGCACTACACATGCACCAAGTGCTTTGCATGTGTGTCTGAACATATAAGTGTGCATATTTGTTGTTTTTAATCTCTCTCCTTTTTTTTTTCTTTTTTTCCTTTTCTTCTCCTTCTTCTTTTTTTTTTTTTAATAAAGAAATCAGAGATCACACAGGGCCAGAAAAGCTGGGCTGATATGGTGGGAGGGGAATAAATGGGGTAAGGGGAATATAATGAAAACAAAATGCTACAAAAGAAAAAAAAGCAATAAACGAGAACACGACACAGCTTAAAGTCGGTCCAGTTGTCCTGCGTAAGAGTGCAACAATGCATTCAGCGCCTTCTGTGCTGAGGACTGTCTCGGCCAGTATCCCAGGACTCTTTCCTCCAACAAAACACATTTGTCAGGTCCTTGGGCCATGGCTCCAGAGTCGTGGAACCAACACCGTCACCAAAGGTATCACACCTCTTTGGCATGATCAGAGACCGGTTGACTAATGATAATGGCAATGTCTTTATCGATAAGCATCAGAAAAGAGCGGATGAATTGTGGCCGCCACCAGCATGGCTTATCGCCACAAATCGTATCACGCTAAGCATTTTCAGCTAGCTGCTCAGTAGCACGCACGTATTGCATATAGTGTCATTTAAGCGTATTGCGTGCTTTTACGTGTAATTTGATTCCACCTGCTCGTGAGGGTGTGAATTCAAACACGTCCTGCTTCGCAAAACGAAAGCAACTCGCTGTTGGCCCTGTTCTGGCATTGACTTAGCAAGGCAGCATCATCAGTCATGCACAATCCTTAGTGGTGCGGGCGCAAAGAGACGCAAAAGTGGGTGTAATTTACCGCAAGCATTGTGCACTGCACTTTTTTCATTTGCGAACCCACCACGTCCTGTTCGCTGCCAAATCTTTGTGCATGATGGCCATTGTAGTGGAGATGCAAAGCGTGTGTCGCTTGCATGAAGCTCACCATCACCGCGTTGTCCTAACACAATACTCGCTGCAACCACACCTGGTAAGGTATAGAGAACACTGGTATAGAGCACAGCCCCAAGTGTGAAAAATGTGCGTGTGCGATACAGCAAGCACCCCAGATATGACAGTGTAAACAGAGTAGGCATCGCACTGCACGCGACTAGCCAGGGACGATCGCTATCACTCAGCAGCATCTGTCATATTTCATTGAAATGATGCATTTTCACTCAGTTGAAGATCACAGTGCGGAGGTACAGATGTGCACATATACATCGGGGAAAGCTGATACTGGCAAAGCAATCAGCAACCATATGTTCCTGTAGTAGTTTTGAAATGCTCTGTAGGCTATGGTAAAACGGAAGAATAAGCCTTGTAAGCCTTGCCATGGATACTTCAGGCAATATCTACTGCACCAGTACACAAACTTCAGTGTTGGCAGTGATGGCACATGTCATAAAATGCAAGTTTGTACTTTACAGTCAGTGTATACCACTGCTTAGTATGTAGTTTTGTAATGTTCCCTGCAGGTCTGAATTAGCAAGGTTTCACTGCATTGCTTTAAAAGGTGCACACACAGAAGCAACGCAACCACTACAACTCTTAAACGTCCCATACAAAAATACCTGTGCACACACGAACGAACACACACATATATAAGGTGGCTGAAACTCACCCACACCCTAAGACGAAGTACTGTCTACATCCCTGAAGTGCAGGTAACCTTTCAAACACTGTCACAGTGAATTTACTGTTACTGAACCCTTGATCATTATATACCTACTTCATTCTGAACTTGTCCTTTCTAAGTGTAAATACTGCATTTGCACGAATTTAATGCTCCCTTGAACCTAACATGCACCCAGTCTTCATGGGTTTAGAATAAAAATGCACCTGGATACATTGTTTTAGAAGAAAAAGTGTGGCAGATCACTGCGTTGACGATTAGGAGATAGAGAGACGAGTACTACTTGCCTTTACAGGATAAGATATTTATTCTTCAAGCAGTTCTTTTCTGTTGTGATTCACTTCTATGCCTTTAAGACCACTTATGTGCATGCTTCTACTGTATGCCAATAAAGGAGCCGCTCAGCGTGACAAGCTTGGCTTGACAAGCCTGCAGGCTCGTCTTCAATGTCCCGTTATTATCCCGTTTTAGACCCACAGAAGCTTTTCACTGTCGCTGCAGCCAGATATCGTGGTGCTCTCTTTGCTTACATCATACCCCTATCACACAAACACTTTTAATCACAATTTGGCTGAGGTTAGCAGCTAAGTCGATCAGGATTGGTTTTGACTGTGTACCTGCAGCCACCACAGATCGCGATCAAGAAACAATGCAGATCTGCATTGATCACAATGAACAGTGCCGACATGACACTGGCATTACTGATGATCACAGGCCATGGGCACATGAAGCAGCACAGCTGTTTTCACCATGCAGAATTCCCTTTCTTTGAAATCAGTTTTATGCTAACATTGACACACCACCATCTGTCCTTAATTAATTCGGAACAAACACACTGCAAACTGGCCACTGTCGAGCACAAAATCAACCAACGTGAAGCCACAACAAAATGCACTTTGCCACCATGGGTGCAGCCATTTAGTGATGGCAATGACACTGTATCTGCCTGCCTTTTACGGCAGGCTTTTGGCAATTCCACAAACATGGTTTCGGTTTGGCACTCGATTCCGACATGCAGGCAATTTATGGGCTCATTTTATCAGAAAAAAAGATGCACGTTAGATTAGATTAAGAACAGTATGTATATGTTGTAAATTCCCATTCTCATTATGCAAGTGCAATGCACCTACTTTACTCTCTATTTTGCTAAGTGCTGCAGCTACACATGCAGTAAATTCACATTTTCTTGATGCATGTTTCACACTGTATGTTTCCTACTGCACAAGGCACAATTGAAATGTGACTTCATACACTGCTAGCATCTGGCATGAATAACAGCATCTGCATTTTTGCAGAATCAGCCAGAATGACAGCTTTGCATCCCTCTTAGTATGAGCATGAGCACCTTGTTCATCTTGCTGAAGTGACCATGGCCTAACTCTTGCAAATTATACAAAGCATGGCATAACTATTATATCTCAGTGTAAACACCATACAACAATGCGCTATTTACTGGTGTACAACCTACGTCCTTGCACCAATAAGACTGGTAATAAAGGTATTGAAAGCACTGTGAGAAGGCAATACATCAGACGTCCATAGCTTCGTGGCATCTCCTCACCCTCGCGTAACATCAAGGCATCTTCCCGATATGTTTTTTAAAGGTGCCACAATATGGAGAATTACCAATGCCAGTCAATATGCAATCTGCAAGTAGGGCAATGTATGCCTATGGCACATTATTTGTCTTTCATAACGCAATGTTTTCCAGATCTGCCCACAATGCGAATAGGAATATTACTCAACTTCCCAGATTAATGAGACTAAACTGACAAGTACAACTTCGTAAATTTCATCTTTAATGCATCCTCAAAAGCAGTTCAAGCTTCTGCCAAAATAATCTTCCCTGAAAAAAAAAAGCAAAAACAAAATAGAAACAAGGACAACACAAAGATTGTTCATAAAAAATAAAAAGAACTATTTTTATGCCTACTCTGTACTACTATGACTAATAATGCTTACCTGAAAGCACCAAAACCCCATTTCATGGTGGGTTCGAAACAACCAAGGCCTGCATTACCCTCTCCACGAGCAAAAGCCGCCTGTGATCAGTCTGAACAAAGCTGTGCTGTACTGTTGGTAGGCTGGCCTGAACACCTGCACAAGCAAATGAAAAGTGCACCAGTAGTTTATTTGCTCCAGAATGACACAAAGCAAATAAAATGACACAAGTCAAGGCCAAGCTTATACACAGACTAGGTATTTATTTACACGGGTGCTTGTTTATACGTTTTTGGTATTTGTGCCCCGGAGCTGCATAGTGAGCTACGAAAGGAGCCGGCTACTGCAGAAGGGTTTCCAGATTAATTTTTGGTTCCAGATATGATTTTCACTACCATGCAGCTTCATCCCCACAAAACATAACATGGCACCTCAGTCAGCTGCAGAAGCCTGGAAATTCTGAGCTCATGTGCGTGCACTTAATAATTAGACCGGACATCCAGAGATAATTCTGAAGGCTGCTCAAAGATAACAGAACACAATTTAAGTTAACACACATAGTATACTACCATTTATTCTTATACACTAGATAAGATGTACCAATTGTGAGTATACATACTATTATACCACATTTTCCTCTAGTAATTTTGTTATGAAACATTATGAGATATTGGGACTAGCATCTATAACTTTTTTTTAGTGCAAAACAAGAAAAGCAAGAAAGACAACAGAACAAGGCACTGCTCTAGACTCAACTGCTCTCCACTTTATCGCTTAGCCCCTAATTTTATGCAGGATTTGGGCCCGGGCTCCCTTTGACTCTAAGCCCCAATTAGCCATTTCATTAGGTAGCTAAGTAAGCTGGCTGCTAAGCCAGAAAAAAAGTGCAATGTGGCCCACAACATTAAGAAGAGAGAGAGAGACAAGAAAGGCACTGGGGTTAACAAAGGTAGCACATGGTTTGCTATCACACAATGGAAAGCTGCAAATGGGAAAGAAGAGTAGACTCTGGCATTTTGTGTGCTATAATAAAGATATGGTTATGAAGCGCACCGTAGTGTGGGAATATGGATAAATGCTAAACACCTGAGGTTCTTCAATGTGCCCCTAAATTCTGGTATGCTGGCACTTTTGGATGTTGACCCCACTGAGATGTGGCTGCCATGGCCGGGAGCAAAGCCCACCATGGTGCACAGCCACAGAGATGGGAACATGTAGGAAGGTGTGTGTGTGTGTGTGTGCCTGTGTGTACACGTGTATGTGCATGCACACACACACATATTAGCAATAACTGCACTTTCAGGGTGAGTGACATATGATGAAAGATTGTCTCACCGACAGATGGATCCTTAATACAGGCCTGTACAGCCCTCGTTTTGCATCTGACACGCCTCCTGGTCCTCAACTTGCGAATCTGCTTTGCTGCTGCCCTTGCATTGGAAGCAGCTTGCTTGTGACAGTTTCGTGCAACAGCACTAGCCTGGCGGTTCAGGTTCAGTTTCTTTTGTCTTTCTGCAAGATGACCACTCTGTTTCGCTGTGATCAGGCCTCTTGAGGTGGGCTGTTAAAGAAAACGGAACAAGACATGTAATTTCAAATCATTTCTGCCAAGACCACTTCTTTTTCAGCAGCATATACCGCTTTGTTAAAGACATCTGAAATGTGATGCTCGAGCCACACAGGTACTTAT
This sequence comes from Hyalomma asiaticum, assembly GCA_013339685.2. Lineage (NCBI taxonomy): Eukaryota > Metazoa > Arthropoda > Arachnida > Ixodida > Ixodidae > Hyalomma > Hyalomma asiaticum. The sequence continues at coordinate 22,655,287 of CM023491.1, read as the reverse complement.
GTATTCTCTCAAGATAATGAAGCATGAGAATTCATACAGAGTTGGGCTTTAAAGGTTTGTGCCTTGGGTCTGGTCCTAAGACATGCATGCAAACTAACCTTGAGTGGATGTGCCAGAGGCATAATAGAGGCATAACTGTAGCTGTTTAGTCTGTGCATGTGTACAACTACATTTCGTATCAAATTACATCCATAAATAGTTACCTAATGAATGAGAGAAGAATTGCTCCAGGTGCTCGTTTCTGTCACTTGGACATAACCACATGGAGTCAAGATATAATATAAAACCGAGAAAAACATGACGGGCATTATTAGCAGTTTCTCTTATTCAAGAGCAGTACATAAAGAAAACTATATTACTGTACTGTCCAGCAGAAGTTGCAGGTGGTGTTTCCCCAAATTTTTGATAGTGCGTCTTGCACAATGAAGTGCTTATCTATGCAAAACAGCATGTGAACTTTCATGAACAATGTGCCCATTCTTTATCTACGGCACTTGCACAAAACTTAATCTTCGTTACAACGCCAAAGTGACCGTGGGCTCAGTTGTTGGCTGCTTATTTACCACACACAACAGAGAGCAAGGAATTTGTGTTTGTTTTTGAGAAGAAATTTTAAGTTCCCTGGCATGCGCAATGCAATAACATTTGGCTCACACGTTCACAAAAGGCTATAACTACAGATCAGCAGCATTTTCCAACTTTTGCAAGGCCCTTACAAAAGGTGCAAACAGGCAACATTTTCATCAGAACCAAAAGCAGCATGCATCCAACACATTCGGCAAAAAAGAAAGAGCAGAGAATGGCCAAGGCTACAACGTGCACTGACATAACTCTTTGGCCCTTGACTGTGTAGCTTCCAGCATGTTCACTAGGGCAAAAGAATTGGAAGTAGTGCTCGAAGCTTACGATAACCATCTGTGGCTGTGCTTATACTTGACACATTCAAAAAACAAAAACAAAAATTGCAGTAAAGGATTTATTAGGCAGCAGACACAAATAGTAGCCCTTCTATGATTGCATGAGAGGGTGCTACAGGACCCTTTAACAAAAATGAAAATCAATCTCTCAGTTGTATCGAGACACCGTGAAAACAAAATTACAGTCCCTTCAGCTTTTGAAGGAGATCAGCAACCTCCCTCTGCCAAGAGCTCCAAAAAAGTCCCTTTGCAGTAGGGCAACCACGATACAGAGCGCATTTCCCTTAAGCCAAAAGATGAAGCGAGCGAGGTGAAGTTTAGACAGTCAACTCAGCGGATGGTATTAGCACAACACTCCAGTATGCCATCCGAATTCCCTTGGACTCTGCTGAACTTCGTAAAAAATCTGAAAGTGTGTAAAAGACTCTCGAGCCTTCCTACTGTGTGTGGATGAGTGCGCAAGGATGGTGGCAGCAATGTCTGGTAAGGAGGATCGAGCAGTGTTTCTAAGCTGAAAGATGTTTGAAAATGCCAGCGTGTTGGTGATTGACAATGGACCAGCCTTTCAGAGCAATGTGGAGTTGCACTAAGGTTTATGGCACCATATCATCCAGCAGCTAATGGCCTGATTGAACGAGCTGTTTGAGACATCAAGCAGTACTTAAGTATGTACCCAGAATTCCGCCAAGTGGCTGAAACCTGCCTTGAAGTAGAAGTAGCTCATCGTAACCGGTCCTATACAACAGCTCTGGGATGCACACCACTGTTTGCTGCTACTGGGAAGCCAACATATTTGCCAGCTGACAAGACTTTAGGAAATGAAGCAACAATTCGCCTGACCGAAGAGCAAAGAACTGAAGAAAGCTAAGTTAAGTACAGTCGACAAAACACAGAATACAACATTACCAACAATACAGGTGGGAAGCCTAGTGCTGGTTAGAAAAGGACTGCCAAACTCGGGCGCGAATCACAAAGGGCCATTTCCTGTCTGTTGTCAAGACAACAAGCTAACAGGAACATTTGAAGATGGTCTGGTATGTGGGACCTAATGGCACCATTGGATCAGCTTGACTAGCAAACATTTTTAAATATCCCAGGAGGGATGAAAACAAGGGAGGGAACAGTGAAGCAAGCTCAAACTGGTAAAAAAAGACGACAACCGAATCAATGCCATGGGGGCAGGGGCAGGGGAAGACAATAATGAAGAATTGAGAAATGGCAACATGACGCATGATCTGTGTGTTTATTATGTGCAGCCTTGTTAGAAAAAAAGTTTCAAAAAAAAAAAAAGCCTCACAGATGCCTGCGTGACAAGACACCTTGCATGTCAGAAAGTGTTGAAAGAAATCAAATACTTGGTCTTTACCTGAATATTCTTCTTTTTCAGGCCCTTCCTCCTACTTTGCTTTGCTCTAAGCTGACGACGGACAGCTGCCACATTGTCCTCTTGCGATGCAATGACAGCCGCAGCAATGCTTTCATCAGGAAGTATACATTCCGACTTGCCTCCACCTCTGTTTCTTCGCACCTGCATTAAATGTCCAATAAATAAAATACCGCGTATATATTGAACACACCACCAACGCAGTTATAGGATTTATCACTCACTTTGTCAGGGCTTACTGTTATTATCACTGTTGTTTGACACAAAAACTTCCAGTACATGTAAACTCAAATACAAGGAGAATGTGGGAAATGGTAAGGAAGCAGGCTGACAACTTCCATCAATAGGGGCACAGTGCCTTCTTATTCTTTACAGAAGAGGAAGGGAAATGTGATGCAGACTGCATTTCTCTTGAACAAAAGAATTTCAAAAAAGCCTCATAGATTCCTATACGACACAAGTATGAGTCAGTTTGCATTCAGAAAGTGTTAAACAAATGAAATATTTGGTCTTCACCTGAATGCTCTTCTTTTTAACAGCTTTCCTTGTACTTCCTGTTCTAAGTTGATGACGAAGCTCTGTCACCCTTCTCCTCTTGTGATGCAGTGTCGGCAGCAGTAAAACCTCCACCAGGGAGACCAAATTCCAAGGTGCCTCCATCTCCATTTATTTGCGACTGCGTTAAGGTGCAAGAATGGATATACAATCACCAACATGGCTCTAGGTTTATCATTCCCTTTGTCAGGACCACAGCGAAAAAATAATATAGGAGGTGAAACTCCAGGCATGAGCTAGCATGAGCACTGGTCGTGGTAATGTCACCCTGGTAGAACAGGAGACACATAGCTTTGCACATCATACCGCAGACACAGTGCACCTGGCGGTGGCACAAGGAGTTATTGCTTTTAGGGGCGAAGCTCCTCTTAGTCTAACCTTGTCACGCGTCAGTCGTCAGGCGTAACCCGCGTGCCTCCCGGCACGCGCTCGCCCTCGGCGCATGCTTCCTGGCGCGTGCCTCTCTCTCTCTCCCGAAAGGGAAGGGGTCAAGGGCTCGTTCTTTATTTGTTAGAAACAACTTAATGAGCAAACAGACAATGAAGCCTAGGAAAACATAGGGGAAGTTAATTGTGGTATTGTAATTGTGGAGAAAGTAGAAAGGAATTAAAGTGGACGAAAAGACAAACCTGCCCTCGGTGGGACCCGAACCCACGACCTTCGGATGTCGCGTCCGATGCTCTACCAACTGAGCTACAAGGGCGGTCGTCCCCCCGTCCACTTTATTGTGTATTTATGTAGGTATTATCCTGGGAGTGTTAGGCAGCGCCACTCGAGGCCAAGGCGGCGTGTGTAGAACACACTTTCTTGCCAGGAGGCGTCACGTAGAACGTGAACTTAGACGAGATGGCTGCTGCCCAATAAGCCCTCGCATGTTACCTAAGGCACCAAGTCTGCCGCAACGAGGCCCAAGCTATGAAATAACGAAAGGGAAGGGGTCAAGGGCTCGTTCTTTATTTGTTAGAAACAACTTAATGAGCAAACAGACAATGAAGCCTAGGAAAACATAGGGGAAGTTAATTGTGGTATTGTAATTGTGGAGAAAGTAGAAAGGAATTAAAGTGGACAGGGGGGACCTACATAAATACACAATAAAGTGGACGGGGGGACGACCGCCCTTGTAGCTCAGTTGGTAGAGCATCGGACGCGACATCCGAAGGTCGTGGGTTCGGGTCCCACCGAGGGCAGGTTTGTCTTTTCGTCCACTTTAATTCCTTTCTACTTTCTCCACAATTACAATACCACAATTAACTTCCCCTATGTTTTCCTAGGCTTCATTGTCTGTTTGCTCATTAAGTTGTTTCTAACAAATAAAGAACGAGCCCTTGACCCCTTCCCTTTCGTTATTTCATAGCTTGGGCCTCGTTGCGGCAGACTTGGTGCCTTAGGTAACATGCGAGGGCTTATTGGGCAGCAGCCATCTCGTCTAAGTTCACGTTCTACGTGACGCCTCCTGGCAAGAAAGTGTGTTCTACACACGCCGCCTTGGCCTCGAGTGGCGCTGCCTAACACTCCCAGGATAATACCTACATAAATACACAATAAAGTGGACGGGGGGACGACCGCCCTTGTAGCTCAGTTGGTAGAGCATCGGACGCGACATCCGAAGGTCGTGGGTTCGGGTCCCACCGAGGGCAGGTTTGTCTTTTCGTCCACTTTAATTCCTTTCTACTTTCTCCACAATTACAATACCACAATTAACTTCCCCTATGTTTTCCTAGGCTTCATTGTCTGTTTGCTCATTAAGTTGTTTCTAACAAATAAAGAACGAGCCCTTGACCCCTTCCCTTTCGTTATTTCATAGCTTGGGCCTCGTTGCGGCAGACTTGGTGCCTTAGGTAACATGCGAGGGCTTATTGGGCAGCAGCCATCTCGTCTAAGTTCACGTTCTACGTGACGCCTCCTGGCAAGAAAGTGTGTTCTACACACGCCGCCTTGGCCTCGAGTGGCGCTGCCTAACACTCCCAGGATAATACCTACATAAATACACAATAAAGTGGACGGGGGGACGACCGCCCTTGTAGCTCAGTTGGTAGAGCATCGGACGCGACATCCGAAGGTCGTGGGTTCGGGTCCCACCGAGGGCAGGTTTGTCTTTTCGTCCACTTTAATTCCTTTCTACTTTCTCCACAATTACAATACCACAATTAACTTCCCCTATGTTTTCCTAGGCTTCATTGTCTGTTTGCTCATTAAGTTGTTTCTCTCTCTCCCGGCGCGCGCCTCTGCTGTCTTGTGTGTGAGAGAGAGAGAGAGAGACAGAGAGAGAGCGAAAGGCGCGGGTTGGCTATGGAAACGCTCTTTCTTAGAGGAACGCTCTACCAGCTCGCAAAGAAGGAGAACGCGCCCTCACCCGCGAGAGACAACGTTGGCGCAGGCAGCGTCTCCTAGCGAGTTTCTTGATTGAGAAATACCGACTGCTCGCGTTGGAGAAGCATTCACCGGCAACCCATATATATATATATATATATATATATATTGGCACTGCATCTTGACTTGCAATGAAGTGCCGGTGGGAGATTTCACTTGTGCATAGTTGAACCATGAGGATTCGTAGCGTGCGCGTTAACTAAATTAATCCGGAACTCGGCACGATCTACGATGAACATCCCGAGCTTCGCCCACTCATCATCATTCACTCCGTGGATATGCTGTAATTTTTTCTCCCCCTCCCTCTGTAAATTGACAGCAGAGGTGCCACCATAGACACACGGCTACATCTCCAACAGCGTTCGTTTGAAGTATTTGGTCCTGGTATGCTTGATGGCATTGCTACAGTGTACACCGCCGTGTTGCGACATGACATTATCACGACGTGAAAAGAAGCCAAGTTGTGCCCCCTAAATTTTCCTCCTCCATGGTCCGGACTAATTGTTATTACTGTCACAGCTACTTGACATCAAAAGTTATACCCATAGACGTGTACACGAAGAACAAGGACGAAATAGGAAAGACGCAGGCTGGCGACCGCTATCAATAGCGTACAGCACCTTCCTACCTTTTAGGGAGTAGGTAAGAGACATTGAATTAAGCCAAAGGTGTTTCAAAAGGATGTCAACGTAGCAAGTGGCCGTACAGCACATCTTACTATGCAGTCTGCACGTCAGAAAGCATTAGAAGAAGTGAAATATGTTGTCCTCACCTGGATATTCTTCTTTTTTGGGCCTCTTCTTGCACTTTTTCTGGTTCTTTGCTGATGGTGAATGGCTGCCACCTTGTCCTCTTGTGATGCCATGTCGGCACCAGTACCATTTCCATCAGGGAGGACACATTCCAGAGCACCTCCATCTCCATTTATTTGCACCTGCATCAGGGTACAAGAAATGTACTGCGAGTACACTGAACCAATCACCAACACTGAAGTAAGCTTTTAACTTGTTTTGTCAGAACTAACTGTTATTCTAACTATTACAGCAAATCTGTCTTTGTGGACCTTGTGTCATTGTCGGCATTGTAGCAGTGGTAATAGTCCGCAGGATCGGAAGATCATATGATCTTGCTTTGATTAATGAGGTGTAAGTACGCGTTTCAAATCTAGCAGTGGATTCACCTTGCATACCATAAGAACACCTTAGATCTTCTAAAGAAAGAAAGTCACTGAGAGATAAACAAATTTGTTGCCGGTGCTGGGGTTCAAACCAGGGCTTCCACACTCCAAAGCCGAGTGCATTTACCATTACGCAAAACACCCATGCTTGTGAGGTGTTGCGTTGGTATTTCTTTGGTGCTGCTTCTATACCGCATGTGTTTCTTTTGTTCCAACACTGACGTCAGGAAAGCATGTGTGCCCTCAGTGGGTCTAACAAAAGGCCACAGCTTTGTGTCAGATAGATTTTAGTGTGTGGAGTGGAACTGGTGTCATTTTTATTATCACTGTTATTTGATGTTATCAAATACAATAAAAAGAACACAGTGGAAATAGAGAAAGAGCTCTCTGAGTGCATTTCTCCTATTCAGGGAAGAGGGAAGAAAAATAAAAGGGTGATGCACAGTGCACTTCACTGGAGAAAGAGGGGGTTTCAAAATAATCTCGGAGGTTATTGTATGATAGAGGCATGAGCAAGTTCACACGTCAGAAAGCTTTAAAAAATCAAATATTCAGTCTTTACCTGAATTCTCTTCTCCTTTAGGCCTTCCCTCGCACTTTCTTGAGTACTACACTGGCGGTGAACCCCTGCCACCTTATCCTCTTGAGATGCAGTGTCGACAGCAGCAACAAATACATCAGGGAGGACATGTTCTGCAGTGTTTCCATTTTCGTTTCCTAGACCCTGCATTAAAGGGGCCGTAACATGTTTTCTGGAAATATTGTACAATATGTGTGTATATGGAATCATGGCTCTCCAAATCTATAATACTCATTGTTTCGTTGCATTGTCTTGGCTGATTTACAGCAATAAAAACATGGTTTTGATTTCCCAGCACACGTTCCCTCAACTCTTGTGCACCCTCGGAGGCCATGAGAAAACAAACCATGCTCTGGCCTTGCTTCTGTAAGGCAGCACCACACGGAAACCTACTTGGTCTAACTATTTTCTTCCTTTCTAGCTTTCATATAAATATGAATATAAAGCTTTCATATAAATATAAAGAAAAGGGCATTCGAATAGACGGAGAATATCTAAACAATTTAAGATTTACAGATGACATTGTGCTCTTTAGCAATGATGGTGACGAATTACAAAACATGATTGATGACCTAAACAGGGAAAGCATTAAAATTGTATTAAAAATGAATAGGCAAAAGACCAAAGTTATGCTCAATAGCTTAGCTAAGGAACAGGAATTTAAAATCAACAATGAACCCTTACAATGTGTAAACGAATATGTATATCTGGGACAGTTAATATCAGGAACTCCTACCCAGGAAAACGAAATTCTCCGTAGAATAAGGCTGGGCTGGAGCGCATTCGGAAGGCATTACGAAATCATGACCGGAAACTTACCGTTCTCATTAAAGCGAAAAGTATTGAATCACTGCATTCTCCCAGTACTAACGTACGGTGCAGAAACATGGAGAATAACGAAAAAACTAGAGATGAAACTAAGGAGCACGCAACGTGCAATGGAAAGAAAAATGATAGGGGTAACGCTAAGAGATAAAAAACGAGCGGAATGGATCAGAGAACAGACAGGAGTAACCGATATTATCTTATCAATTAAAAGAAAGAAGTGGACCTGGGCAGGACATGTCATGAGGAGGAAGGATAATAGGTGGACAGTAAGAGCGACGGAATGGATACCACGAGAGGGAAAACGCAACAGGTTAGATGGAGCGATGAAATTAAAAAGTTTGCGGGCATAAAGTGGAACCAGCTCGCTCAGGATAGGTTGGATTGGAAATCGTTGGGAGAGGCCTTCGTCCTGCAGTGGACCTAAACAGGCTGATGATGATGATGATTTTAGACCAAAGGTTAGCAATGTGTTTATGTTAAGTGTTTCGACGTGATGTCCATGAGTGATGCTTATGCCGGCCGGTGGTGTCACATGGTCGTTTTAGGAGCATGAAAATGCTAGGGATTTCGAATGGGTGTTGAGTGCACACAGTGAACATTGCGTCATTCAGAATGAACACTTCGAATGCATATTGAAGCACTAAATATTGCAACAAGGCAGCTCCATATTCTGTTCATGACTCTTTAAGGTGCAAGAGAGGTTGTACTGTCGGTATAGCGAACCCAGCACTAATGTGGTTGTAGGTTTGTCATACACTCCGTCATGACTAACTGTTATTGTCTTTATAATGTGATATAAACATCTCTTTGTTCTTACTGTGCACTGCTTAATCCAAGATTAAGCAGTGCACAGTAAATTTTCTCCTCTTTTAAAGCACTTCCCACCAAGTTTGGCCAATTTGGGCTGATAAGCACAGAGCATACGCGACATTCTCACTGCCGCCGTGTATGCTGAAAGTTACACTGCCATGTGCTGTAGAAAGTGCCAAAATTTTAAGCTAACCACTGAGTGCCCTCCACTTCGCAGAAGTCATGCACGGAAGACCGTAGCGATGACATGGATAACACGGTGCACCAATATATGTGACACATTGTACACGTTGTTGACTGCAAGGCATTTGCAACTGCGCCAGTTTGACGGACACAACGCTCCTAGTGACATATTGCTGACGTGAAGCCATAGGCATGCACACAAGGGGAGGGACCAGGGGTGCTGCCGTAACTGCCTGATGGAAGGACGCCAAACATGTTCTACTCATTTACATTGCATTGTGATTTTGCCGATATTGCACTGTGCTTTACTGATATGGCCTTAGTGGTAGGGGGCAGGGACAGGTTTCGTACAGGTTTTGAATTTAAAGAATTCAAGGGTCTTCAAGGACTTTCAAGCCCTTATTGGGGGATTTTCAAGGCCCTCTTTGACAGTATTTCTTTTTTATGCTGAAGATCTTCAAACAATTTTCTCAGAAAGGCTGACACCTTCATTGCAAGCAAGTGCACGCACACACTTGCACACAAAACATCATAATGCAAAATTGCTTGTATTGATAGCATACAAGAGACTAATAAAGATAGGTTCACCAAACATCACAATGCAGTTTTGTTCCTATAACCAGAGGTATCACACAGAAAAGAGAATAGCTCTCTTCAGAACTCAAACAAAAACAAAAGTTCCACAACCAAAACTGTTATGACAACAAATACCAAATAAAATGTAGTATTTTCCAGTTTCAAGGTTTTTAAGCCATGACAACGAACTTTCAAAACTCAAGGGTATACGAGGGTTTCAAGGACTTGTGGAGGTTGATGGCGGTACTGCAGTGAACGTTCAGCCCCTGGAATGCACAATCCTGCATGTGCCTATGTGTTGCACTTAGAAGAGCGTACCAAAAGGACAAGCTGAGGTAAGAAAAGTAGAGAAAAACGAGAGACGAGCGGTGTCTGCTTTAATGATCATCAAAAGCCTGTAACTCTGCTATTATGGTGTCGTTCTGAAAAATTCTCATGGCATAGTGTTCCTCGCAGAATGCTGCGCTGCCACTACATGCCAAGTTATCACCCTCATGGTGCGTGAGGGGCCCTTTAAGGGTATAAACCAGCTCTTCTGATAGGCAGCTTCTGCAGCAGCCGTCTGAATGTATTGGTGGTATTTTAAGAAGCTGAAAAACATACCACTACAAACCTGAAGCGATGCCTGCAGCCTCGATCCTTTTTAACTTGTGTACCTAAAGGCAAGCACTGCGTAGGTACAGCATTCCTCTTTAGCCTCCTGCGATGGGGTTGCCAGACATCTAATTCTGCAAAGCAGAGTGATTTATTTAGAAAATGGTTGTTTGTTAGTGGCAAATGAAACCTTTAATTAGAGAAGGACAGACACCAATTTCGGAGGCCAGAATAACTGCAGCAAAGGCTTTACATATCAGAGATACTATCATAGCTCATGAACGCATTGTCTAATTTAAAGCCAAGTAATTAAAGACAGCTCGCTTGTCCGGAATCATTATGACAGCTATTATGAAAACATCTTCAAAGGCCAACTCCGGCTATTTTTCGACCATGTCAAGGGAGTAGCATTTCTATGTTCCCAAGAAGCCCTTGTCACATACTTGACAGTACAAATACTCAGTAAATCCGAAAATAATTTTTACTGAGCCAAGATGGCGCAAAAATGAAGCCAAAATGAAACTGAGCAGTGATGTCAGATGAGTCAATCTGCATTTTGCATGGTGTGACAGCACATGTGTCCTTCCCCTGGTGGAAAAGTTGCGGAGGTTGGCTGGCATGTGCAAATCTCAAGGGAAATTGTATGGTCTCCGTGTGCCTCCATCGCTTTGCCTGCAATGACGTCAACCGACAACGTGGCCCATAAGTGTAGGAAGCCAGGTGGGCGGTTTGAGGTAGTCAATAAAAACTGAATTGCAAGCAATCTGTGCATCTCTCAAGCCTGTAATCTTGCACAGTTGGACTGTATCCAGTGAATGTACCCAGTGAATTTTATTGAGATCCACTGACCTCAAAAAAATCACCCTCACCAGGCCACATTGCAAATTTTGGTTATACACTGAAGGTTGTTAACTGACCAGCACGGTGTGTTCTAGTGAAATAATTTTTCAAATTGGTCCATTATTAGCAGAGATAAAAATGTTTGAAGCAGCGTAAAACCATGGTTCCAGAAGGCGGGACTCCCTGCTGATATGAAACCCTTGCCACTTGCCGATGCCGCTCTACAAAGTGAAGCACACACTGTTGTGCTTCCAGCAGCTTGTCCCCTCCAAAAAGGCAGCCAGAAGGTGGCACTTCCTGATTGGTTTGGACAGGCCACCAGGCACTCAACATCACCATAAGAGATACCGCATAATGATACAATGGCATGGAGTGTCATTTTCCCCTTCTTAGAGGGTGTGCTGGCAAGAGAATGAGTAAACAGCAGTCAGTTTGAGATTTGAGCTCCTTACGCAACACACGGTAGTGCAATTCTTCGCTGACACGGTCGTGAGCACGCAATGTATGGGCTGCGTTTGTCAGCTTAGAATGGCAAGACTTCATGAAGGATCCATCAAAGGGCAACTCTAGTGATTTTTGTATGTCTACTGACCTCAATGAAGTTTTCAATACAAGTCCTCCTTGGTACTGTAATAATATAGCAGGCAACTGCATATAATGTTGTTTTTCCAGAAAATGAGTCTCAAAATTCCTTTAGCCGGTTCCCATGCTTTTTGAACATGGGCCACCCTGCGTATTTTTTTTTTTTTTATGTCACTCACTACATCAATGCCTACCTGCGCAATCGGGTAGTCAAAAGCAAAACGGTGAAGCTTCAGTGTTTAAATCATCACAGTCAGGTTCAGAAAAACTGGCATAACTCAATGCATGGTTGGATGACATCATCAGTTTAATTTTATCCAGCACAACCTCCACATTTCTAACAACAGGAAGGCTGTGATGTCATCGCATGTGCTCCACAAAGTGCTTACCCATTTTGGTTTCGGTTTGAACATACTGTTCGCCTGGCTATTTAGAGATAAAAGTTAATGGCAAATTTCCAAGCGAACTGAACCACCCTTTCTGCTACAGTACTACTAGTACCACCGGAAAGCAGCAATGTCAGAATATGGTGAAAAAACCAACAGTGTGACGACTCTACTGTCCATCACTAATTTCCTGTTTTCCTATCACAATAGAATGCATATCATTCAAAGTGTATAAGCTTGCAGTGGTTTCACTGGAAAGTAAACAGAAATTCCTAAAACAAAACTTTTCTATCTTCATGGCCACCGCCTTCCGCTGCTGGGAGTGTTGGCACAGCATAACTTTGGTTTTGAGTGCAGAGAAACATGGGGAAACAGAAAAAAAAGCATAAGGACTCAGCACTATATGCAGATCTGTTACATGATGCTTTTTGTGTCACATTTCTTTGTGCTGAAAGCCAATAACATTAGGTGTTCTTGATTTATGCCGTAATTCAGCTGACACTAGAGGGAAACTTGAAACTGGGAACATTGTGATACAAGCTGCGCAGCATTAACTTTCTAGGAACGATTGCCCTCGCTGCTGCTGCTGCTGCTGCCACTATAGTCTCCAGGGCGCTGCCCATGATTAAAGAAATCCATATAAGACCCGTCACAAAGAAATCCTAACCTGAGAATTTTTGGCGAGGGCCCTTTTCAATATACCTGACAATAAGAACACTCAACAGTTTTCATTAATCAACCATAAGAAAATGTTCTTGCTGCATTTCCAGCTGATGGTGTTGTTTACTTATTTGTGAGTGCACCTTCAGCTTTCCCTAAATTAAGACTGATAAGGCAGCTGTTCAGCAAAGAAACAAATTGCAAAAAGAAAAAGGTGCAAGCACCACGACTACTTTCCTCAAGTGTGCCTTTCACTTGTGCCAGCCTTCACTGCTAAAACTTATTAGCATGCCAAAAATATAAAAGGGCATTGTAAAGAGCAGGACGGTGGAAGGAGGCCAAGCAGGAAATGAAAGCATTAAGAGCAAATTTAATATTTATTTGCATACATAGAACAACATAGTAAGACAATACAGTGAAAGAAAGGTCACATACCAATAGATTATCATTATTATTATTTTTTTTAATCCTGAAGTTTTACATGCCACAACTTCAACATAATAATAAGGTACACTGTAAATGGGGACTACACATAAATTTTGAAGACTTGGGCCTTCTTTAACATGCACTTCAATGCATGTACGTGGGCCATGTCAGCGTTTCACCCTCGTCAAAATACGGTCATCATGGTGAGGAATCGAACCTACACACGCTAGCCGAGTAATGCAACAGTGCTATATCTGTCAAATCACCATTTGCAAAAATTCAAGACATGCCGACAAATAAGTAGCATCATGACAATGAAAGTACACACAACAAACAGTAAAAGCAAACATTGGGTAGATGTTCGCGTCACGAATGTGAGAGGAAGCACACAGCATGTGGTGTATACATCCCAGAAACGAGTTATTAAAATGATATGTGCTGTATAATATTGGCAAATCCTAATTATATGGATCATTAGGTTTGGTTTGGTCAGCACAGCTTTCTGCCATTATAACAAGTGCAAATTTCTATTCTAAAATGCAGCATGTATCTAAACAATACTGAATTAGGTGAATGTGCAGTACTGGTGCCTTTGTGAACGCTGATGGAGTGGCTGATAAATTTTTCAATCAATGTTATGATGCTGAAAACGTAGTTCTAGTTTCTTGTAGAGAGAAGACCAGCGCTTCACGGTGCTGACAAGACAATGTGAGTTATCTGTGCATATGGATCTGGATGTGACTCATTGACGTTGAGCATGCCTTTAGAAAGTTTCAAGGACCACAGAAAATGGGGCCGCATGTGACGTGGGCCCCACTGCATATCAGTTTCCACTAGCGCTGCAACACCAATATGCCCCACAAGAAAACAAATCTTCCATGGGGCACCTGAAGATTTCGATCCTGTGGTCTAAATCATCTTACACTCGCATCAACCCATGGGATGGTGCCGCGAACTCGCGACTACGCAGCGCAAGTCATCGCGTTACGTGTACTTACCGATGTTGCCCCAGAAAAAGTCGCTGGGGACGAAATGCGCGCTGCAAACTGTCATTGCCGCTGTTACCGGCCTGCAGATGCAAAGTCTCACGCACCATTCCTCCTTTATGGCCGCATCAGACGGGAAATTATGAAGGCTGATTCTCCTGTTCACAGTGCTCACGGCGTGGTTCGAGCACCGAGGAACGCAACAAACGCGATTGCTTTTGAATTTGCGTATTCTTTTCGCCATGATGTATCAGATGAGACACACAAGACGGAGGACAACACATGCACATGCACACACAACTGAATACGTGCGAACGATCAGTCAAGTTGGTATCCTTGGGCAATGCCTCGGGTAGCTCAGCGCGGTTTCCTCGCTCAGTAACCGCTGGGACTGCTGTTCAGATGGCACTAGTAGGCTACAAACTATCATCATGAGTCGCCGGCTTTCGCTTCCACTTCCTTCGTACACAACGCGCAGCAAAATGGCCTCGAGATCTCCGTAACTTTTTTTGTGTGTGTGTCGTCTACGCCTGGTAGCATCCAACTTTATTTCTTCCATCAATCTCAGCACATTCAAACTCAGCGTATTTTGAAGAAGGCATGGTGCCCGAGCGGAGACCTTTTCTAGCGATTCCAGGCGCACCCACTTTGTGGCGTCCCTCACGGCGCGGCGATTTAGAATGGCGCAAAATTTGAAATATGGAGCGAGAGGTGCTGACCGAATGTCTCTCTCCTCGGAAATACAATGCACTATGGCAACGTTTATTACCATTAAATGTGAGCATTCAGCAGAAACGGAGAAGAAAAGCACTCCAAACATCTTTGATCCTTGTTGATGTCAAGGTTTACTGTTGCCTTGAAGACCTTATCTTTATAGTGCCGAGGTCGTGATGCGCTTTCAAACGGCACTGCGACGTACATCGATTTTATCAACAGGGATTTATGAACCCATTCCCCCCTGCCCCAGTTTGATCTTCACACCCTCCCAAAAATTTTCCAGATAACCTTATACTTGGTTAACCTTAGTTATCTAGATCTAGATTTGGCTACCGTGTTCAGAGGTTCCTCCACGACTGATCGGCACCGTTTTCTGACTTCGTTTGACTCCCATTTGTTTCACTTCCATTTTCCGCGGATTGCAGTGACTGAAGGATCGACAGGTAAACACAGCAAGGACGGCAGAGATGGAGGCATGCCGTTGAAGGTTACTGAGCCTAGAAAGTTCAACATAAAAGAAGAAAAGAAAAAGCCCGTCCTAACAAGCTGGCGGTGCCTCCGCTCAAATTTTTCGGGGTCACGTGCGATCATAACTCTAGCCCGCTACATCACAACGCTAGGGTGAACTAACAACACGCGTTGCGCAAGTTAGCGCCCCGCGGTTTCCTGTCCCTTTCAATGCGCGGAGCGCGCCCTTACCATAACAATGTAAAGTCCCCGAAAAAACGTTATTTTTCAGGGACTTTATAGCAATGAAGAGCGCAGTGCCGTCCTCCGAGGGCAACGCTGAAACAGAAAGACTATGTAGAGAGCTTGGGCTAACTCGTGCGGGCCGCCTCGTTTCCAAGAATGGACGTGTATGCTGGGGTCCAAATTAGGCTAATTTTTCAGTTTAGCCTTCTACTGGCCAGAACCCTTGCCGCCTACGACGAAATCCTACCCTTTCCGAAATTCCAGATGGTTGTTTTGCTATCGCTAATTATGAAATACTTTCCAAAGCAAACGAGCGCTATCGCAAATCCTTAGCCGTTTCCGTGTTGCGGCTTCTAATGGTGGCGGTCAATACGGAGGCACCTCGGCCGTCGACTACCGAGGCGACCGCCGTGCCCGACTTGCCACTTGCCGCGTAGACATACGCAGCCTACTTGCTGTCCATCGAATTGTCTAATTAGTGCTTGCCCTCTCTTCTCCCTCCTGCCCGTGTTGATGGGATGCACGCTGCGAGGAAGAGGGCGTCTGCCGCAACGTCACGTTGCCGAAGGTGGGGAGGGGTCCATCGATGGGGAGACGCGGCCTTTTGCTTGACCTGCACTGCAAGCTGCCCACTTTTCTTCTTCTTCTTCTTTTTTTTTTTTTTTGCGCTGGATGACAAATTTTTCTTAACATTTTAAAGTGTGGTTGTAAATTGTCATTCGCCCCGCCACGGTGGTCTAGTGGCTATGATACTCGGCTGCTGATCCGAAGGTCGCGGGATTGAATACCGGCCGCGGTGGCTGCATTTCGATGGAGGCGAAATGTTGAGGCCCGTGTGCTGTGCGATGTCAGTGCACGTTAAAGAACCCCAGTTGGTCGAAGTTTCCGGAGACCTCCACTAAGGCGTCTCTCATAATCAGAGCTGGTTTTGGGACGTTAAACCCCACAAATCAAATCAATAAATTGTCATTCAATATTTATTTTGCTTTTTATGCTATCTTTCGACTTCCGAGCCTCGCGCGAGACGAACATTTCATCGTTACAGGTGATGTCGCGGCAACTCTCGCATTTTGGTTTCGTCATTAAAAAGTTTTCCGCTGCCTGTTTACGCAAATTTGACATCAGTATAAAATTTCCCCGCGGGCACGACAAAAGCAAAAGCTGGCCCTCAAGAAGCGAATTTCAGCAACGGAGTTCGCGCGCTAGAAAGTGAAGTGAGACACGCCGTAACATTTTCACTGCTCCGACCAGCATGCGACGACACCTCGGCCAACGCCGTGGAGCTGGCGTCCTAATAATCTTTTAATTTCTAACTATATCCTAAATACGAATGAGGAAAAAAAAGAGCCATTCAGAATGGTGTGCCTCCTAAGGCACACTGGACGTAGAAGTTTTATGTGGCAGGCATCTAAGTCTGGCTTTCCTTTCCGTCTGTGTTCAACATGACACTGCTGAGGCCACATATATGACTCCCTACAGTTAAATGCAGAAAAGTTTTATGCAGTGCAAGCCCGACAAAAATGGTCTTAGTAACCGAGGCGCAGTGAGTGAATGCGCGCATCTTCCCCCCTACCAACGCCTCGAATTTTTTTTTCGAATAAAATAGAGGAGGCGTTGCCCCTACATACCCCCCCCCCCCCCCCACCTAACCACACCTGGCCACAGACACGCACGCACCACACACACGCACGAGCGCGCACAGATACGCAACGCAGGGCAAGCCCTCATGACACACAGCCGACACAGCCTCACGCTTAATCAAATTGCCAGCGCTGAGTTGAACGCGACAACAAGATCAAGAACACAGACTTGATCAAATGAATGGATGCTATTGCATCTCCTCACCGGCCGAATAGCGTTACCGAGACAGTGTTGGGCTATTTCCAAAAACCACACGCGCGTTGTTAGACAATCTCGCCTGAGTTCGAGCAGACGGCCATTTTAATTGTCGAGTTACAAGTTAGAACTTCATTTGAAAGCCTGCAACCTTGCAGGCTTTGAGATCTATGGAAGAGGCCAACGTAGAAGCCTTTGCCCCTCCAGTGGGCGCATACAGACTGATGAGGAGGCATTGTATTATATTCACTCTACGCTTTGTATAACGCCTGAAACATGTGTCATGTGCTGCTCCCGGTGGTGATCAAAGAAAGCGCTTCCGTAAAAGAACTTTCTTACAAAAAAACAAGCAACGTTTATACAAGAAAAGTTTTCGTGTTGCAGCTAGACGTAGTAATAAATTGCCTAAATTTATTTATTTTGCACTTGTGCGAATGGCGCGAATAAAAACGAGCGCACAGCCGTTGCAGACGTTACAAAATTGCTGCGCATTGCGTGTGTATCTCCCGCATTCTGACGCTCGTTAACGGTGTTGAAGAACTTCTCCACGATCTTATCTGTGCGCGACTCGCAATTCTCACTGGAACCACAGCATCGGGAAGTCCGTAATCGCGGTCATCTTACCGTGTTAACGAATCCCGATTTTATACCCTTCACGTTTAGCGCCATGCGACGCGCGGGCACCTCCGCAGGGGGGGTCCATTCGCCGAGGCGGTGAGTGGGGGCTTTCCTTTGTTCACGTTATTTACCGTTTGTATTCGGCTGGCGTCACGAATTCTGCGAATTTATGTATCTCTGGCCTCGCAGCTACACATTGCATCGCATGTCGTGATTGTGCGAGTTAGCGGCGGCGTATAAAAAAAAAAAAAAAAAAAGAGGTAGAGCCGCAGAATCGTCCGATTCGTAAACAACGGTCCGCTGTTGCTGTCGTGATGCGCAGTTTGCTGCTAACTGACGCAGTAATTTGAAATGAGAGCGAGCTCAACAACAAATTTTACTTGCATTGAGTTTTGTTTATCTGCGCGGCTGCTGCTGCTGATCGACTCACGATGTTGTGTGTTTTAAAAGCGCGCTTTTGTTTAAATGTTGCGTATAGTAGAGCGATAGTCAAGTTGTTCGACCGCGAATTTTGACCTCCCCACGTTCGGCATTATGGGCCATGTCTGTGCGTGTACGTACGTGAATGCGTATTTATCGGCGTATAGGGTTGTAGTACGTTTGGCCAATTAACAACGCAATGACGGTGCTATGGGTTAGAGGCTGTGCTACCGTCTGTACTGTCATATTTGGGATCTGCGGTACGATGCCATCAAATATGGCGTAAGCGATGGCGCATCTCTTTTTTTTTTTCTTTTTTTTTCCTTTCTTTGCTTCGCGTTTGTTAGGCGCGGCCGCTTTGGAAACGTGCTTCGTGTTGTTAGTTTATTGTTTATTAAACGGCGCGTGCATGCACCATACTTTCGGGTGTAGTCTGGATTGAATCTGGATCGAGAAAACGCAGACGATTAGTAAGCCAAGCCTGCAGTGAATAGTTCGAGGCTGAACTGTAGCATTGGCTGGTTTCATGATCGCGAGCACATCCCCAGTAATCCAGCTGTTCGTTTTGTGTTCAATAAATAAATGAGCAAGTACACGTAAGTGCGCGTCTGTTCAGAAACATGGAAATAGTTAAAGGGGTCGTGAAACGTCTTCTCAACATTCTGTACTAAGTGCGTATTGGGGATCCTGACCCTCTTGTCAACACTATGCATTGTTCCGTTGCATCGTGTGGGCTGATTTAGAGCGATTAAAAAAAAAAAAAACGCAGTTACGGTTTCACTACGCGCATTCCCCTCAACTCTGCAGTTGACGTCATCTTAGTAGCCACCAGACCTCCGAGATTGGCGCGCCCTCGGAGGCCACGGGAAAACAAAACGTGCTGCAGCTTTGCCTCCGAATGGCGGCACCGCACGGTTTCTAAGTATTTTCTTTCTTTCTAGCTTTCAAATAAACTGATTCTTTTAGAGCGAACGCGCGTTCACTATACCTTTGAATTTAAAAATATCTTACTGCAACGTCACCGAATAGTACCATGGCGGCCGGTATAGTGTCGCATGGTCGTTTCGAGAGCGCAAGAACGATGGGTTCAAACGGACGTTATTAAATGCGCGCTGAATATTTCGCGGAAATATTTCGGAATCGGCTTGTCGAATGCATATTGAAGCAGTGAAAATTACAACAGTGCATTTCCATATTCTTTTCACAACCCCTTTAACTGATATTGGCACTTTTGGTCTCTATCGACGGTTGTCTGCTTGTTTCGTTTTCTGCTACGTGCATGCGAGGCTGTACCCGGTGTGCTACACCAGTTCATAACTTCAAACACTCGTGCTTAAGTGGGAATGTTCGCTCGTACCGAGCTCACTACAGTGGGTGTCGTTCCTTCCAAAACCACCGGCGCACTTCTCGTAAGCACAGTGGTGTGGTGGCCAAAAGTAGTACCGCAAAGTCGCGCAAGGCCAGATCACAGTGAAGTTGGCCGATAGTTTACTGAAACAGACAGGTCACTTGACAGTCATGGGACATTTTGGCGGGAACATGTCACGTGACATTTCTTAGGCGATTTTGGCGGGGACATATCGTGTGATCACTCAATATCACGCGTTGTATCTTCCCCCAAAATCACGTAAGGAAATGTCACGTGATATGTTTCCGCCAAAATCACGCAACGCAATGTCACGTGACAGGTATGCTGGCAGCACTTGATGTCACGTGGTCCTGCAAGGTTGTTCCAAGGTCGGCATTGGCACGTCACACCTTCCCCCAAAATCACGTAAGGAAATGTCACGTGACATATTTCCGCCAAAATCACCAATGCAATGTCACGTGTCAAATATTGCTGGTAGCGATACTTGTCCCTAAAAGTCACTAAAGTATACTGCTAAAGTCCCTAGATGGCTTCTCTCGCTATTAAGGGAATATCTAGGGACATTTTAGGCTCCTCCTTGCTTCGCGCGTGCTACGCGAGGACACCGTGAAAACCGCGACCCTGAAGGCGATGCAGATGAGTACTGTGATGCCTACTTTGCGTATAGACAAAAAAAAAAAAAGAAAAATATACAGAAACGATTTGTAGTGGTATGTCTACTCTGCCATCATTTAGTCTATGTTACCTTACGTAAGCTGCAATGCTGACCAGTTCTTCAACGTGTGTCACCACCGCTCGCCGAAAAGAAAAAAAAAATGAGAGAGAGAGAGAGAGAGAGAGAGAGAGATGTGGCTAAGGACAGCTTGCTTATGTTCGCACAAGTACGGTGTCTCCAAGGCTGCGGGGAAGACGCGTAGTGGCCCGCGGCAAGCTTGCCCACAGACGAGCCGCTAAAGATCGCGTCATTACGCATCCTTCTTGCGGCAGAGGTTCGCTTTCTACCGCCGACGGCAAAACACATTTATTTATTTATTTATTTGCTGCCTCTTCTCCCGGAAGCGGCACGTGCAGGCGTCGTCGTTCGTCGTCCGCCTCCCGTTACCCACTGTGACGGAGGCGTGTGTCCTCCGACGTAGTGTCGTTAGTAGGAGCGGTAGGTCTTTGTAGGCATTTCCTTTCTCCCCAGCTGTCTCTTGCACATACGTGCATGACGTTCGACCAACTCGTCTGACATTAGTGATATGGTGTTGTGTTGTTACTGCACCGAACTTTCCTTCCTTCTTCCTGTCATTCCCCCCCCCCCCCCTCCCTCCTTCTATTCCCCACGAGTGTACCGGTTGAGGTGCCCTCTCCGGAGAGATAGTTATCGTGCACTAACTACTCCTCCTTCCTTTCTGTGGTGTTATCAACAATCTATCTCTGACATTCGTCCTTGGGGGTTTCTCGAAAAGGTCCGCACGCAACACTCACGCCCTTTTCTATATCTTACCGCACGTCGGCATTCCCCCCCCCCCCCCCCCCCTCCCGCTCTTTTTTTTTTTTGTTACTTCGCTCTCTCTGTCTCTGTGTCAAATGGTCAAAGGCCGGTTGGACCAGAGATAAGTGGGTTCAGCTTGCCGGTGGGCCACTTTGCCTCGATTGGGCACAACCTTGAAAAGCATCGTTTTGCCAGGTGGTACGAATCGTCTCCCCTCTTTCGCTGAGGAGAGAACAGCCTACGGTGGCTGTTCTCTCCTCTTCAGTGCGTCATGTCTCTGCGCCTGCCGTACACTGGCGGCGGCGGTTACCATATAATCATATCGTGGTTCTGGGACGTAAAACACCGGAGATTAGTCTAAAAAAGTGTGTAATGCTGTTACGACTTGCATCACCGCAACTTAATTTACCCATTTGCTGCTTACATTGCGTCGTTACTGGCGCGACATACGGCCAGCGGAGTATGAATATCTGAGGTGGCGGGATACGACACACTCCATCAGGCCAGCGGAGTATGAGCATCTAAGGTGGCGAGGTACGTCATGCACTGTAAGGGAAAAAGCAAGGGCTTAGATGGTATTTTTGTGCGACAAGAATAATTGTCACCTGCTTCGCTTGCGTTTCCTTTCTTGGGAACTCGGCGCCCAGTGCAATCAAGAATGTCAAGTCGCGTGATAGCACGCCCTTGCGACTGGCTTTTGAAAGAGCCGACCAGCGGGTAGCGTGGTGCTGAGCGGTGAAGTCGAACCGCAGGCACTGGCAGGGACTCCGGAACGTTTTTGGGAGTGGGGGAGGGCGAAGTATTGTCGTCTTTGTATGTTGTGTTTATTATTTATTTGTTCTCAATATTTCTCGACTCTAGTTTATTTAAATTACACATTATATACTAATTAGTCGATTTAACGACGTCAGTTATTGTTTTAGTTCATTTTAGCCGTAATAAATTTTACATATTTGCATCCTCGCTTACACTATGGCATACACTTCACAAGGGTTGCAACTTGGGCATGTTGGTGAATCATGATGAACTGAAGTGGTGCGCACAAGAACGAGGACACAAGAAAGAACGCAAAATGATAAACGGAGCGCTTCGTTTGTCATTTTGTGTTCCTTCTTGTGTCCTCGTTCTTGTGCGCAACGCTTCAGTTCAATACACTTCAAAAATGTTTGGAAATTTTGTAAGTACTAATAACCTGCGCAGGCTGCGCAACGTGGTTGTGGGGTCCACGTTGTGTGGCGTGTGGCACTGGACCGCACTACCACCAGCTTGATCAAAAATTTTGATTTCAGCGTAAACGGTCGGAAAGTACGCGGAGGGGGGCTGCCCCTTCTGGAAAAATGAGAGGGGCGACCCCCCCTCCCCCCCGCCCCCTGTTTCCGGAGTCCCTGAAGAGAAAACTTTATTTAGATGGCTTAAAAGAGGGATGGATCGCGCCGAGAGCGGGTTCGGCGGCCAGTTTTCCACTGGTCGATGTCCTTAATTAGAAAGATCCAGTCACCGCACGACCGTCAATTTGAAGAGGTCGCCCCTCCGACGCCCACGGTGACTGCCTCCATGGGGTCAACTTCGCTCCCTCTCCACGTCTGCCTCGAGCGAAAGGTGGGGGTGTCCTCCTTGCTGGCTGCTGGCAGGTCTTCGACGAATCGATTAGCGCACATCTGTGGACGACTCGTCGCGAACACGGGTCTCACAAAAATGTCCCCGGCACAAAGCAACTTCTTCGCAGCACGCAAAGTCAAAGCGTTTGGGCGCACACACACACACACACACACACACACACACACACACACACACACACACACACACACACACACACACACACACACACACACACACACACACACACACACACACACACGAAGTAGGAGAAGCAGTGCCACGTGGAGGCGCCACGCCGTCGCCTGCACACCTGCAGCAGGGGACGACTGTTCGGGTGCGCGGGCTGTGTTCCTGCCGTGTCCAGCAAGCCAGGAAGGCCGTTTTGACGAGATAAACAGATACCTTCCTCTTTCCTCCCGCCTTTTGTGTGTGTTTCCTTTAAGAAACGAACAGAAAACGGCAGTTTTGCGCCATGACCC
Source organism: Hyalomma asiaticum (assembly GCA_013339685.2). NCBI lineage: Eukaryota > Metazoa > Arthropoda > Arachnida > Ixodida > Ixodidae > Hyalomma > Hyalomma asiaticum. The sequence goes on along the minus strand of CM023491.1, from coordinate 22,632,225 downwards.
GCAGTAGCTTTTTTCTTTTTTCCCCTGCTACAAAAGCTGGGCCAAAACACCAAGAGCCACTTCATTCTCTCATGTTAAATTTACTTACATCTCTCTTTGCTTTATTGATCAGCTTTGATAATTCTGCGTATTCTGTTTGATCTTTAGTAGATTGGGCCAACTTGCTTATATCTTGCTTTGTTCTTTTACCCCCACTTCTATCGCTGCTTCGAAGATCACTTTCGTTATGGTTTTGTTTACTTTAAATCTTCATCGTTATGGTCTAAGGCGTCAATTTTTTTTTCTTTAGGGCGACTTTGCGACTTTAAATTCTTCATTCTCTGCTTTGATTACCTCTAGGTTTGCATTTTTCCTAGCAATAATCTTGATCGTTGCATTTTATCTTGCCTGCTACTACTGTGTCTTGAATTATGCCTGTTTGAAAGTCAATTTAGTTTTTGTTTCCCCGTTAAGGCCTTTTCCATTTCCACTTCCTATCCTTATATGCTTCTCAAAGAACGTATTCAATATTCGGAGTTCGTTTCTTTCTGCAAACTTTACTAGCATCTCTCCACGGTCATTCCTATGCCGACACCGTAGTTGTCAGTCGCTTGTTCTCCACCTTATATCGTTCCTACTCTTGTGTTAATATCCCACATGGCTATTGTGTGTCGTGTCGGTATTCTTTTCATCGCTAATTCGACGTCCTCCTAGAACTGTTCTACTTGCTCGTCGTCGTAGCTCGTTGTTGGAGCTTATCCGCGGATTGTTTTAAGTTTATATCGCTTATTTAGTTATTGCCGGTTGCAGAAAATCGCTTTTGCACGAGGCCATCGTTTTACTTCTTCTAAAACACTTTCTTTTTACTTATCACACACCGTTGCAGATGCATGGGATGGCATGAGGAAGGCTTGTCACAATGACACAGCAGTTTTTTTTTTTTTTTTTTGCAAAAGCGTACGGGGCAACGCACTTTACTCGGCAGGGTAAAAAACGTATCCGCTTAGCTAGAATATGTGCAAGACCGCAGGTGCGACAACAACATTAGCCACGCATAAACCGTGACGTCCCGAACGTCAAAGTCACCTAAAAGCATTCCTAGCAGCCACCAGTACCAGAGCGGTATAACCTGTACGAAACAACGACATCCGGTTGAATAGTTAACCCCCTCCCCCCGCCATCCGTCCACCCCCCGCCACAAACGCGCGGCGAAGGGCAGCCCACCGCATGCAAACGTTGGCGAGAGGTCTACCACCTCTCCTCCGAAGGGTCTATTTAAACTGAAGACGACCACGAGGTGCGAGCAGAGGAGCTTCTACAGGTCCACAACCGCACGCAGACCCTAACGCAGACGATAAATCGGTGAGCAGCTGAATAAGCTTTTTCGTACTAACACATTAGAGAGCTTTAGCAGCGCCGGCTTACCGTACGGTTAGTGCGGTAATGCCGTACCGTCGTGGTCAGCGCGTGGCTATTTTAGTCTGGAAAGACCTGCACTATTCGCTCGGTGGGTACGGAAACGTCGTCAGATCTTAAAACTTGCTGGTCAGATCTTAAAACTTGCCTCAGAAGCTCAATTTTCTACGTGCCAGTATGGCATTTCTACGTGCTACGTACAGTATGGCGTTACCGTACTTACCGTACGGTAAGCCGCCGCTGCTAAAACTCTATTGTTGGGCATGCTTAGTAGACCACGTAGCCACGTTACTTAGTAATTAGCACGCATTCTACAAACAGGAGCACAATGCGGCACCGGTGTACCCGACCGGCAGTCTCTGAGAACCGCATCTCATGAGGAATAACGTAAGGGAAGGGGTCAAGGGCCCGTTTACTTGTTAGAAACAACTTAATGGACCAACATACAATGAAGACTAGGAAAGCACAGAGACAGTTATGGAAATTTCTCTCATCCGAAGGTCGTGGGTTCGGGTACCGCCGAAGGCGGGTTTGTCTTTTCGTCCACTTTAATTCCTTTCTACTTGCTCCCCAGTCACAATGCTACAATAAAGAAACCTCAATAACTTCCCCTGTGCTTTCCTACGCTTCATTGTTGCTCCATTAAGTTATCTCATAGGGAAGTGATACAACTAGATAGATAGATAGATAGATAGATAGATAGATAGATAGATAGATAGATAGATAGATAGATAGATCGCCACCAGGGCGAAATTAACATCTCATGCGCAATTTCAGTGATCGTCTGCTGCATTGCTTTATAGACAAGACACCTTGGTGTCAGGCACGGTCTGCATTCATTGTGCGGCGGTGATGAGTTTAATCGCTTCACAAGCGTGTGCCAGAGGTTACGTGATCGTCGCGATGGCCGGGCGGAAATGTACGCTTATGTCGTTCGCTTTGTTCTGTCGTGCCGCCTTAGCATGTTGCTTACATTGGGCAAATTTGGAAAATTCCTGCGTTAAGCACAGATTCGTGCGTTGAGGGTCGCGTTACGTGGGACCGGGTTCAAAGCGAGATCTTGACGGTTCAGTGTTAAGGTCTCGCAGATTCAAAACGACCGAGAAAGGCATAAGTGGATACCCGGGAACCATCTCAGCGATAAAATCATAAGCAAACGGCGAATCTCTTGCACAGTATGTACAACATGAATTGGACCATTGAAATATTATGCGTTTGCTAGACAAGTCATTGTAAACCTCTCATTACCTCATTACCTTTTGTTTGATTTGATGATTTGCTTTCTTACCTCTCATATTCTCTTTTCTTTCCGGAAAGTCCACAGCATGCGGAAGCCGGTCAGGCTGCGGTATCACCTCCGCCACCCCCCCCCCCCCCCCCCGCCCCCTTTTTTTTTCTTAATTTGCTGAACACCGGCCGCGAAACCACCTCGCAAAGAAATGAGGAGGGAGAGATGGGAAAGTGGAATGCAAAAAAAAAAAAAAAAATCACCTTTCGAAACGAACGTCGTGGTTCCGAGGACACCACTGTTGCACCGCCGAAACGAATGGCAGGGTTGCGGGACATCTTGAACTGAGTCGGGGGGTGTAAGTGAATCGAATGGCCATAGAACGAAACTCATTCCCGGTGAAGGCCGGTCTCCGGATGAAACGTTGAATAAACGTTTTCCCATTTCGTTACAAATTCCGAGGGTCTACTGCTCGTTTCTCCACGCCTTGAAGAGAGGAATGTCGTTTGTTCGTTTAACAGAGGCGCTAGGGTGGACGCTAGCTTGCGAACGATATGGCCTGACACCAAACGGTGCCTCAACTCAATGCATTTATTTATTTATTTATTTATTTATTTATTTAAATCACTTCAGAGGTTCCTACATCGGAGTATCGTGTTTGGGGGGGGGGGGGGGATTATATGAGGAGGTGTAACAATAACAGAAGCATGACGAGCATATAGCCTCAATGCCTGCCTGCCTCGCCCCTTGAACACGTCTTACGCTCCCTTCTTTCCTTCTCCCATGCATCGATCTTCTGCTACGCTTGCGGGAGAGAAAGAAGCGCAACCGCGTCTTCTGTACGCGAATGTCTTTCATTGCTGCGTAGTCTATCTCCTTCCCCCCCATCGTGTCGCTTATCTGTTTCAGCCGCCGTGCGGGCTGCGGCGCCGGAGGTGGGCAAAGTCTCATCCCCCTCCCCACCTCCCTCGTCTCTCTCCTACACACCCACACACACCTCAAGCTTTTGCGTACGTGAGCGAGAGAATTTCGCTGGCTCGTGTAACATCCAGCGAAAGGAAGGGGCAGACGAGGAAGGGAGGAGAAGGAGAACGTAACGGTACGCACATCGCGCGAGAGGGAGACCGCTGATCGGCAGTAGGGTGGTAGTGCGTTGACGCAGAGTGGGTGTCGACGTCGCGCTGTGCTACATCGCTGTGCGTCATCCGTTGGCGAGCGGTCGGGTCGACGGCGCGTGGCCCTCGCGCCTTTTTCATTATCCCAGCGGCGAAGTGCAGGTACGCGACCGATACGATTTGACTTTGAGCGATCCCCGGGATATGCTTCCGTCAGGCAAGCGCGCCTTGTGAAAGCCGCAACGGCGCTTTCGCCTCCAGGTCCGACGCATCCGCTGACGAACGGTCACGTATAACGTTTTGCAACGCTCGCAGGGGCGCCGAAGAGTCCGGCTACGGCAACAACGGCAACGACCGGCAGCCCGGTAACACAAGACAGCGAGCAGCACCACAGCTGCAGTTGGTCGAGGAGGCGCAGGTGTCAGCGGACTACTACTGCCTCGACGACATCTACAGCTACCACCCTCAGCACTGGTTTACGTTCGAGCCTGCGATTCACGATTTAGCGACTTGGGACGGCGACGACGACCAGGCAGTTCCGGCTCCGCGCGAGAGAGGCTCGCAGCGATCGTCTTCCAGCTTGTCCTCGTCAGCGTCCGACTGCGCCGCCGTCGTCGCGACCCCGTCCTCGAGGCAGCTGTCCGTCGCGCTCGCGCTCGCACCGCGTGAGAGACGTCTCCTGGAGCTCATGGACCGCACGGGTTACACGATGATCCAGGACAACGGGCAGCGGCGCTACGGGCCGCCGCCCTTCTGGCAGGGCGACCCGCCTCCCAAGGGCTGCGAGGTGTTCATCGGCAAGCTGCCCCGGGACCTGTACGAGGACGAGCTGGTGCCGTTCCTGGAGCGCGCCGGCCTGCTGTACGAGGTGCGGCTCATGATGGACTTCGCCGGCTCGAACCGCGGCTACGCGTTCGCCACGTACTCGACGCGTCGCGAGGCCCTGCGCGCCGTGCGCGAGTTGGACGAAGCGGAGATCCGGCGTGGCCGCCGCGTGGGCGTGTGCGAGTCGCTGGACAACTGCCGCCTGTTCGTGGGCGGCATACCGCGCGAGAAGAACCGCGTCGAAGTGCTCGAGGAGATGCGCCGCGTCACCTCGGGCGTGGAGGACGTCATACTGTACTCGGACCCGAAGAACAGGTCGCTGAACCGGGGATTCGCGTTCGTCGAGTACAAGGACCACAGGGCGGCGGCCGTGGCGAGACGTCGCATGATCCCGGGGAAGATGACACTCTTCGGAGGCTACGAGGTGGCCGTCGACTGGGCCCAGCCCGAGCCCATCGTGGACGAGGAGACCATGAGCAAGGTGAGTCGTCTTGCTTGCTTCGCTGCATGCTTGGCTGTAGTTTTTGGTGAGATAGAAATGAGCGCTCTCCCATCTCTGCGTCTTCGTTTGTCTCCGTCCTTTTTTATTTTTTCGTTCACTTTTTTCTTCAAGCTATGCGTCTTGACCAACCTGCTCAAACTACGGTATACTTGTCAGCTCTCCGAAGCCATTCTTATTTGGAAATCGGTCTTTCGAGAAGCTTTGCCGGAATTTTCTGACCAACTTGAGATATATGCTTGTAACTACAATACTTCTACAAGCATGTTTGTTTGTCGCCATTCCGGTCGGATTGGGACCTTGCTTGTATATATAACTACAGTATGATACTAGGGAAATGCGAATTATGGTCAGCTGTGGGACCTTGAATACTTCTGTCATCAAAATGTTCACCTGGCGAAAAGACCTCCAGGCGTTCTCCTGTTCACACGTAGTATCACCCCCCCCCCACCCCGCCTCCTCTTTCCCTTTTCTTTTTTTCTTAATCTTTTCCCCCTCTGCAGCGACCGGTGGAAGGCTGTGTGGTTGCGCGGATGTGTGTGGCCTAAACACTGAAGCTGCGGTGACGCGCTCGCGTGCCGTCGAGACACGTACTATAAACAGCGCCTTTCTCCCCGTGTATGTCGCTGCAACTTTAGTAACACTTCGCGCAGTAAGGTGCCAAACCTCATTCTGCAAGAAAAAAAAAAAAGCAGGCCATTGTTATCCCCTTTATTATTATTTTTTATGGTTACGAGTATTTCTCGTATTAAGTGCTGAATGGTTAAACTAAAAAGTATAAGCAAATCTTTGTTATGTCTCCACCTGCGTGATTTTTCGTTGCTCCCTTGGCATTTGCTTTTTTGTTTTCGGTCCTCATATGATCTTCACAGTGCAGTAATAACTTCTGGGGGCTTCGCAGTGTTGTAGTGGATAAGTAAAGAATGATGAATAAAATAACGTAAAGCTATCGGGACGTTGTGGCGGAAACGTCCTCACGCAGCTTCATATGGGAGCAACAGAATTGGACGACCTTGGCGGAAGTGAGGTATCGAGAGGCAGATAAGATAACCTTCAAGCTGCCATGAACGAGTCCAAATGGGTCAGCAAATTATCACCACGATTACGATCGTGCTGTGCTATCGTTGAGCTTTTAGAAGTGTGTGTGTGTGGGAGGGGGGGGGGGGGGGTCGAATGGCATGTCATAGATAGATGGGATTCCCAAATCAGTGCACGATGTTTTTGATCCTGATTTTTGAATGCAAGTAGAAGTTCATGAAAGACAATTACTCGCCTACTTTTGTGAGGTTATAGGCATGCAGAGGTTTTCCCTCAGCTCTCTGCAACGTTGCTAAACGTAAGTCACGTCACTGAACGTCTATATATTTCTAAAGCACGTCTCGAATGTTTGCTTTTTTTCAGTTTGTATCAATCAATCAGTCAATGTTTGTTTACTTCAAGAATACAACTTGGCGGGACTAAAGCCCCTCCATCGCGTGCGTTGCCGCTTTTGGCGGCGAAAAACATATGGAGGGCTTTAGACAGGACAACTGCGCTCAAATTGACAGAGCGTGCGAGCACGTGGAAATTGATGCAACTGCACATGCTTGCGCACCAATGACTGCGTAGTACTGTAAAATTGGTGCTCTGTATACCGGACATACAGTGTCCTAGAATGTTGTACCGCAACTCAAAATAACATAAGCTTCTCGTTATACCGTCTCCTTGCACCAATACTTTTGTTGTTTCACCGTTCAGATATTGCACAGCTGCGTCGGGTCTTGTGAAAAAAAAGAAAAAAAAAAGAATTGATAGTAATAAAAGCCGGTGCAATGCTGTCGTGCAAGGATGGAAAGCGTACCGTATCAAAGCACAGATTTCGTGCTTAAAACGTCTACTAAGCACGAATCAAAATATGTTGCGAAATATTATTTTTACGAGCCTGCAAACAAAATTGCCGTATAACAACCTTCAGCTTGATGCGACTGAAGAGCGGTTGAAGAGCCGCATACTGCATTGCTCGCTGTTCCGATATAAAAAGTATAAATACGGATCGTCATTTTTAGTCTATCCGATGTCAAAGTACAGGTCTAAGACATCACCCGTTTTATCTCATCAAACTTACTCAGTCTTTTGGGCGAGCTCATTCTTTTTGTTCTGGCGAACTTCTCGATTTGATTACGTCGCATACACTTCGGTTTCAGTAGCTCCGCGCAGCAGAGGCAACGATACGCTCCCGGGCCGTACGTATCGAATGATCATGGGCTTATAAATACTTTGGGATTAGCTTATAAGTACTTTGGGATGATTTGGGAGTGGACGCTTCCGGGCAGCCGACTCCCCTCCCCACCTGACATGCGGGCAGGTCACCCAGGAAACACTCTGCTACTGGATATACGCAAATGACCAGCTGGGTATGTGACGGGAGGTCATAATGGCTTGAGGTCAAAGGCTAGGGTTTTGACTTCAGTAGAAGACCCCACCTTGGAGAGCTGTTCACAAAAATCAGTAATAAGCAGCCAGCGCCCCTCTTCTAAAAGTAGAGGAGGCGCTGATTGATTTCCGGGGCTTTACGCCCCCACAGCCACCATTGATTATGAGAGACGCCGTGGTGGAGGGCTCCGGAAATTTCGACCACCTGGGGTTCTTTAACGTGCACTGACGCCGTACAGCGGGCCTCAACATTTCGCCTCCATCGAAATGCAGCCACCGCGGCCGGGATCGGGTGTCATTGATTACGGGGGATACGGGTGTCATTGATTAACTGTACAGGGGCGCGGGCATCTCGGGAGCCGGCGACCCACGGATCCAACAGTCCACGTTGGGTGGGATTTCCCTGAACAAATGATGAACAGGAAGCGCTGTCGGTGGCCTTATCTAATGGGAGTTTTCTCTGGCGGATCTGGAGCAGACACCGAAATCCTTGAGGGAGCGCTCGGATTTCACACGAGTACGAATCTGCCAGCGGAAAGCGAGAATGCTCGGCGAGCGAGCATACAGAAAGTCAATGAACAAGTCATACAAAACGAAATTCCGCCTTGTACGTTTCCGTGGCAACCAAAGACTCCTTCCCCCGGGCACATTTTGACTGCGGCAGTCGCAGAGTTGCTTACGTGCGCAAGCTTTATTGCCCAGAGAAGGCACTAAGCGCTAAATACACGGCACGATTTTGCGCCCGGTGCCCTAAGCTCCGGCATGAAGCGTACGATGGACGGGGAGAACGATGAGCACGCAGGGACGTAGTCTTGGCCGCTTCGTTTATTTTTGTTAACTCCTCCAGGGAATGCTTTTGGGGGTTCCCTCTCTCCTGTGGACTGCTGCCCCCCCAAAGGAGAGACAGAGTGGCTTGATGGAAAGGAAGTAGGCGCATATTTCTGCAGACCATTAAAAGATAGCACAGCTCAGCGCCAGAGGAGAAAGAGGCCATCAGTACTTGGTGTTCCTAGGCGGTCTCCCTCCCAAGTACTGATGGAGCTCCGTGATCCGACGAGAACTGGCGTATTCAGCATGGTATGGCCAATGGCCGAAGGACAGGAGCAATCTCCCCCCCCCTTCCCGGTTTACACAGACGCTTGCCTTCTCTCGCCCGATGCCGACGGCCCTTCTATTCCTCTCGGCGCTGGCTGGAAGGTGGCCTTTGTATTCCTGCACAATGCTGCTTGGGGCTGACCTCGAAGAACCGACCTGCTGTACCAGCACACATGTGTCTCTTGTGAACACTCCCTCAGAGGTACCTGCAGTGCCGAATTCCATTAGCCATAGCCTGGCCCATGACAAAATTAGCCCCACCATGCAGTGGGGGGTCACTGCAAAGAATGTCCAGGCAAGTGCTCCGTTCTCAGAAGAAAGCCGGGTTGTTACAATAGAACTGCTGACCACAGGGAGTAATCCTGGCATTGAAGACACAGATAGCTTTTTTTCCTGGCTTGTTGGTTTTAGGGGCGCTGTGCTTTTTTCTTTGTTGTCTTGTGCTAGTTCTTGTGTTGCCATAGACATGGGAAATTGACAGTTGTTAGTAGGCGATTGTAGGAAACATTGTTCCCATAAACGGGGTGTCTTTCTTGTTTCCATTATTTTTTCTTTTTTGGTGTAGGTAATGTTAAAGGGGCGCTGACAGAAATGTTAGTCGGATGTCCGTTTTTTTCTGCAATATGTAGGTGGTAATTATTGACGGCCTGTTTATTACCGAATAGTCTCCCATTTTGGAAAAGCTCCAAAAACAAGCCCCTGGGTGCAACTGGCGCCTCCTGACGTTCGCAATGGGGTATAAACAATTTCGACCACGTGAGCACACAGAACACACTTGCGCACGACCTGCAACCCATGCTCGTTTTTCTTTCGCCCGTCGCACGTCCTGCGCGTTGTTGTCGTTGCTATCATCGTCTTCGGTTGGCAACGATTTTCTTGAGGCCTGGTATCCCCAGGAGTCTGCTACCGCAGGCAGGGCAAACAGGCAATGGCAGCTGGGACGTCATCATTGCTATAGCTACACTGCTCCAAGCTCGGCTGCTGTGAAGTTGGGGACCCTTTGGGGTCACCTTTGAAAGGCGACACCAATGTGACCCCCCTCCCCCCCCTTCCGCTTCCTGTTTCTGTGGAGTACTGTTCCTTGCTAAGCGGTTTTTGCATCTATCTGACGTCCAGCAGACTTAGATTGGGAGAACTAAGCCGGTACAGCTGCCTTATAGTGAGTAGCCTTTGCTCGTTCTCGAGTGCTTATACTTGGACCCGGTGCTGCATATTGAAGGAAAAGCCAGTAACAGCGCGAGCAACGGGCCACAAGCAAAAAAAAGAGACGTCGGAGACGTCTCTTCAGCTTGTCCCGTTGCCCTCACTGTTGCTGACTTTTGTCCTTGTCCGTTCGTTGGCTGCGCTATTGTACCGCGAGCGGCAAGCCTTTCGCGCTGTATTTAAGCACCGCCACCGGAACTGTGCGTAATATGAGCTCTGCATGAATGCCGTCGGTGGGCGCGTTGTGGCGAAGGTGAGAGGCATGCACGCGCGCTTGTTTACATAGGTGGGTTCGGTTCCGTGCCTTTTCAACCAAGCCCCTTTGGCGGCTACACTCCAAGCGTGATGCAGTCCGTCGTGCAGATCCAAAGAACGTTGAATTTTTTTTATTTCGAAATATTTCCCTTCGTCATAATGGGTTGACATAAAAAATAAACAAAAAAAAAAGAGAATTAATTAACCCCTTTGCCGTCTGCACTCCAAGCGTGATGCATCTTGCTGACTGTTGCAATCGCAGATCCAAGGAATGGCCTTTTTTTTTTATTTTAAAGCTTGCCCTTCTGCATAATGGGTTAGAATAAAGAATGAACTGGAAGTGGGATTTAATTCATTCATTGCTAACAAAGTGGGCGTTTGCCATTACATGTTGCCATCACATGTTGCAACTAGACAAACTGACGCTTGCAGGGAGTCGCAGCTCCGCACATTCCTCATTAAACCTTGAGACTGAAAACTCACTTAAGTAGTAGTACATACATCCATCTATGTATACGTGAAATCATGCTTCCATCTGCTCTTCTATTGTCATGTGTATTGGCGTCTGATCTCTCCCCCGCTTCCTTCAATCAACCTTATATTGGTCCAAATTATTATTATTACTATCATAATGTACTCAGACCACATATACATCAGGTGAAGAAATACCACACAAATTAAAGCACTTTCGCATATTAATGCAGTTCTACCGACTCTCTTGTCGGAAACAGCGCTGCGGTATTAAGTTGGTTCTGACGCATTTTAGAATCTTTGTAACATTTACCTGAAATTCTGCAAACACTTCATGTCAGTCTCACCGATATATGTTGCCGAACCGTGTTTATCTAATGGGCTGTATCGTGTACACGTTATATATGAACGGCCACTTCATACGCAGCCAAACCGCGGTATGCGGTTACAGCTTTGGCTGTGCCAGAAAACTTGCGATGTATACTCTTGCGTGACTGATTGATTGATTGATTGATTGATTGGTGGGGTTTAACGTCCCAAAACCAGCTCTGATTGTGAGAGACGCCGTAGTGGAGGTCCATCGAAATGCAGTCGCCGCGGCCGGTGTTCGATCCCGCGACCTTCGGATCAGCAGCCGAGTGCCATAACCACTAGACCACCGTGGCGGGGCTCTTGCGTGACTGTCTGGCCAGGAAGGACAGTACAGCGCAAAGCAAGGCAAGGTAGGGCAGTGCAGGGCAGGTGGGTAGACATAGATAGATAGATAGATAGATAGATAGATAGATAGATAGATAGATAGATAGATAGATAGATAGATAGATAAACAACAGACGGACGTATTAAAATTTAGGCCGGACAGCACGTGGCGACGTTCGGCGATGTGCAGGAGTGGTGGTTCCCTCAGTACAGGAGCCCTTTTCCGCTCCCAAGACCTGTTGGAGCTAAGTTTTAATTGTTGGACCTAAGCACTGTTGGTCCCTCGAGTCGGGAGCCCTGTCAGCACTCCCTCCGACGAATTGTTTGAGAGATACCGCTTTAACTCTGCGCTGCAGGCTTTCCTTGTTACACATTTACTATCTGTTCGTTACTTCGCACGATTGATACCTCGCATATTCGATGCTTTTCTCTGCGCCGTATTGCATATAGCGGGGATCTATAAAGAAGCATGCAAATCCGCCTTTATCACTTGAATGGAGGGAGTCACCGTGTCACATTGAGGCAAGGACACGCAAAAGGGGTTGACACTCGGCTCCTCGGGGTGCCTTGTCGGTAATAGGCGAGTGAGCCCTTATCTCGCACCGTACAGGTTTATGACCGCATGTATGTAGCGGCCTGCGGCTTTGGCGATAAGGTGGCCGCGCGCGACAACCACGCACCAGTGACTTCCTTTTCTACTGTTGCGGTCGGCCCCATTTAACAATGGGGGTTATCAGGAAAATTTAGCGTGTTGGGTAAACCGATATACGCAAACAGTTTTGCGTATGACCTAATATAATCGGTGTAAAGATCGCAAAATACGATTTAGAACAGGAAATGTCGCAGGAGCCGATGTTTCGACAAGTCCACTTGTCGAAACGTTGGCTCCTGCGACATTCCCTGTTCTCAATCGTATTTTGCGATGGCAGTCGCCGCCCTGACGAAGACAAGTCCACTTGGTCGAAACGTTGGCTCATGCGACATTCCCTGTTCTAAATCGTATTTTGCGATCTGTTCATCGATTCAAGCATCCATCTTCCCCTGAGCTTCTCTAATATAATTGGGAATTTTAACTTGTTCGGTAAAATAAGGACCAGGAAGAGCGCCGGATGCAGGCCACGCGCATAGCAGTTCTAGCGCGCTGCGCAGAGCGGCCGCAGTCGTTACAGTGTAAAGTCCATTTGTCACAGTATAGACTGCAACGCCGCCGCTACGGCCGCCGGTAAGTGCGTCAGGCGGCGAGGCACGGTCACGCCGCTCAACAGTTCTAGTTCTTTCCAACGTTACTTAGGTTCATTCTACAGTGGCTGTGCTCGATGAGGGTAAAAGCTCAGTTTAAAGGGTCCCAGAAACGTTTTTTTGACATTGTGTCATTGATTAGGCAACAAAATTGTGAAATCATTCACACCATAAATAAAGCGAAGCACCCTGCGCCAATGCAGCTACGGGCTTATTTCTGCCACCTTCCTCCTTACCACTGCTGTGCCTCCTCAACTTCAACATCAGCGGAGTGCACGCTAGTGACGACTGCGCCTCCCTCGTCAGCCGCTGTGCAGAGCCCTCCGTAGCGACATAGCGCCGCGATGTCTTTACTGAGGTCGCCGGCCTCGGCAGTGCTAGCCTCTGTAACAGTGCGCCGGCGACTCGTGTGTACGCCGCCAGATGCCGCGACGTTACCGTTGGCTGCCTTTCAGTGCACGTGACGTCGTCACGTGGGTTCCGCTACCCATCGCGTGTCCCGTGGGAAGGGGCGGTTGAAAACGCTTCGAGTCGAGTCGCGTCGATCTCTCATGATGTGCGTATTTTAAAACTTTGTAACAAATTACACTCTTGACGTAGAGTGCTGATATTGTTACGCTTATGATCAGAAGGACTCGAGCTATCGGTGCAACGCATTTGTACAAAATCTCCAAAACCGTTTCAGGGTCCCTTTAATGAACGGTCACACTCGTAGTTGCCAGCGGCGAACCGCCTTGTGATATCCGGCGTCTCTAGAGGTTCCATTCCGGTATCAAGTTAAAGTTCGCGTGAAGCGCGCCTACACAGTGTGACGAGAGACGCGTCAGGCTCGCTACACAGCAGCGGCAGTCGCACCTGGGCTTCGCTTCTCGCGTTACCGTTGCCGCCGGGAACTTGACGCGGCGTGGTCGCACTCGAGCAGCCGACACCTTCCGCAGCTCTGCGCAGTCGGATCCGCGCGTGGGCGGCGGGCATCGCTTTGCAAGCTCTGGCTGCGTGGGCGTACGTTGTGCGTGTATATGGATACCCTACGCCTGGCGCGTGGCGAGCTTCGAGCGTCACACGAGCCTCTCTCTCCGAACACATGCACTTACACACACTCCATCTTTCCTGGTACTTTCGCGAGTTTTGCGTGCGGAGCCCTTCACTACGGCCTTTCCTTTCTCTCTTTCACTTCCTTTCCCTTACCCCCACGGACGCTTAGCCGTGCTCCCGACATGGGCTGCAGGAATTATAGTCTTCTTCAGGAGTTCCGTGCAGCAGAGCCAAGGCTACGGGGCCATTTGGCGCAGAATTCTTCCGAAGCGAGACGAAATGTGTTCACCCTCCGGATTGGCCGAAGAGGCCTGTAGTTTCCACAGTGCTGCACGGAACTTCTGAAACAGACTATAGCGTCCTTTCCTTACCTAACCACAATCACCATCATCATCACGTGTGATAAGCCAGGATATGTTTGCGAGAGGACGCCGAAGGTCAGTTATGGGCCATCCAGCAAGCCCGTGAGGCGGCCTAGGCCCACAGGCCGCGAATTTGCCGTATTTTCAAATTAAGAGTTGTTACCACCACCACCACGCCGTAGTTCCGGGATCCCTGGAGTACGTTACTAACGGTGTTACCGGTAACGCAGTTGCTTGTAACCGGCAACACTCCCGCACCGCGTCGCGGTCGTACCTCAGTCCACCTGCATTGTTTACTCGTGCCCACTGCGCGATGTCGCGGAGCTCTTTTATCAAACCGCTATCGAGTGAGTGACTCGTCTCACTTGGGTACGTTATTGCGAGCTTTATCTCACCGCCCGCCGGGTCGCACGTGCGTTCGCGGCGGGTGACGCCCACGGAGAGTGCGTTTCCTTTTCGCACTCCGTAATTTTCGCCGGTCAGATGTTGAGACTACAGATAAGAATGATCTGGTGAGAGAGAGAGCTAGAGGGAAAGACGCGACAGCTGCCTGTATCTAGAAGGGCTGGTTCGCTTTCTTAGAGAGAAGCGACGGCGGCATGCATCAAAGAGCGCTGCCCGCTTCGCTTTCGTGCGCACGAACAGGCGCTGGCACAGGCAAAGCCGCCGAAAAAGGAGACGGATGCGCGCTAGCCTTCGTTGTACCGGAGTCCTTGAAGGACTCTGGTTGTATACGTAGCCCAACGCGAAGAAAGGACAAATAAAAACGACTCAGGACGGGGGGCGTGCTCAAAAATATTGCCGAACCACCGCACAATCCGCATTTGGTTCTGAAAGCAGTGGCACGTGTGCACCAGTGGCGCACCGACGGGGGGGAGGGGGGGGGGGTTTCGGGTGTTGTAACCCCCCCCCCCCCCCCGAGGCCGACCTAACCCCCCCTCCCACCCCGTAACTGCTTCTATGTCCTAGAAGAATGTGGAGCTAATGTCTGCAAAACACCGAAAAAAAATAAAAATAATCATCATCATTGATGTCACTATTATTTGGCATTTTATTTACTTTTTTTTTTACGCACGCAACATCTGTGTAATCGCTTGCCCGGCCCTTCGTGAAAACTTGAACCCCCCCCCCCCCCCCCCTGGCAGGAATCCTGGGCGCGCTACTGGTGTGCACAATTACCGAATGACAAAGAAAAGGGAAAGAACAACACGGAAGCTGATACGCGGAACAAAAGGTACGCGGAACAGTGCCAGTGCCAGGATGGGGAGGGGGATTTCACACACGACCACGGCTGGACCTTCCGGTGGTACGGAAGTGCATGGGAGGCCGGAAGCGTGCCTTGTCAGCTTTTCCGCAGCAGACGAAAATATTTGGGGGACGCCCCCCCCCCCCCCGCCCTCTATCGCTCGAAGAAAAAAAAAAAAAAAGAAAGGCGCACCGTTTGCAGAAATCTGTAAGTTGGCTTTCCTGCAAGGAGGCTCCTAACCAAAAACTCCTCCACAGATTGCTTTCCTGCTCTAAGCGGATGCACACCTGCACATTTCTTCAGCACCTGCCACTGCCTTTCCTTTCTTTCTCTTCTGCCCCTCTCTTTGTAAATCTGTGCAGTTACTCCAAAACTTTTGAGAAGCTTCTGTGGTGCTTGCAGCCCAAGTTGGGCAGAGTATGCAGAGGTGAAGTGGATGCCTTCCGAACACGCCCTTGGAGCAGGAAAGCAATATTAGAAAAGTTTTGCAAATGGTCCATTTGTGCTGCGTTGAGTTAGAATTGTGTATTAGTATGTTTAAATGTATTTATGCTGATTGTGCTGGCCAATACCTGGGCTTGTTATGTGCAAAAGTATTCGTTGACGTTAGTATTTATCATTTTTGTCATAGTTTTGTGATTATTTTCATGTGCGTTTCACGCCCACATTTGCGCTCTTTGTCGATGTGCACAGCTTCAGTTAAAAGCATCGTTGTAGTAGCGTTTATCTTCTTGATATCTTACCACTTCCTCTTTAGCGTTGCACATATGAGGACCAAGCTGTTATCAGCTTTATCATCGCCAGCTAATGTAAAGGGCTGTGAGGCGTTTTGTTTCCTCTGGTTGTTGTAGAAGCGCAGTCCCACATAGTTGATTTAGAGCACAGAAGTGACGTAATCTGTTGATAAGATCATTAATTGGCACGTGTTCGCTCTCCTTTTCCCCACTCCCCCATAGCTTTATGAACGTTTCATTGCACCACTGTGCACACTTCCGTACTGTGTCATTGCGAAGAGGGAAGTTGATTGATCTGTTTCTAGGGTTTCACGTCCTGAAACCATCAGTGATTCTCAGAGACGCTGTTGTCGAGGGCTCCAAAAATTTGGACCACCTTCGAAATTCTTTAAAGGGAGGCCAAAGTGAAAATGAGGAGTGGTCTAGAATGACTTAGATTTCAAGAACTCAAGTGTCGTGAATTTCGCCTTTTTATGTTCAATATTAAAATAGAAAGTGAATGTCAGAAGCTTTAGTTTTGAAAGTTCAAGCCGTAACTTCGACCTCGCGACGTCAGAAGGCCAATTTATTATTATAATTTTTTTGTATTTTTGCCCTATTCGCCCCATCAAACGTTCCAAAACTCTGTGTTGCTGTGTTGTTTCCGGCTTCCTTTGAACACAATGTACATCATTCTTATCGATAAATACATGGACCGTAGCAGACACCGTCAAAGAACCGTGACGGTACGCGTATTATTGCTGGAACTTGAAAAAGGCGTCTATAAATGGGCAGTCATAAATGGGAATTGGAATGAGAAACGCGCGCACTCGCATTCCTGAGGTAACCGGCTCGGTGAAATGCCTTTTTCTATGTTCATACAGACGTACCATGTGTAGTAACACATTTGGTGATGTATTAGCATGGACAGTGCTCTGTGGAATTTAATTACAAAATGCTTATGACCCATTTGCCTATAGTACTGTATATTCTGGCCTGATAGTATATCAGTTATATCTCATAGCCACAGCTCTGTAGGATGAATACAGATAAAGCTTATCAGGGGACCTTATATGCGCATATGATACTCATGGGCGAAGCCGGACGCGATCAGGATGTGCGATAAGGACAGATAAGGAATGTACATGACCTAACGGCAACAGACCTTCCGTGATCGGAGTGAGTGCCCTGAGCTCTCACTGAGGCGCATATATAGTATAACGAAACTATCTGTTGTCTTGATTTTTGTATGAAAATATTGTGCAAAAGAAATGCAGAACTGTCGGCGAAATATTGTAACATGTTAGCGGAGATGAGGTGAGAAGCAAGACGAAGCTGGATGGTGCATGAGCTGCCGGCTCCCGTTTTGACTAAGTTACTTGAGTGTATCTATTTTCCCATCTTGTAAATAAATGCGATCCATTATTACAATATGTAGAACTTAAATTTGAGGCCTGCTAATTGTCTTACTTTGGTCAGAATTGAATGTGCTGCATTTTGAAGAAACATGCAGCACTTATAAATGACAAATATGTTTCATAGCGCTGTATTACCGGTGCTCTGGTTTCTCTGTAGTGCGGTGTTTCGTTCATCAATGCTGGGCCATTGTTTCTCTATCTGATATTTTATTTTTCCTAAATGGCACCTTTGAACAAAAGTTGCTGTGTTAGGGATACTGGCTAGAAACAGATATTGCTCCTGATAAAAAAAGAGCATTGTTTGCATAACAATTGAAATATGCCTTGCTTTTATTATGTGTTCTGTATTAGTACTGCGTGTACTTTATCTGTTCTTTATTTTTCTTATGTTGTACATCTCTCTCAAAACTACGCATAGTAAATCTAAGCATATTTGGTGTGCTTGTTATTTTGCACTGTATTTTCTTTTTCTTTTTTGCTGTACGTCTATATTAAACTGCTTTGAGTGGACTTGAGCTTGTAAAACTAGCACATATGTACCTGGTGGTGAGTGCACTATGGTACTGATCTGTAACTGCCAACAACTGTTTGTATGCTGTTACCTTTGTCGCTCTTTTCTTTCTTTCTTTCTCTCTCTCTCTCTTTTTTTGTAAACATCAGATCAAGTGTCGTACCCCGCTGTTTCACCACTGATGGGTGCCTAGGGTTTTGTCAAGCTGTCACTGCAGTTTTTGTCTCAGCCACATTTTTTCATTGTAATTGCTTTTTGTTTTTGGTGGCAGCAAAGTTCCTGGCATTGATTGTAGAGAAGGCAAAGAAAGTAAAGCTGTGAGTACAATTATTGCTTCCTCTCTTGTCCCCCAGGTCACTACGCTGTACGTTCGCAATCTGCTGCTCAGCACTCCAGCCGATGTTGTCCGTGAGGCTTTCTCCCTTCAGGGCCAGGTCTGCGTTTTCAGGGTCAAGAAGATTCGTGACTTTGCTTTCATCCATTATGACAACAGAGAAGATGCGGCGATGGCATTGAAAGCAATGAAAGGTAATGTGCTTTACTTCATTGGAGGGTACACTCCTTTGTGCATGTGATACCCTGCTCATCACTATACAGTTTTAGTGTGTCCAGTACTTATTCATGTCTAATAGTGTATGGATGGTGAAAAGTTACCAGACAATGGCAGCAAGATATCTTCTTCGGATGCTTTTTGCAACCACAGTGTCTTATAGACATGTCTGTGTTTCACAAGTATTCTTACAATAAATACAGGACGAGGCTGGTGCCACTGCGGATAATTGGGCTGAGTAGGTCATATGCATCGTCATCGGTTGTGGAGGCATTGATGGAGCCATGGCTGGAGAACGTGTGGCTACTTTCGCGTATGTATGTGGGGGACGAGTTGTTGGATGGTCTGCTCGCACGGCACTAGTCATGGATGCCAACTCTTCCTTTACAACTTCTTGCAAAACATCAGCGGAAGCAGGCAGGCACGGTGAAGCTTGTAAGAATCCAAGGGACTGGAGCTCTTCCCGGATGATTGTGTGGTCATGACGTGCAAGGAGGAAAAAAACAATAAAAGATGCTGTTCCGCACGCCAGGTGCTTGGTGCGATAGTGAAGCTTGCTATAGCGGGGCACTCCTGATTATTTTTGGCTGCCTGGGATTCTTTGAACTTGCACCTAACTCTAGGTGCGCAAGCATTTTTGTGTTTCGCTGCCATCGAAATGTTGTTGCCATTGCCCCAGAAATCAAACCCATGTTCTCACGCTTACAGTGCAACCCAATAGCCTTGTAAACTACCACTAAAGATGAAGGAAAATGTGTGGCTAAAATGTGGCTTGTCTTTGCATTTCAGGTGCTGTGATTGACGGCTCGCGAGTTGAAGGTCATGTGGTCAAAGCCTCCGAACTGGTGGAAACGTTTCGATCCTCCAAAGAATTCTACAAAAAAGGGCAAGGTGCGTCCCCGTGGCAGCAAGAACAGCCTTTGTGGAACGCCTGTGGTGATGCCACCACCCATGGCAGCTGTCGGCTATGGGTTCTACCCTGTAGCATCGCATCATGTCCCACCACCGATTGGATCTGGCAGGTTGGTTTTTGAAGGCTTTCAGAAGTTCGGACAGGGAAAAAAAAAGGGGGGGGGGGGGGGGGGGAAGGGGAGAAAAAAAACCCCTGCCTGTTCATTTTGTGGTGAATATTGTTGTGTGATGGAAAGATACCTGAGCTGCTGCAGCAGTATTTAGAATATGCTGGTACTGTGTTAGTGCAATCTTTTCAGAAACAACCTCATTTGCACGCAGACCCGGTGGGGGTGAGGCTGTCATTCATGGCCACCACGGAGGGCCTGTCTTTCCCCATCAAGCCAGTGCAAGGTCAACAAGCGTTCAACAGAAAATACAGGTTAGTTTCTTATAGGTGTGTGTTTGAAGCTGTGCTTGAAAGGCTGAATTAAGACCATGTTCTAATCAGAGCAGCAGCACTAAAGTACTGCATTTATTCTGTTGCATTTGTTCTGTTGTTGTAGAGTGCCAACTGCAACAGAACATTGCTTCAGTAAATAGCGGGCAGTGAAACTGCCCACATCGACTATAGCGCATTGTCGTACGTACGACAGATTTTCTGATCAAAAGCACCATTGTTTTTGCTTCATTTGGTGTTCCTGTAATATTCATGCAAAAAAATGACTCTTTTGACAGAACAATTGATGATAGGCTATAATGAAGGAAATCTTGGCTGCATTTGGTCAAAGTACCATTTACCTTGCTACGGTGAAGTGTTTGGCAGTGCTGTACACATAGCCATTTCCAACTAGCTGTGGAATTTATGTTAAGTGCACTTCTTTTTTTCTAAGAATTAGCAGGTGTATGCCCTGCACAAATGTAATGCACAGTATGTCAACTTTGTGGTTTGCTTAGCTGGCCATTGAGCTAATCATTTCAATTGCCATTATGCATTGTTGGTTTTGCCACGGTATAGTACTTCCATGTATATAAAGAAGTAAGGTGTGGATATGCGGCCACAAGAGAAAAGGAATGGACAACACTTGCAGTTTTTTCTTTTTCTTTTCAAGTCCGCATGCCTCAATTTTTTCTGTGATGAATCCCAACTAACCAGCTTGAGCTTCTGTAGTTACGCACCCACATAGTTTTTATGTTACAAGTAGTAGTTCCAGGGTTAATTATCAGCAGAAGTTAAAAAGCTTTCTTCTTGGAACAATGCGCTTGCCAAAATCTCATTTGTTCGCAGGGAAAATTGTTTGTTCGAATTGTTTTAACAGACAATTTGTCCCTTTCCCCAGTGGTGTCTGGGTGGCTTGTTTCAACTTCAAGCTGTGGTGTTCTGAAACAGTTGACAGTGTCATTGTCTTGCATATCGAGATCACTTGTAAGGCATGCTATCCTTATTATGTATGAGAGAACATTTGTGCATTATCCATGCCTGTGTATCAGGTCATGCTGTTTACTAGGGATCTGTATGTTTTTTTTGGGTTCTTTGATAACTGGCATCCTCACCTATTTTTTCTGCAATTCTCATTGCAGTGAATTCATCATGGCATGGAAATAGCTTCGTTGTATGTTACAATTTATTTGTAAATATATATTTGTAGCATCATTATTGGAATAGTATTTGTTTGATTCAGTTTATAATCAAATGTTCGTGATACGCACGTTTGTTACAGCAAGGTTTGACTAACCTAGAAAGCTGGGTGTTGCATTCTGGTGCCTTGCAAGCAACTGTGGCAAAAGCTATATTCTGAAAGTTTGTGAAACTGTAAGGTGTTTCCTGTGTCCATCTTGCAGCTCCTGACTGAAGTGTGCGAAAGGTACGGGTTGGGTGTACCTCAGTTCAATCTTGTCACCGTGATGAGCACAGAGTACAACCCTGTGGATGGCAATCAACAGACACCACTCCACTATTTCAAGGTTTGTGTGCAATTGGGAAGTCGGTTAAGGGATCAACTGTATTTATAATTAACCTTCAATGTAAGGTTGAAGAATCCTTCGACCTTAACTGGCATTCAGTTGCGTAAGCTCGGCTTAGAGATGGTGGTAGACTTAGAGATGTGGTTATGTAAGCTGTTGCTACGGAAGTGCTTCTTGGGTGTGTTAGTTGTGATCTTATTGCCTAAGTGATGACTGATTCTTCAGTGCATGTTTCGATGAGAAACAGCTCTGTGGATGTGGACAAAAATTTCTGGCATGAACAAACATCACATGCTGCATTTTAATTGTGCTAAATATTAGCCCTTTACTGTGTCAGTAGCACTGTTGCTTATTGATAAATGCGCAACCTTCCAACCAATGTTTCTACTTCAAATTTACATTAAAGGCTCATTAGTTGAAGTAGTTAATTCATAAAAATTGGATACTTCGGACATATTCTCCAGTCCCATCAAAAATACGCTTGTTATTTTGGATGGATTTGACCGCAAATTGGATAATTCAGCAGCTTTCGGGCCGGTGACAAGGCTTGAAAACGAAAAAAATAAAAAGAACCTTTTCTCATCATGGGTCACCATTGATCATGGATGAACACCATCCCAATCGCGTTGTCAGCAACGAAGCGTTCCATCCGCAGCAGCTGGAGCAAATAGTTTGGTGTGTGTGTGTGTGTGTGTGTGTGCAGGCATGCATGTGTGTACACACCCATATATATAATGTTTGTAAAGCGACTACTTTTATTTGAAGAGTTAGCTTGTTCAGCTCCAATGGTAAAGGATAACTTTAGGTGCATGCAGTCAAATCTTGTTATAATAAAGTCAATAGGACACAGAAACAGCTTTGTTATATCCAATAATTTGTTATTAATGTACATTCATGATACTGTTGTTATGGCAACACTGTTTCTCGTTTAGTTTGTTATAACTGGTAATTTGTTATATATGTGCCTATTAGTATATTGAGGTTCCACTGTCGTTGACTCTGGCAACTGTGTCAGCCTGTGTAGTTGCATGTGCGAAATGAACAGTATTAAGGAACTACTCGACTTCTGATTAGTTCTCAGATGGACTTTTGTCAGAAATAAGAAAAGTGAAAAACGATGTTCCAGGTGACACTGCCAAACATTCCACCACAAATGGGCAACACCATCACGCCAAACAGATTCTCTCGTACCGTTGAGCAAGCTCGGGAGTACGCTGCTGAATATGCCCTTCACCATCTGCTGATGACACTGGACAGTGAGTGTTCCTGCTTTTCTTTTTTTGTTACTTGGCATGCTGTGCTAAAATTGTCTGCCGAATATGGTAATGCGGTCTTAAATGTTGTTTTCCATTTACAGCAGAGACCACTTACAACGTAACCGCTTATAGTGCAGGAGCGGCTATAATGCGGTTTTTTTCTGACCCCGGTTTACCTTCCCATGGAACTTCATGTATGCGCATACCGCTTACTGTGCGGCTCCCTCATAGAAAGACTGGTTATAATGCGGTGCCAGGAAATCCGCGGACAATCGAGGTAGCGAGCAGGTTTCACAATGGAAGTGCGCCGCCTGAACAGAGCGCAACGAATTGCCATGGCGGTGGAAAAAGCGCAGAACGAATGAACAAGCTAGGAGCGGAGGGAAGAAAAAAAAACGAAGAAAAAGAAAAAAACGCGGCAGCAGCGTGTCGTAGGTGCGCCTAGTGAGGATAGGATTGATAGGATTGCCAAGGCGAAGGAGAATGCCGTTTGGCAGCTCAGAATGTGCCGCACGGAACGCGCGCCTGTGATCGCGTGATGTATGCATTACCGCTGTTTGTGCCCAGTTCTCTTTTCTTATCATTTTTAGCACTCTGCCCTTGGATCACTCCGCGAGCGCAATTTCTTGTGCACCCGATCCCTGTGTTAACAGCAAACTTCCTGTGTGGCGCACCGGCCGCGACCCCTCAAACTAGGCCTAACGTGTGCTACCATTTCAATGCTGGATGCAGATAGGGTGCCGCGGGTGACTGTGGTTCGTGGTGGCCGCATTTAAAACGCGACAAATCATTTTGACAATGGAAGCGAAGGAATGGATGGAAGATGCGCCACTCGAATGGCGGTTTGCGGTCGCTACGTTTTTGACATCGAGCATGCGTTTGAGAAACCGAAGTACAGCGTGCAGTAATCGGTTCCCGTTTCTGCGCGGTCTGGTTCCACGGGAAGTCCACTTAAACGGCGACCTCGCTCTAGCACTTTTTTTTTTTTTGCACAGCGCGCCCGCGGACTTAAATCCTTTAAAAAATCATGATTTTTTTTTTGTCAGGCGGGTGAAAGAATCCCGGTCGCGCGCCTAGGATGTTTAACATGTGGCGCCACTTGCTCGACACTTTTTACACATGTGTAGGCCTTGAAAAATGTTGTTTTTGGTTATAGTGCGGTACCGCTTATAGTGCGGATATTCACGATTCCGGCGACTTACGTTATAAGCGGTCTACGCTGTATTATCTTTGCATTTCTACAGAATACGAGCTGACACAGGCGCTCTCGCTAAGGTCCGATCCACGCTGCCATCATGTATTTCATGTCGCCGTTGTGGCACTGGTCTATGTTCATGAAGACAGAATTTTTACGGCCTAACTGTTCAACATTGAGGCTTTGCTGTGCGTCCGATCTCTTAGCGCTTGTCATGCATTGGGGAAAGACTGACAATGCTTCTGTGCGTGTTTTCTTGCTTGCTATGCGTCTCAGCATAGCAAAGATGGTGATACAATCTTATCCCGGATATGTCAAACTCGAACGGGATTGCAAAACAGTTCGATATATCATTAACTTGAAATACAAAATATGCTTATTTGAAGCTCGTCTTAAAAGAGTGCTTATCTCAGATTTGTTTTCCAAGATTGTAGCAAGCAGTAGCTAACGTAAAAACAATCTCGTTTTATTTCGTATGAAAGAAACATGTAAGCTTTTCTCGTAGTGACCGTTGACTTGTTAGTAAATAGAGATCGGAAATGGTTGGCTCGAATATGTTTTTCAACAAACGCTGCTAGAATTCCTCTGGCAGTGTTTGTGCATTAGTTGCCTACCATGCCAAGCATTTTTATTTGCACATTTTGGGCACGGTCGTTGAAGACTAGTTGAGCGGGCACCAAAAACCAAAACTTTGAGCTTTCCAACATTACCAAGGTGGCGGCGGTCAGTGGGGTGAGGCGAAAGACGACCTGCAGAAACAGCGCTGGACACTGTGTGCAGTAGAATCGGTCTTACTGAAGGAAATGGTGGTGCATTTCAATTAATGGCCATTAAAAACATGCAGTGCGTGCACTTACAACAGCTACGCGCATGCATTGTTAGGCCTTTATCGTGATAGTGTTAGTTGCAAAGCGGTGAATGCCTGGTGATTAGCTAATATGGAAAGAGAGCATGGCAGCGTTTTCTCGTGAAACGGTCCGGTTAGCGCTGCGGGAAGGCGGCCACGGTGCGCCGCTTCTGTTCCTGGTTGTATGCACTTCGCGAATTCTTGGTTGCACATGGACTCTTGCAGCCGGTAACCGTATCATATGATCATAGTTTGGCGATAAACCGAATGTTGGTTTCAAATAATCATATTATCTGCGAACATATCAACTGGTGAAAAAGATGTGTAATTCTATAATTTTGTGCGTCCACGGTCGCGAATATTGGAGCCGGAAAATTGTATTAACCAGGAACATATCAACAAGGTTCTGCTGTATTTACTAATACGAAAGTAATCTTATTTCTGTAGGCATATGCAGGGTTCTTCATTAGGGAAGTGGGGGAGTAACGATTGCCCCTTCCTGCTGCCGACACCCTCCCACTGAGGCCATTTTGGTGAAAACACACTGCAGTGTAAAGGTGTGGAACTGATGGGACACCTCCCACGTCCCCCTGTGCACATGCCCATGGTTATTTCTACTTACCATCCCTCGAAAAAGCAGTTTTTCACTTTTGTAACAACGCACGTCACTTAACGTATGCCTTGTATTCTTTCCATAGTGACTACCCCTGCCCAGTACCCGCACCTGACGAGCCCACTGTTTGTAACTACCACGGCACCTGCAGCCTATGGCCCTGGTTACCATCAGTATCCTTCTGTGCTACCCGGAGCAGGTAGCCCTACCACAACCGGCCCCCCATGGCAGCCTTATCCTGGCGGTCCATCTTCGCCTCCCGCGCTGTAGCTTTGCTGTTCCTCTGCCGCTGCAACTTTGCTGTGTGCTTTTGCTGCCTTGTGTAAGCGCAACGTTCTCTGCTTTTTTTCAGTCTGGCTTGGCCAGCCTGTGCTTGTGCCCATGCTCTTTGATTCCATATTTCTGCATCCCGTGCGGTGTTGCAGAAAGTGCACTGCGCTCTCCGGCTGATCGTATAACTTGTGGGAGCCACGGCCACTGCTCTGCTGGTGTCGGGAGTGTCACGGGGCACGCACTGGTGATGCGCATGTCACATGCATGAGGCTTGAAAGTGGTAGCAGGCATGCTTCCCGGTCATTCGGCGATGGACGGGCCGGAAGTGCAGTCAACAAAGTGTACGCATGTGGTGTATGTGGCCCTGCATGGAGAGGGCTAGTGCGTGTGCCTGTGACTTTTGCGTTCCTGTGTTTAAGTTTGAAGTTTTGTACTTAATCAATGTTCTTTTTTGAGTCTTGATCCGGTGGCAGCATTGCATCCTATGCACAGATGGCCCAAAATCATCGCAATAGAAGTGTTTGAACACTGAGAACTCATGGTTGAA
The DNA here is from genome assembly GCA_013339685.2 of Hyalomma asiaticum. Lineage (NCBI taxonomy): Eukaryota > Metazoa > Arthropoda > Arachnida > Ixodida > Ixodidae > Hyalomma > Hyalomma asiaticum. The sequence continues at coordinate 22,606,370 of CM023491.1, read as the reverse complement.
CTGCTGTTCATAAGGAGGAGCGTATGAAATTGTTCCATCGTGGTTGATAGCATACATTGCAGAAACTTGAAGCCTAGCTAACAAAGAAACTCTAGAATGCAGTATTCACTTCTTGAAATTAATAGAAATTTGTGATCATAGATCTGTTATAATGTGCCAGCCAAGTTCTGTTTCCTAGATAATTAAACAATGGTGCTATAAGGGAACAAACTGGTGTCAACGGAATGCCCCGCTATGCATGCAGTGTCGAGGGTGAGGGTAGCCGAGAGAAAAACAGAGAGAAATAAAGTTCACCTGAGGGGTGAGCAAGATTTCTGCATTGATTAGGGCCATCCTGGTTGCTTAGTAAATGTATTCTGCTTGCTGCCTCACCATTCTGTTTTCCTGCTTGGGGATTCTGGCGTTTGGGGATTCTTGCTTTGGCATTGGCATCGGTCACTTTTGCGTGGCGTCCAGGATTACAACGGCCTTTGTGCTGATTTGACAAAGTGTGCTTGCATGCCAGGGGTTCTTCGTGGCATTCGGCCATAATGGCACCTGCAGTTGGGAATAAGTTGTATTTCGCAAATACTGTCATGATAAGGAGACAGCTACTGAGTGGGTCGTTGCTCTGGAGTAACTTGAGCTGGTCAGGCCGTTTAAATTGTAGGGCTGGAAAGCAGTGGCCTGCTTGAGTGACCAGCAGTGGCAAAAGATGGTACAGGATAAATATTAGTTGGTTGTGCTTTATCGTAACGGAGTGCTATTCTTCTATAAAAATGTGTATGCAAGATCCAGCTCTGAGTCAGTTATAGCAAAGCAGATATTCTTGAGATAGCAATTTTAGTGACATATAGTATTCCAGACAAACTATTACAATTGGCATAATTGTCTCTGTGACTTCCTGAAAAGCCTTTTGGTAAAATGCTCATTTACATGGGGACCTTGTGAGGAGGGCCGATAAAATCATGCCATCATATGGGTAGAAAATGGAACACGTCCATGACTTTGTGGCATCTCAGCCATCAATACAAACAGTTTTGTAAAAATAATTATTGTAGAAACTGTGTCAGTTTTGTGATATTTGAACTGAACGCACATTGAAATGCACGACCTCAGTGCCGTGATATCGTTTATTTTTCAAGATAACTGGTGCAATCTGCTTAGTGGGCTTCTTAGGGAGAAGTCCACAATACCCATTGTGCACGCATTGCAAGCTGTGCTGCCCAATGGGTTTAGTCAGTGAAACGCTTCACACATGTGCAATTTTGTTGCCACTATTTTGCTGCTTGAGTATGCAAGGCCACCACAGCTTCTAATGCTTCTAATGCATCCCCTGCGTTTCATCCTATCATCTTTTTCATTGCAAACCATCCTTCATATTGCTCAATTTCTTTCAAGTTCTTTCATTTATAGTAATTTATTGGTATGGTACTTTCCAGGGATCATAGGACATTGCTTGTGATCATAGAAATATTGTAAAAAGCGCATGAGTAAAGGCACTTCCTACTTATAAACTTGTGTTGAGCTCTAAACATAGCCATTAGTAATATCACCTTGTAACGTTGAGTGTAGTGTACTTGTAATGTATGACATATGAGACATATTAATTATGTTGACTCCAGAGTTTTAGCTAATGTGTTCATACTATTGGAATACACCACAAACAACAAAAATGGGAATATTAGCCAAACCAGAACATAGACCTTTGGCCAGGCAACCCCTGTTTGAAATTACTTTTGCATACGTGCGCTCATGGCGCTTAACAGGCGTAAGAAACTGTTGCTTCTCATTGTGTACATCCTGCAGTTTCAGTCTTCCAGTGCCAGTGAGGAATTTGAGCCTGGAACGACAGAGGTATGGTTGGAAGCTTTCTTTTATGGAGTCTACATGTAGTAATGATTTGTTATAAAGACAACTTTTTAAGGATTTTTTAAATATTGTTATGGAGGGATTGTACTGTATATACACTCAAGGGAAGTTTGTTTTACAAGCATTGCTTCTTACTGCTGACTCAAAGGTAAGGTTTGAACACTTTCCTTCGCCCATGTACATACCTGCATAAGGTTTTCGGTCACATTCATACTTTTGTGATACTTTTGCCCCCTTTTAACCCTGTTTAACGCAGCGCATATACATGCCAGGTTGCTTGGCAAGTTTCTTTCAATTTTTTCAAGAAGTTGCACACTAAATTATCGCAAACAGTGGAATTAAGCAAGGAAAAGAAATGTTTCGTTTAGCTGCATTCTTGCGAAGGACTAGCCACAGCCGCGTACTTCTCATCTGCATAGGCAACCATGACCACAGGGTGGGAGGTCCAGAGTGAGCTATAATAGTTCTAAGCTGCCCTAATTGGACAGACAGACGTGAGGCACATAATATGGTAGTGGGAACTTGAAAATGTTCGGTGATGCTTGGACTCTCGGATCCGCTACTTGTGCGCCTGACTCATAGGAGTCGTTTGACAGCTTTGAGAGCAGTGATGTCAAATGAAAGTAGTAAATGCACTTAATCCACAGGTGTTAATGAAAAGTACCACTCTACATTCTTTTTTATCCCCGGCGGTTCCATGGCCATTTTGAATTTTTGTTCACAACTGAGCAAGGACTCCCTATATAGATCTGTTGAATTATCTCTCACTCAAGGGGTGGAGGCATTTGCTCGGGATTTTACAGTAATTGTTCTCCATCCATTCATGCCTCTGAAATACATGTGTGCATGTGCGTGCATGTGTGTGTGCATGTCCGTGCATGTCCGTGCATGCACAGTGTTCAGTATGATTGCAGTGTCATTCATATGCCTCTTTCATTGTCCTAAATTTTGCAGTGTGCACATTGCGTTGTTGTGCTTTTCCTTGCAGGCCTCTATCTGAACACAGCTGCACGGCCAATCTACATTCCTGCCTACCACAGTACAACATATTGATGTGCCTTGAATCTTTGTGACCGGCTTCATCTTGAGGATCTCAAGCATTGTTTCACGTTAACACCACTTTCCATCTTGTCTGCCAGAGTGATGAGGCCAGCTGGCTCCACTTTTGGTGTGGCCATTGAATTTCGGCGTACAGGGTTTCTCGCAAGGGGGGTATTCTTCACTGATTTAGTACTCGGAGCACAGCACATACCGGCAAGAAAAGAAACACAGCATTCTCTTGGTGATGGGTGTTGAAACCCCTGTGATAACCATAAACATTCCAAATGTACTCCATAATGCAAAACGACGTTAGGGTATGTCATCGCTTCATAATTGGATGTCATCCAGCCTTTACAGTGTGTTAATTTCTGGCTAATCTCACGACCCACATCAGGTGGGAAAAATGCTCAGAATGCATAGCATCATTGTCTTTGGCATACAGGCCAAATTTTTTTCCTTCCTTTGGCTGCGTCATCTGCAGCAAGGAAAAAGGAAAGGTGCGAAAATGACTGGAACATCCGGCGTGCCTTAGCACAAATAATTCTCAACCCCAGTGCTTACTGGGAATTTTGTCTTGAATGAGTGTATTTTCTTTACACTTGTTGACCCAGTTTTGCAACTACCGTGTGCATCCCCTATAGTTCCGTCACCGGCTGATAAATTGAATAATTTCTAAGGGTCGTAGGACGTTACGAGTGACATTACAAATTCTGTAAGGAAAAACAAACATTCCATCATGCACTTCGTGCATTAGTGTAAAGACACTTGTAATGTTCGAACATTAACGGTGAGAATTAATGCAGTGTCTGACGTCTGCTGCCTCCAGTGACATGTTATCTTGCAATCTGTGCTGCGTAGTGTTATCGCAAGTGGCCCCCTACCCTGATACACTGTGTCCCTTCCTTTATTTTGTCTTATTCCTTTTATCATTTATCTCTTAGTTTTATCATCTTATCTCTTCATGTGTGGAAGTGTACTAGCAGCCATGTACGTCTCAGTGACAGGCTGCGTTGCAGTATTTTGTTTGGTGTTTTACCCTGATATACTGTGTCCCTTTTTTTTTATTTTGTCTTTTATTCCTTTTATCCTTTATCTTTAGTTTTATCATCTTATCTCTTCATGTGTGGAAGTGTACTAGCAGCTATGTACGTCTCAGTGACAGGCTGCGTTGCAATACTTGTTTGGTGTTTTATTATGTGTTGACACATTCCAAGTTTTTATCATGGCAGAGCAGCAAGTGGCTGTGCCCGTGCTTTTACCAAACGTTTTCTCTCATGCGTTATCTTGTTATTTAAGTGTACAGGAGGCCTTGCCAGCTCTTTTAGCCTTTATTGCCACTTTTAGTATCTGCTATGTTGAAAGATGAACTGCACCACTATGATACTCATTAATGTCATGTCACCACGAGATCAACTGGTGTCTCCAGGTGTGCGCTTATCGCTTTCCCGGAAACTTGTGTGCATCATTAAGACGGTGTTGCAAAGGTTACAATACTGTATCGGTATTTACGTCAAAACTTCACGTTGTGTGAAATGCAGAACATTTACAATCTGCAAAACAAAAAGTTGTACAAATTTAGAAGAAAATCTTTTATTATTTTTGGTTGAGACAATATAATGGGCATTAATTTTGTAAACAAAAAATCTAAAGGATTATAGATAAGTGGGGGCAATTATACATAAAGGTTTTTGGAACACAAAGGCGTTCGTGGAATAATTGTCGGGCGCTGTGAATCGTGCACGTTGTCACTCGCCAATGTGCTCAATGAGGCAGGGCGTTTTTGAGATGATTGCCTCGCACGAGGAAGCAAACTGGCTTTTTAAAATGATTTTCAACCACCAAAGTTTAATTTAAGGTGCATGCATAACGTTCAGGTGCCATGTCGAAAATGTGTAATGGTGCAGTCTTCATCTTTCGAACCACTCCACGTTTCTGGTGCTCGGATGTTTGAAAAAAACAAAACAAAACAAACCAATTCCTTTATTTCCTGCCAAGTAAGAAAAAGAGGACAAAGAAAAAGTGTACAGAGTCCACTTTATTTAGTGGCAACACATTATCTGTGTTATTATTCAAAAGAATATAGAGGAGTGCAATAAAAGAATATAGTTTATTTACATCTTTATTTGGCACCCATTTAAGGCACACATTTCTTGTGAGGTAAAAGAAATGTAATGCTAGCTTGAATACTAGTGAGGTCAAAGGGTATGACACTAAAGAGTCTGGAAGCGAAGTGAAGATACAAAATGACACACATCGAAGATATAAAATGACACTGCACCTTCTGCCCTCATATAATGAACCAACAAGCTCAACAACATTCCCCGCTATAATAGGATGTTTTTTCCTTAAACATGGTCTATACTGTGCAAAGCATAATAAGCTGGCAGTACAAAATGCAAATGGTGCCAATTTTCCACCCATCTCAACATTTCACAAAGCTTACACCTGGGCATATGTTTTTTTTGGTTGCTTATTTTAACCACAGTTTTAAAATATTTTCTACAACTTGCAAGGACCTCCTGTGCTGTGTTACATTGTCGTTCGTACGAGCACAAGCTCGTGAAAAATATTTTGAAGTGGATTCCTCTATGCACATGTAGTAACAAGTTCTACAGGACATGGGTGAACCCACACTTTTATTTTTCCACGTATAGTGCTGGCATTTGATTACCTTTTAGTACTCGAGAACCTACAGTTGGTGCCAAAGCCTGTGTGCTTTGTTTGTAGTTGAAGGAATCACTTGTCAATGCACCACTGCTAGTGTTTCTATTTCATTGTTGTTTTTTCTTTTTGAATTTTGTGGTATTTCACCACTTAGTTTGTGTTATTGAAGGTTCATGCTGACTTTGGGTTTGCTTGGGTGAGTCCATCTAGTCACACGCTACCAAAGGCTGTTTTATTATTCCTTAGTGCAGGCGCTACATTGCCTTCTCTTGTGTTTCATCTTATGCATTGTCTACTTTCAATTCGTTTTAAATTGGCATGTGCCGGTTATTCTGAGGCTTTTACATTTAATGTGAAATTGAGTTTCTTTCCTTGGGAAATGGATCAGCTGTGTGGAACACTTTTCTCTGATAGCTTAAAAGTACCTGGCTTTATTTCTATTTTAGTTTGGAATCTTCCGATTTACCAAAAAAGTCATGGTTTTCGTAGTTGTGATCAATACTTTTCCAAAATGCCATGCCTCTGTGATGTCGGCTATTACTGGAAAATCCGTGTACCAAAGCTTAACAAAAAGAGTAACAAAATAATTAAAGTAACAAAAGAAAAAGAGAAGAAAGTAAGAAAACAGTGCGGATCAGTTGTGGAAGCTGTTGCGAACATGCGAGTGAAATAGTATTGCGCTGCGCACGAACCAGGGATTTTGCAACCTGGTTTCAAATACAGCTCGAAATCGCTCGCTTTTCTTTCAAGAAATGATGTCGCAACAAGTACCAACCATGTCTCTTGAGGCAGAACTAGCATTGGTGATTAGGTGGTCTTTAAAAAATGCTCAGTAATGATTTATGGAATTTGTTTTGACCTCATGAGGTGAAGAAAATGTATCTGTATTTAATAACACCAAAAGTGATGTAGTCGCAATCTCCTAGTGACATGATTTGTTCAAAAAAGAGCAGGTGATCTTCAGCTGTATTTGAAACCGAACTGCAAAATCCCAGGTGTGCACAGAGGTATGTCTGGCTCACATGTCCACCGAAGCCTGCGTCACTGATTGGCACCATTTTCTGGTTACGTTCAGAATGTGTTGCAGGGCCTCTAAGTCTTCAAGGAAGGCCAGCCAGATGTTTATCAACTTGGTGCAAATGTGAGCAAATGTGCAAATGAGTGCAAGCATCTTATATGTTTGTACTTAGAGCGGAACAAAAGCTACACCTCTTGTTTGGATGCTTGTGGCTTCACTCGTTCAAGTAACCCTTTCAAGAAGTTTGGTCATTGTTATATTAAGGTGTTAGTACTTGTTTGATGTGCTGGTTTCTTGCAAAACCGACATTTCTAAGCAAGAGAGCTTGTAGACATTTTGAAAACATTGCTCTTAGCTTCCAAAGTGCCTTCACTGAAGTGTTCCAGTGAAATCCGAATGGCAGGAGTATTTCTTATGATGATCACTCAATTTTTGAAAACTGTTGCTGGGTCAAGTGATTTTGAAAACTCTTTGGTCACTTTGAGGAATAGAAATCTGTTGAAATTTCTGTGCATTCTTCCTTAAAATAGGACACAATGTGCCTTGGTAGCTTTTGATGCTCTTGTGATGAAGATCCTGAGCCATATCGATTTGATCTGGTCCGTTGCACAAACTGCCACAGGCTGTGGCTTTGCAATGTTGCAAAGTTGATATCCTATAGGTCACCTGCTCCCATGTGGCTAAATTTGCACAATGCGTTTCTTGAAATCTAGCATAATGCATATGAAATTTGTAACAAAACATTCCAGTAGATGATATGGACATTCACGCTCATTTGGTATCAGTAGCTGTGCTTTAAATTCACCAGAAGACCGATGCCATCATCTCAAAAGAGTTGTGTGCATGCATCAGTCATGCAGATATCGTTTCCTCATTCCTTGAGTGCAATTTGCCAGTGTATCTTTGTTATTGAATTTGTATGTTATTGTGCTATTTATGACTTTTTCATTGTTGCACTCGTAAGTTCCGAGTGTACCGTTCTTGAAATGTTAAATAAAGTTGCGTTTAAACTGAACATTGTGTGCAACCTTTTTTATTAAGAATGTTGTAATTGAGTGAGCATTCCTCCTTCATCATGCTTATGATGAAAAATGTGTGCTTAGGAGCACTGACATCATACTCACTCGTTATACTATAGCGCCTTTCACAGTGTATTTGTGCCAAACAGGTGTCATTCTACAGACAAGAGACCGAAGATGTTGAGGGCTTATAAAATAACAAATACATTTCAACACTTGCTCTTTGGGAAGGGTGTTTGTAAGTTCATTTCTTAGTGTTTGTGTGAACATATAATGAAACTACATTTCATGCATAGACTTGGTAATACGCCAAGTACAAGGCCTCCCAAGCAGCAGAGTCTTGTAATGGAGGTGTAACTACAGCAATAATATGCCTTATGGTCTCAAAGGGACCCTGAAATTCTTTTCCCAAGTAATCCTCTAGAGAGAACACATCATTTAAGGAGCTTGATTGCCTTGCAAATTGCCTGCCACCAAAATTCTTCGAATGCGTTTGGTATTAGCGCAGTTGCAGCGTCAATTTTAGGGGAAATTTACTGTCCAAGCCTGTGCACACCGTTTTTGTCTCGATGAGTGCACTGTAAGTGTACCTTCGTGAACATTTTCTCGTATTCTCACAACAGTGATGACAAGCTTGTGGCCAGTCACTGTGGGGACTCTCCCCTACCCCATGGCTTTCGTGGCAGCTGCAAATGGGAATCGCTCTGCCAGTGATAGTTCTGAAAGGGACCCTACCAGCAGTGGCCGATGGCCGATGATTGGACACACATAGGATTCCCATCGGCTTCCGTTATCATTGGCCAATGCCCTGACTGCGTGATAAAAAAGGGCATGGCCCACGTTTAAAATATGGGAAAGATGGTGGTGACAGCGGGGAACGTGTTTATAAAGTTTTTTTCTCCTTAGTTTTTGGCAATATCACGTATCAGTAGTGAACGAAAACGTTTCGGAGGTACGTGTAAAATTTGTGATGGTGGCCAAGGGCTTTTCTGTAACATACCATGGTCGCGGGCCAATATGTTCTCGGATGGTCGCCAAGTACAGCATGATCACTTCTCCATATTAGTGTAGGGAAATTCGTGGCAGAGGAACATATACGTATGTACCAATGGCCAAAAAAGAAAAAGAAATGCGGAATAGTGGCTGTACGTGTACAATTTTTCATGAGGTCGCACAAATTTCAACTGCACCGGAATAACCAGAAACGTGTATTTTTGCAGTCATTAATTCAGTTCGCGCTAGTTGCTGTACGGAACACTTAACTTCTTTTTTTTTATCCAGAGAATCATGCAGACCTGCGCATAACGTTTGCGACGTTTGAATTTTGCGCTGTTTTCAGCGCACCATGCACGTCGGCCGCTGTACAGCAGTACTGCGCTAAAAAAAATAGTTCATAAAAGGATCCGAACAGGCACTTTTCCCAAACTCGCAAAGTGCAGAAGTTGCTAAACGCTTATGTAATTGTACATAGGTTGTCATATATATTTTGCATTTGATCTTGCTTTAAGCATGTATTGGCATGCACATGTTTGTATTACAGCGCTCGGGTTTTTTTCCCGACTTGCCCCGCGACTGCTACCTGTTCGCGTTCCTTCTTCGTACGTTGCTCGTACGGCCACGTTTATGAGTGACAAGCTTGTGTTGAAATAAAAGGTGAGTAAATTTCAACGGTCTTTTTATTGCTTTTTTCGCTCATTGCAATGTGCAATTTGGTGACGACGTACTGAGACGTAAATCGCTATTCCTAGCGCCTTTTTATATGCACATGCCGTTGTTTTCTCATGTTACTGGCGGACACGTGCGAAACGTCTTTAGATGCGGCGTCCGAGCAGCGATTCAGTTAGCCTTAATTTTTAGTGAGTAATCCACCGTTGTCGTGAAAAGCGATGTGCGATATAAAATTAGTTCAACGGACGATCTTCCATTCGCGCCATGCATATGTACGTACTACGTATATGTAGTACATACATATGTGTATGCGGTGCGGAATGCATCGGCTACGCGTATGTCATCGCACCTGTACACTCAATTCTTTAGCATTATCACGTAAGTGTTGACTCCCTTGACCACGGGATATGGTAGCGACTAATACAGGCGAGAATTAAGTAACGAGATTTGCTCTACGATGCGCAAGCGCTGAAAACGCGTGTGCGATGCGTGCTCGATGTCGGTCACGCTACATGGAGGTGAATGCACCTTGTTTTCATTATCTGTGCGATCGTGCCACTGTGAAGCTGATCCTCCTATCGCCGATCTCGTCCTTCTCGCCGAAGTAGGAACTACCGTACCCTGGTGTCAACGCTCGCACATTAAACAAATTGCAAGGGTATGCCGGCATTTATCGAGGGGGCAGTCAAAGAGTTATCGGTGAATTTGGCAGTTTGCAGCTATATTTTGACTGTGAGCTAAATGGAGTAATGTAATAAAATTAACATTAGTAGCAGAAAGTTTACACCCCCTAGACAGAGTGTGGTCTGACGCGAACGAAGTGCATGCCGGCACAAATGTCTGCAGGTCGCTAAATGCTCGTGGATAACTTTAAAAAGTGTGCACGGGATAAAAACAAAAGCAGTATTTGCCCATCTCAAGTAGCCACCTTTTAAATGTTTCATGCTGAGAAGTGTCACCATTCGCTTATTTCAGTTCAACTGCAGTCCATGCAACCGTCTGAACTGTTGCTGTTGGTGCACCTAGGCTTTTATTTTTAATACCGGCTCCGGTTTTCAGGTTTACATTGAGCCCGGAGCCATCTTCCAAAGGCTTCAAGAAGTGATATTAAAGTCTATGACGCGGTCATTTTTATGTCTATGGCACCATTTGCCGAAAGAAGAGGGAATGATTTCTGGCTAACTTTGAGAATTAATTGTAAATTCCAGGCCGCGTGCTGGCGTTTGACTCGCGTGTTCTCAGGACTCTCTACTACCAATCGGCAGCGTTTTCTGACTATGCTGAAGAAGTGTTGAAGGGCCCCTTTAAGTGGCTCATTTGTTGTTGTTTTTCTTCATATTTTGTGTCATGTTTTCTTTCATATGGATGAGGTTCCCACATAAATGTGGAAGCTACCCCTAGTAATAAACTGGTAGTGGAAAATAATGAAGCAATGTAACACTCTGCTCTATAAACTCTTGTTTCCTTCATGTCAGTACATGTGCTGTTATCCTCGTGACCATGCATAACCAACTAGCATTTCAGAAAATATTTCTTCTGAGCATTTTGTTGAAGGAATATTGAAAGCAAGTGCCTGAGCACTTGCTTTCAATATTCCTTCAACCTTGTCTTTCCTTCGTCACCTTCGTCACCTTGTCTTTCCTTCGTCTTCGTCCCCGTTTGCGCTGTAAGCTGGTCAATATGAATTATCACCAACTCGCCCAGATTTCCGTTCTCGTTCAACATTCAACTTGAAAGAAAAATTGGGCTCACAGTATTTTGTGTACCTGTATTTCACAGGTGCAACACACACATGGTTGTTCAGTACTACTGATGCTGCTGTTGCGGACTCTACAAAAAGGTGGCTGATGTTTGCAGCTCATGAGGAAGGTGGAAGCACACAAAACCAGCATGCCGCCATGAGTAAAGAATAAGCTCGAGGAACACCACTTACGCTCAAGGAACACCACTTACGCTCAAGGAACACCACTCTGGAGGAGGAATGGACCACTGGTGTATTGTATGGTGTAAATAAACATGAAGTATTAAAAATGTTTGCCTTGTGACTTATCTGGGTGGGACTGACCAAAACCTAGCAAAACGCTGGGCGTGAAATTGACCAAGATGAAAAACTAAATAAAAGTGCTAAAAATTGCATTGAACAGAATGCTTGGACCCCATATCGGACGACAGGCTTAATAGCTATTTGTACGGTATTCCATAAAAAAAAAAAAAACTACAACAAATTTAGCTGGGCGTGAAATTGTTGCCAAAACAAAAAAGTAAAATAAATGTACTAGAAATTGCATTGGCCAAAATGCTTGGCCCCCATATGCAGAACATGCTTGGCAATTGCATGGAATTCCACAGCAGTTCCAATTGTGGAAGGAGGTGTTTCCAATCGTTTTCCAAGCATCGCCTTCCTATGCTTGGCCAATGGTAGGCTTGTCACGTTTCCCAAGCACATTCCTCACTTGGCCTCCAGTGACTTTCCAATCATGGACAGCTTGGCCACTGATGCTTTGCCATGCTTGGTCCTAGCAAATTTTGCTGGTAGGGGAAAATTAGCATCCATGCGTTGTATCATAAAACTACAAGGAAATCCATACGGACTTTTCAGAAATGAGAGCTTAGTTGCCGACAAATTCGTCCTGGTCCAGGGTTTGAACCCGGTACCAACCCGTCTGGGGTGCTTGCTCTGCCAAATGAGCTAACCAGGAGGGCGAGGTCTTGTAAGTGCTTTAAAAACTTATTCCATGTTGTACACGTTTTAATCTTATGGTGTACATATTTCATCTTTATCAGAATGGCACAATAGTTCTACTGAACACGTTATTACAATGTTAGCTAGAAAAATGCTCTGTTACTGAGAAACAAGATGTGGAAATTGCTTGCATGGAATGTTCTTTATGTTTTGCATAATGTTTAGGCTTCTTTTGTTGAAGTTTTTCGAGTTTCTCATGTGGCACTGTCATGTAGCTGCTAGACCATAGCTATACCACAGGGTGTGTACGTGTAAAACATGGAATCGAAATTTGATGCTTGCATTAAAAGGAGTTAGGCACTGCCTGCTCAGGTGAATGGCCAAGCAGCAAAGGTACCTTGATTCGTGAAAATTCCTAGTTAAGGAAACAAATGCAGATCCGACACATTGTGGGAATCGGTGTGATGCGTAGCAGCCAGCAAGGGAATTGCCGATGACGATTCAATCAATTGTTCCTATGTGCAAAGCGCATTCTTAACGATGGCTAGCCAAGAACATCGACAGCACCATGGTGACTGAACGGCAGCTGATTGTACACCGCAAAAGTAGGTCTTTACGTTCACGCACAGCACAAGCGTCAGTCGGTACGCTGATATGCCTATCGTAGTCGATGTTACTCCTACAGGGTCAAGCAAACTCTGACAAAGGCAATGTATCAAGTGGTGGCGGAACGCATGTATTTTTTATTGATTTGTGGGGTTGAACGTTCCAAAACCAGCTCTGATTATGAGACGCCGTAGTGGAGGGCACCGGAAATTTCGACCACCCGGGGGTTCGTTAATGTGCACTGACATCGCACAGCACACGGCGCTGAACATTTCAGTTCCATCGAAACGCAGCCGCCGCGGCCGGGATTCTATCCCGCGACCCTCGGATCAGCAGCCGAGTACCATAGCCACTAGACCACCGTGACGGGGCAACGTATGTATTTTTTATTGCATGAATTGCTGTGGCAGCGCTTAAGACGCATTAGAAACGTAATTAGGTTGAACACAAACATCACAACTGCTAGTGCAATAGATTTATTTACTATACTCCGGTTCATACATCAGGTGCAACGCTGTGAAGGCTACGCAAGTAGTCCGTAAAGGAAAATTGAGGAAAGTTGTATCGCTCCGACCAGCAAACGACATATAAAATGCAAGCTCGCATATTTCGACTCTTTCCCCAGCAATACGAGCGTGTTTTATCAAACCGATGAGAAATTTATTATGATTTTACGCTGCTGGGAAGGCGTTTATTGGTTTTCGCCCGCCGCAAGCAGCGCACTACTTTCTGGTTGCGGAAGTACACAGCGTAAACGCGAGCCGAAAGTGAAGCCGTCGCCGCCATCTTGCTCAAGGAAACGGTAGCAGACGACCGCGTAGACAGCTCGACGCTGTTTCGTGGTGTTTAAACACCACGAAACAGTCGATCGTGTCGTGTTTTTTTTAAAGGCATCTAAATATCTGACAAGGCAACGGTGACTTCGTGCGTCGCTTTTGGCTGTACGAATCAGGTTATGAAGACGCCTGGAAGAACATTTCACGTGTAAGTCTTTCTCACCTTCACGTACGGCAGCCGTTTTCACTGCATTTTGCTAAGTAGGGGACAATTCGAAACGTTCGCATCCATATCGAACATCTCTACGGCTGTATCAAGCTTTAAGTACTGCTTAGCGCCTCGTTTTCGGATGCGTGCATGCATGATTTGCTATGAGCTCGAGTTCTGCCAAAACACGCAAGGTCTGGGGAGTATCCGAACTTTAGAGGAAGAGCATCTTTCCGCTGCAGAGGCGCAGAATTTGTTATGCGTACGTGTGGACGAATGTAGAAATGCAGCGATCATGTATGTTTCTCCGTGCTACTGGCTTAAAAAAGGGAGAAGAAAACAAACAGTGTGCAGCCTTGGTGACTGAGCTCATAATGGCCAGGCGGCACATAGTTTCAATACAAGGCGGCACATATATAGTTTGGAACTGCGTTCTGGTGGAACACCGCAAGGGAGAATTGTGGCAATGAGGAAGATCAGCAATTAACAACGCGTTTTATGAATGTTTGCTGTGACACTTTATCAATTATATCCGATTGTAAGTTTTAACGAAATGTGTTAATCTGAACAAGTTCTACTGATTGAGTGTGGTGGAGCAGGAATGCCAGATAGGTGCCACGTGTTTTACTATTTTATAATGAGCCAATGGCCTGTATAAAGTTTACTTCATAAGAAAGGGATCAGGGCGTTTATTTCAAGAGTTCCCGAATTCCTGGCTGTCACTCTTGTGAAATTCAAGGGGTCTAGCCCGTCACTAGGGGGTAACGTTTGAGATGTGCTTCAAAGGCACACTAAATAGCAAAACGATTTTTTTTTTCGTATCAGTAAATCACTCTTTCTCAATACCAAAACCACTCTTGCCGCGAGAAACCATTCGGTAAGCGAGAAAGCGCACAAAAATACAATACAGGTGGCGACTCCCTTTTGAAGTCTCCACAGCAACTCGCTCTGACGTCATAGATTTTGAAGGCGCTCACTAGGGCTCACACAATTATTAGTCGATAAATATGAATTGCGTTGTGTTCTTAGGTAGGACAAAATCGTCGTAGCGAGTTTCATGACATTCCATTGAGCCTGTATGGCCAGAATACGAAAAGTGAGTTTGAAATCCCTGACGTCATGTTTGCGTGATGCGCTGAGGTTTCGGCGCGAAATTCAAGACATCGACCTTTGACTTCCATTTTCTCTTACTCAGCCCATGATGGCGAAATCAACAATCTACCTTTATAAATGCACTTCATGGACGTTGTATAGCACGTGTGTTATATTACTTGTTCGTGAAGAGCTTTCAAAGCAGCCAGATTATGGCCGACCAACGACTATATTCTCAATTTATCGTAAATATGCGCCGAGTGGCAATATGGCGGCATCGGACAAGACTGAAGAAAAGGTTGATTGCTCACATCTAATATATATAATGTATCTGCTCAAAAGAATATATTTTATGTCAAATGCCGTGTGCCGTGTCATCTTTAAAGAACATAAGAAGTTGAAAGGCAGACTGAGAAAGAAAGAACACTTCTTTTATTCGGTTCTTTACAAGAGCAGGAAACAAGAAGTCAAGAAGTGCTTCCTGTCGTACACACGCACATTGCGCACTTGCGGCCAAACTGAACGAAAGCGGCAGGTGCGCGCGAACTAAACTTTCGGAAGCATTTATTGCTCGAAAAGGACCGCAACGGACAGAATTTGTAACAGGCGCGCTTGTTTTGCTATGAACACAAGCCTTTTCAGAGATTGCTGCGCGCATTTTTTTTTTTCCCACGTAGAAACATGACATTTGTTCTCAACACCGGTACTTAGGTGCTCAGCGAGTTAACAGTTTTCGTTTGTTAGGCACTGTTATTAGTGGCGTTCATTTTCGAGAAGTGCATATGGTAAGAACTAGTGCGAAAAAAAAAAAGAACACCTTATATGGTAGTGATTATCTCCCTGGCGAGTGAAATAGCAGAAGGTATGCTCTCAAGAATTGGAGAGGTTGCTTTGCTTTTGCTAATTTCGTAGATTTTTACTGGGACAGATTGTAGCGTATGAAAGAAGAAAAGTTTGTTTCTAGTGAAATAAGTCTGTGTGTCGAAACTGATGCTATACAACCACTGTCACCTTCGTAAACGAATTCTAATAATTTTATCCGCTGCACACAAAGCTTTTCACGACCACAGCGTCTTCACATAGGAAAACGGCACAACGAAACTACGGGAAGCACTGAACACAACACATGTACAAGTGATAGATACGGTAACACTGCAGCACAGCTGAGGTGGGGTGAAAGAAAGGCTAAGGAGTAACGTGACTGATAGGTTCTTGTCTTGAGGATAACACAGTGGTCTGTCTAATTACGCACGGTACACAAACACGCACACAAAAGATAAAAACTTATCAGTTCATCCTTGAAGACGACATGCCGGAGAGCTACGCGGTTATTGAACCACCTAGCACAACTAAAGGATCAAATCGTGGCCTCCTAGGGTAGAGCTAACTGGACTGCTTTCTTGGTCATCTCGGGGGCTGCAAGTTGAGCGGCGTCACGAAACGGCAAAGTGACGATTGTTATCCCATGATCCCACGGTTGTGCGACGTTGATCCACTCACCAGCTGGCTGTAGCGACTGCCCTACCTCTGTAGTTTCCATTATTTAGACGTCGACAAAATTAGGCGAAGGAACGGTCAAACGTCACCATTTCACACAGCAAACGTAGTTATGTTACATTTGTGTAGTAGTAAATGCATCCCCGAGGAACCGGCGTATCGCGAACAAACGAAGCTGACCATGTGATGAGTGATAGTCGTCTGTCGCTATCATTTTTTAAAATAGTTATTGAAACTGTCTCCGTTGAAGAGATGTCAAATAAACTTTCGTCCTTGCAGGGCTCTCATATACAAATGGTGTACAAGTGCGCATCGAATGCAATTTCATAACCG
This sequence comes from Hyalomma asiaticum, assembly GCA_013339685.2. Lineage (NCBI taxonomy): Eukaryota > Metazoa > Arthropoda > Arachnida > Ixodida > Ixodidae > Hyalomma > Hyalomma asiaticum. Next base: position 22,589,914 of record CM023491.1, on the reverse strand, counting down.
TATCTCTCTATGGAATTTGTCTAATTCATGTAGTGCTACATTCGTGTAGAAACGTGCATCGAGAAAGGGCAACGTTTTAACTAATTACTTCGGTTTGTACCAACTTGTGCTCTATTGGGTAGCGAGGTCACTTTGTCAATTACACGGCCGCGAAGCATCTTTCTTTTGTTCTTGCATGTCGTAGTTACGTCACTCTTGTGCCCGTCTCTCCAGACACACTTGTTCAGTGAACAGGATTTGACAAGTTGCTCTGTATGGGAGACGCGTAGTGCTTCCACAATATAGACGCACGTGCTCCGTAGTGCTCTGCTTTGAGTTGGATGCTTTTAATTCTCCGTGAACTGGGGCGGTTCACCTTTGCTTATGACCATGTTGGTTTTACAAACTGCCTTTTCACCAAAGGCAGCAGCCGGAGTAAACGCAATGAAGAACGTTCATCCAATCCTAAGCCTTATGCAATAAGCTCCAAACCATAGCAAAAAATGTTTCAGCGGAAGTAAAAGTCAACTTCGTGTATTCCGTATTGACATAACAAGATGAGGCCAGGGATGGCATAATAACAGCAAAGCAAAGTTATCGCCGATGCTCGGTGGCACAAAGATATGTTCCCACAAATAATGTAATGGGTGAGAAGTTGAGCTAACTTCCCGTAAAGACAACAGCACTTAGGAAAGAAAACAATCTTTTGTTTCAGCGACTCACTCATGAAGCGGACTGCATCTAGCGAAATCGTAAAAAAAAAAAAAAAAAAAGAAGCATGCAATCGAAATGGCGCAAGCTTTTCTGCAGAACGACAGCGCCTGTGGTGAAGCACGCTTTAAAGGCAGGCGGCGACTGAAGGGTGAAGCCCCCTTGGGATCGTTCGGAGCTGGTTGTCGTGTGTGAAAAGGCGATGAAGTGTTTTTGTTTCTCATTCTTGAAAATATTAAGTGTGTTCTTTCGGGTGGCTTGTATAATGGCATGCATTTGCAATGGCTGAATCGATTGTGTTCTGTGGTAGCAGACAGCAGTCAAACTTCGAACCGAATTCCTACCCCGCGTGTTGCGTGGCACATGACAAAATGTTTTAGATAATTTAATCGGATAGTGCGCGCATAAACAGTGCACAGTAAGGTTGTGCTCCCTATGCAACCTTTTTTTCAGGGCGTTAGAAAATGAAAAACATGTTTTGTGTTTAGTTAAAGTGTTATGAACAACGACAATGTTGTTTTGTGGGGTTTTACGTCCCAAAACCAGTTCTGATTATGAGAGACGCCGTAGTGGAGGGCTCCGGAAATTTCGACCACCTGGGGTTCTTTAACGTTAAATGTTAAAATGTTAAAAGCCTGCTTTTAAGCCTGCAATGTTAAAAGCCTGCAATGTTAAAAGCCTGCTTTTGGACATCTCACTTTCACGCGTTGAAATTTACTTGGCTGTAAACTGTATCCTGGTGACAATCCCCATTCGAGCGGTGCGAGTTCAGTCTGGAGCCTGACGATGGTGGGTTAAGGTTGTAAGTGTAAATGTCCTTTACAGGTTACAGGTGTCGCTAACATCTTTTCCCCTTTTTGTTCTGCCCTATTGATCGTCAAGGCGCAAACTCAACAGAAATAAAAATAAATGGGGATTTTCATTGTGTCTAAAGAGCCTGTCCGATAATCGAAGCCTGTCAACGTCATGACGCGCTTGGACATTACGGTGTTTGTTTTTTGTTCTCGCCGTGAAAGCACCTAAGTTAGCGAACGTAACTTGACGCTCGGCAGCAGGTAGTTTACTTCCGCCGAATTCTGCACCACGAATAAAATTTTTAAAAACAAGTCAGGTGCTACACCTTGTATCCTTTAAGTCTTCTATTCTTAAGTTGGACAGGCACTAAGAGACAGTCGAGTCGTACGCGCTTTCAACTTTGTGGCTTTTTCAATGTTTCAAGTAAAGAAAACTCGGAACTATGTGTAGGCTTACTTGATTAAAAACTGTGCGGTTAGGTAAGGGATGATTTGTTCGAAAAAGAACAATTCACTAAACCTTCCAACGTTATGAAATCACTACCGCGCTAACTTTGAGTGTCTCGCATTTTCTGATTTTTTTTTTTTTGTCGCCGCTAAGTTTGTAACACAGTGAGAGATTATGACATGGCTAGGCGAGGACAGAAAACGTTGCTGATGAAGAAACTGCGTTTTCCAATCGAACGTAGAGAAAACGTTACAAGAAGCTAAGGTTGGCCGTTCTCACATCAAATTACTTTTTTTTTTTCATTTTCAAATCGTTGCCTTTTCTGCGCTTTTCACTCTTTTCAATTGTTTCGGTGCTGCACAGGACGACGCATTCGCTACGCGATTGTCTGTCACGAAGTTGAGGATATACAAGTCTGCGAACAAGCACATGTTTTGATATTTCCGTAATGTTATACTGAAGGCGCCATCACGACTTGCACGTCAAGTCTTGTGACAACAGAAAACTGACAACAGGGCTCGAACACAGCGCGAACAGTGCCATAATGCACGCATGCGCAGCGAGAAATTCGCAGTTGCGATGTTCGAAGAGATGAAACACATAGCTTAAATAGCAAGGGACGCTACTATAGACGCAGGGTGCGTATACCTTCTTGTTCCTCCATGGTTGGTCAGTTGCGCTTGCCGAGGCAGGACTGACCAATCAAGGAATTGAGATGGATCAGGGATTGATCAATTCTGCCTTGACAAGCAGAACTGACAAATCGGGGAGGACCAAGACGTTATAGTATTCCATTTTACGGTATAGGCCCCCAATTTGCGTCGTTCGATGACAATGGACCGTAGATCGAAAGTCGGTCCTGTTGACTTAAGGGACCATGCAGCACGTTTTGAGTATAGTTAGAAAATGGCGCCACTCAGTCGTGGAGGCTTCTGGGAACATGCGAGCCAAATATTATGGCACTCCATGCGCTATAGTGTACTTGTAATTCGGTTGCGAATGCACCTGTAAACCTCCTGCTCTTTCAACAAATGACGTCACAATTAAGGAGCACCGATGCTTGAGGCGGAACTAGCCCTCGCTGGTTTCACAATCGCGGAAACCATCCTCTATCATTTTTTATTTGTTCATTTTGAGTGCAACAAATAAAGAAATATACGTATCTGTCCTTCAGAACACCGGAAATGTCAAGCGGAAGTGTCAATGGTTTCTTGTGACGTCATTTGCTTAAAGAAGAGTAGGCGGCTTCCAGCTGTATTAGAAGACAAACTACGAATTCCCTTACACGTGCAGTGCAATAATATTAGGATCACATGTTCATAGGCGCCTACGCAATTGATCGGCAGCGTTTTTCTGACATATTTTCAAAAAGTGCTGCTGTTGCATATTCTAAATGATGCACGCCTAAATCGTCCTGATATTGACAGGCAGTATCAGCGACCGCTCAATCACAACAGGGTTACATAATTTTTCAGTGCAATCTTGATTGATCTCCTCCTTCATATCGTACTGTGCAATATGTAGTGTCAAAAATATCGACTGGTCTCGCTGTACATCATATAATTTTTTTTTCTCACCGTCAGGCAAATCGCCAAAGTCAAACGGAGTAACTCTTACATATGAACTCTCCCTGTAAACGTTGCTGTCTATCACGATAACGGTATGTACAAATGGTTCCAGTGTACGAGTGAACAACCAGAAGTTATTAGAGCTACGGTGCACTAAACCACAACCACACAAATCGATCACAGCGCTCAAAACGCACACCACTCGAAAGGTAATATACAGAGTCAAAACGTTTGTCCGAAGTAGGAAGTGCACAACCCAGGGTGCACTTTTAGGAGGCTATCATTTTTTTCGTTTTCAGTGTTTGTCAATATGTAAGAATCGACTCGAAGCCAAGCCTTGAGAGCTTTTCACACTTATAACAATTAAAGACAGCTCAACTTCCGACACTGCTGGTGCGCTTTGAATTGCGAGGACACTCGAAGTTGCCACATCAAAATCGACAAATTGAACAGCCGTGTTCCATAAGCCCTGAGCGCATTAAAAAAATTGTTCGGTGAAAATTTGTTGGCAAGCGTTCGATTCGGGACATTCTAGTTAAGTCACTATTCTTGCTGAGATAATGTTCACTTCAAGTAGTGAGGTTTGACAGTTTGGTCGTGCGCTCGCGGTTCCTCAAGAATTATATGGTTTTAGCCGACAGGCGACACACGGCACCCTCGTGCATAATAATGTGATTTACGTTTATGTGATACGTTTATATTTCGTGTGCTCATGAATTATCTGTTTGCATGTTCAACATGTATATTTTCTTTAGCCCTCGTTGTGCACTGTTCGAAGATGGCGGCTCGCCGACGGTTTATCTAGTACTTAAATAGTAGCGATTGAAGTAACATTTGCAGTTTCCCAACGCTTACGTGAGCGTATCGCGCAGTTACACAATAAAAACATGCAACCTCACGTCTACGAAGATATGCACATTGACCCTCGGTGCTGAAGCTCGCCGTCCCGACCAGAGTTTTCCTTGAACGTTACGATTTCACAATGGCGTCTGTTCTGACACACCTTGGAGAAGAGCACGGCTTGCTTCGGGTGGCCGCAATGGGCAGCAGTCATGATGCTTCAGTAAAGCGTGTAGCTGTCAATCATAGAACACCGACTGTGTCATACCTTAGCGTGCATCTCACATTCAAGGTTGACAGTTGAACAACAAAGGCAGTGATGCCTATATATATAGTCTCTTTCAGTAGTTCCGCGCAGCAAAGCCGAGGCTACGTGACCATCGAGTGGCATATTCTCGCGAGGCGATGTGTAGGGCCAGTCTTTTACCGAGGTGCTGCAGCGCTGTAGCGCTTGCGCCTAGCTGTTGATATAGCGCGGAAGGACGCATTTAAGATGTGTTCCCCCCCTTCCGATTGGTCGAAGAGGCTTGTAGCTTCTACAGTGCTGCGCAGAACTACTGGTACAGTGTCGCACGCGCGTTCCTAACCGGATGTAGCAGTGGGCATGCAATGTATTTACAAGGGAGAGTTCTTCCACCACGGTATGCGCTGTACGCCATCGTACGCGAGATTCACCGAAAAACAAATGTCATGACAGGGCACCACTCAAAGTCTCGCTGTCAAGTCGGAATCGCGGCCTCGTGCTTTTTGTGATACCGGATCACGTCGGACACTGGTATGCAGGCTTCAACAGAGATAAGTTATAAGGGAAAACGTATCGAGGTTAGCCGGGCTGAACCCGGTTCGCTACCCTATACTGTGAAAGAGGAAAAGGAGTGAGACACTTTGCACAGACACAGGCACAGGAGGAAAAGTGCATCGTACAGTCCGTCACAACCAGAGTCTGGCGCATCTCAAGAAGTGGCGGGAGCGCGTTTGAACCATTGCAGATGGCGGATGCACGAGGTGGCGGTTCCGAGACCTTCCCTGCCTTAAGAGGCCTGCCATCTGAGTGTCCTAATGCTGTCCGGTACACCACAGGCTCCAGTGTGATTATCCAGTGTTGTCTTCATAAGACGGGCAAGCCCTCCACAGCCAGAGCGACTCGGCCGGGGATCATGTCGCTTGCGAAGAATGTGAAGGACAGCTTCTTCTTTGCGCTAGCATCACCAGAAACGCTTGGTACACTAAGCACTACTTCGCGAACAGGGTCGTCTTGGTTTGATGAGGATCAAGAACCCTCGAACGACGAAATCCCGGGTGAGACGGTGATGTCGTCTGTCGTGTTTACTGGCCCGTTATCAAACGCTCGAAGGTCCACGGGATACAGTGCGAACTGCGCCGTCACTCAGCAGCTGGTGACCATGATGCTGGGCACACCGGAAGCACTGGGCGTTGCGGCATCGTCCAGCGAAGTCGTCCGCGTGACGCCGCCGGCAGGTCGCACGTCTTCGGCGACGATGCTGAGCCTGGAGCGCCGCAGCGAAGAGCTGGGACTCACTTCTCTCGACCGGGAGGCCGGTCCGCTCGGGGAGCTGGTGGCCACCAGCATGGAGGTGACGCAGTTGCCCAGGCTCACCACGTAGCTCTCGCTGCTCAGAGGAAGGCTGTGGCAAAGAGAGAGAGAGCGTGGGACGAACGTAAACGTCGTTGTCTCCGTAGACGAGCCTACACGCAATTCTTAAAGCTAGATAGGACATTGTGACTGCGTAGGACAAAGATGAGACAAACAGTATGAAGAAAAATGAGGCGGGATCAACTCACGTTGTTGACTGTGTATAAACGAAGGGATCGTTCGAATGAGATTGAACTTAGAAGAAAAAAAACTGCTGTTATAACAGCGGAAAATCCTACGTTAGCGTATGTTTACCGCTATTTAGCTGACGCAGGACATCACATTTTAAAAGTTAATTTCGGAAAGAAATAATGACCGCTATTAGTATAGAGTTCTTGGAGCATAGTTAATGAGACTAAAATAGTTCAGCTACAGCAGTCTGCTCTGCCGATTTATGCAACTTATAATAAGCGTATGAGTGGTTTGACGACAGGAGTGAAAAGAGATGTGAGGGACATACACGAGCCCGGACAATGAAGGTGTGCTCCAAACGTTCACTTCGACATCAGCTCGACGCTCAACGGAAATTTTCAACATAACGTCAGAAAATTCAAGAGATGATAACAGAAAGTTCAACATGAAGCTCAGCAGTACATCAGCAAAGCGTTCATCACAAACTTCAACTGCAGGTCATCAGGCAGTTCAACAGAAAGTTCAACAGCAGATGATGAATAGGAGGTCCAAATATAGGGTTTCGCCTTCACATTCTCGGAAAGTTCTACGCATACCCCATAATTCTTTTTTAATCTGGCTTGGCTATTCGAGACTTGTGGAAGTATCACCTGGGCCTCTGTATTTGCAGTTTCTCCTTGTTGTTTCCCGTGTACGAGGACCACGTGGAGGTCCGCGTGCGTAGGCTCTGCTGCGCCTTCTTGCGCGCCCACTCCTGGATTGCCGTTGAGAGGCTCGGCACACGACCCAGAAGCAGCACAATGGCTCCGTCCAGGTTCTGCACGAAGTCGTCTCACTGTTAGCGTCATTGCGACCCAATTCCGCACTAAGATCGGAGTGCACTTGAGTTGCGCACTGCGACACTGCGACCGCTGACACGCCAACTTGAAGTTGACGGTGCGTCACTTAGTCCATTTTTTTTTTTTTTTTTTGAGGGCTACGAGCGACATATGGCGTTGGACGTAATGACATAACCAAAATGCTGGTGGTTGATCACGTCTCCCCGTCACGGAATTCCTTGTCGATAGAACTCCGCGCGCTGAACGCACGCTCAGTCATTCACCTACCCAATAAATTGATCGATCGTTCATTTATTATAATTAAGTGAACCGATCAGTCGATCAACACTCCTCATGCTCGTCAAACGCAACCGTCTTTACATGAAATGCCGCAGGTACTTGGTGATACGCTCCCGCGTTTGAATTCGTGCAGTGAAGCAAAAGACATATCGCGCTCACGTGTATCATCTGGGCTACGTCCTTCTGGTTGCTCTCCCGCACGTTCTGGCCGTTGATCTCGAGTATCTGGTCTCCCTGCATGACGCGGCGGCCGTGCCTTGCGGCGATGCTGCCCGGTTGCTGGAAACGGGAAGGGCGCGAAGGAGACTCGTTCAGCGCGCACACACGCCATTTGTTACGAATGTGATACAGACGAACAGCACGTAAAACCAGCAACACCCACATTACGTACATACATAACGTACACGATGTTCGTTATAATGAAGTTCAGTTGTAGATAACGTACAGTTGAACCTGGTCATACGAAACACTGTTGTAGAGAAATATCGGTTATAGCTTTAAAGGTGAACATTTGACAGAGATCTGTCTGGTTGGGACGAAATTAAAGGTGAAAAAAGGGGGGACACCCAACCAAATTATAATCATCAAACGTAAAAAAACTGTTTACTTGAAAGATGAAAAAAGCCCGACGTTTCGGGTCCCACTCGGACCCTTCTTTCAGGGGTGACTGGAGGGCACCAGACAGCAGCAGTGCTTATAAGGTCCTTCTTTTGTTTCTTTCTCTCTCTTCCTTCCTTCCTTCCTTTCTCTTCTTTTTCCGGTTCTTCAAGCCGAGGGGGTCACGCTAGTGATGAACCAGGTGCCGAAGTCCGCTAAAATCTTTCAAGTAAACAGTTTTTTACGTTTGATGATTATAATTTGATTGGTGTCCCCCCCCCCCCCCCCCCCCCCCCTTTTTTTTTTTTCACCTTTATCGGTTATAGCGTATTAAATGCGAACTTTGGTTGGGCAAGGTTCATTTCAGTGAGATTTCTTTTGATAACAATACTGAAAACGCGAGAGTCGCCGTGGTATCAACAGTAAATAACCGATCTTTGGTTCACGCGAGGCTCGAAACGCGAAAGGTACCATAAAAGAAAGCAAAATAAAAGACGATTCTCAACCCTGTGTTGTTTTTTGGTAAAAGTTGCGGAAATTTCGGTGATCCAGTGCAAAGGAAAAGGGCATTTGCCTGAGCCACAATGAGACACGTAACCATGTCAGCTCGTTTATAGTGGATTTGAAGCCTAGAATAATGCATTTTGAATCCAGGATTATTGCGTGAGCCAGTTTTCCGGTTTGCCGAAGCCGTGTTTTATCCATAATGTTACAACTAATGTCGAGTATAGCGATGGGATTTATGGAGCCGATACTGCTTCATTACTACGGGGTTAGACAGTATTAAGCTCTTGCAACACTGTCGCACTAAGTCGTTTCCGCCGTTGGAGACCTTCACTTGAGTCGTTCCGCATAATGATGAACACCAATATGACAACGTTCCTGGGAGAAGACTGCAGCTCAGAGTACAAGCGCGGGGAACACAAATACGTGGCACTCGACGCCGTCGTCCACTCGACGCCGCAACGGTCCGTATTCATAAAATGCGTGTTACAGTAAAAACGTCTGTAAGGGAATGTCTCGGCCAATCCCGACGCAGGACACATCCTTAGCTAAGCCACCTGACTAGTCGCAAATAAAGCTCTCGTGAAAGAGAAAACTTTTGTGATTCGAAGGTCGCGGGATAGAAAGCATTTTGATGGATGCGAAATTTTGGGGCCCGTGTGCTGTTCAGTACCAGTGCACGTTAAAAAAAAAAGAGAAAAAACCCAGGTGGCTCAAAATTTAGGGAGTCCTCTACTGCGGCGTTTCTCATGATCATATCGTGGTTTTAGGACGCAAAGCCCAAGAAATCAATCAATAATCAAATCAAAGAGAAGATTTGTGAATTTGGTGCCTATTAATGAATAGCAGAAGCTTACGCATGACGTAGTCAACACCAACTGGAGATACCGCGTGGATTTCTTTTCTTCGTAATCCTTCTGTCGATCCTTTTGTTGCGCGTATTACACGTACAGTATAAGTGCACATTACTTCCCCACATGTTTTTCCCGTTCCAAGCTTTAGTTCTGCATGACGCCATTTTCGGGTATTCGAAAACAACAGCCCTGTGACACAGAAGACATGTAGCGTTACTACGCCAACGCTGATGCTAGGACAGTGGTCGTTGATATGGCCGCGATTTTGGCTGTCGTTACGCCCTTCACGGGCTCTTTGTAATCGTTTAAACGTTCACGTTTTTCTCTAACACGCCTGTGGTTGAAGCTCTGGGCGTGTAAATATAAAACAATATATACCATCTATGTATTAGTAATCTGCAACTGCACTTCGAAACAGGTGAGAGAAAACGAAAACTAAAAAAAGAAATTGATGACCTATTTTCGAACGGCCATTAGAATTTTCTTTCAGCTGGCAAAGGGCCGTAATCGAAATAGCTTCATCGATCGCCAAATCTACGCATTCCATTGTCATACACGGGGCAGGGAAATCGAAAATAGCGTCGAAATAGTGCTCTTTTTTTCCCCCTAATAGAAAAGCACTGTGCATGACTGCGAGAACATCATTAGAGCCTGTAGCAAAGGGCCGTGAATTCTTTTTTTTTTTTCAATGCCAAGGATTCGCTGCTCAGCGTTGCTGCAGAATGAAGGCCTGAGAAAACGAGTTTTCGATGAGTTGGAGTAGTCGCTACGATTTATCGTGCTGTTCCAGGAGCCACACGTATTAAATATACTTGGCAACGGTAACGCATTCCGACTATAATGGACTCGGTATACGTATCTCGCCTATTGTAGGCCAATCTAATAGACGTTTGAGGTAAGACCTATAACAACTCGAATTTTACCGCTAATTGGTTGATTGATTTCTAGGGTTTTACCTTCCAAAACCACATTATGATTATGAAAGACGCCGTAGTGGAGGGCTCCGGATATGTCGACCACCTGGGGTTCTTTAACGTGCACTGGCATCTCACAATACATGGTCCTCGACACTTCGCTTCCGTCGAGATGCAGCAGCCGCGGCCGGTATTCGATCCCACTACCTTCGGATCAGCCGCCGACTACCATAGCCACTAGACCGCCGTGGCGGGGTAATTTGACCACTAGTCTGGTTGATACTCACGATGTACGTTATGAAGACTCCCCTTCCATTCCTGAAAAACACAAAGGATAAAGAAAGGTTAGGATTACGAGTTACATTTTTCGCTAACTTGAGAAATAATGTGAAACATAAATATCCTAAATTTTCTGTAGCACCGAGTGGCCTATATGTGTGCTGGTTTCGAAGTTGTACCATAATATTAAGCGCCGCCTGTGGCAAGAAGCAACGGAATCAATATTAAGTAGCTTAACTATGGTAATATGCCCTATTTCAATTCTCTGAGACATAAAAATAACATCGAGGATTCATCATAGAATATCTGTGACATGAGGCAGATTAATAAGTAGAGAGGGACGTTTACATAATTAAGAACTCGTGACACTTTTATGGTATGCGAGATCAAATGGGATCATGTCATCGAACGATGTGGGATGTTCGAGAGGAGGCCACAGAAACGCATCGCCTTCCTTCAAATTTTCCTGCATTTACGTTGTCTAGCGGATATAGGAGTGGTAGCTAGCGCTTCTAAAATCAGTGTTACAGTTCGTACGCACGTTCTTTGTATGAAGCTGATTCCCAGCCGGTCCTTGACGCTTGCTTTTCGCATCTCGACTGTGATGAACTTGGAAGGCTCTGTCATGAGGAAAGAAAGCAAGGAAGATAACTGTCAGCTGCACAGGCAAAGGAATGCAGTTTCTGGGGACATGCACTGTGTTAGCTTTTTACGCGATATATAAATGACAATGAAACGATGGAGAGAAACAATAGTCGTCACGCCCTTTCAGTGCAAGATCTGCCCTTAAGCTACCTTCTAGACCAAGAAAAAGATTACATTTAAAGACTCTACTTAAGGAGTTGTTGGTGATTGTGTGCGACGTCGTCCACTCTTCTCATCCGCTACTTTAGGCCAGTCTGAAAAAATTTTGAACGATTCATCATTAAACAGCGCTTACCCACGAAGACACGAGGAAGACACCGACGACACAAGCGATGGCTATCAACAGATTTTACAAGAATCGAGATCGCACCATCCGGGATGTTACTGAAGCGTATCATATATATGAAAAAAAACAAGAAAAAACAAGGGGAGGTGAAGGGCTGCAGGAGGCACACGTGAATTAATTAATCTCTTAGAAATGGAGAGGTGTTTGGAAGACACATAGTCGGGATGCCAAACATGCTGATCTTGCCGTTGCGCATACCGGTATCATATAGTTTCCTTGATATGCATGCATTGTATATGATGTGATACGTGATATGATATGCTCTCTGTGTATAAGTTGTTTGTTGATTAAAAATATCAGTTGATAGTCTGCGCTTGGGTCGTCAGGCATTCCTCCCCCTTGTCTTCGTGTGTGCGCGCTGTTTGATGATGAGGCTACGCTGCTCTCCGGGAGAAATTGTGAGACTGACGCAGCGTTGTTTTCTTCCCGGGTCCTGGGGTGACATATTGGGGAGAGGGTAACATGCAGTCCCTCTCGATACGCAATTAAGCGCTTGTCCCACTCACTCTCGGTGGTTGTGAAGAGCGTCTGCGGGTTCTCCCGGAGCACCATGAGCCTCACCGGCGACGGTGCCTCCCTCAGAGCTCGCACGGCGTCCGTGGAGCAGACGTCTCTAAGAGAGAGCTCGTTCACCTGCGGAATCAACGCGACATCGCAGTCATCTAGGGGTACTCGCTACTGGTCTGCTGATTGATTTGTGGGGTTTTACGTCCCAAAACCAGCCTTGATTATGAGAGACACCGTAGTGGAGGGCTCCGGAAATTTTGACCACCTGCGGTTCTTTAACGTGCTCTGACATTCGCGCAGTACACGGGCCTCAATTGGCTACTGGTCTAGTTGGTGCTTCATCTGTATGAGTAAAGTCTTAACGCTGAAGGAACAACCACGAATGAGCACAGACGCACGGGACGGACGCTCATGTCAGCCATCATTTTAGACCACAGTCATCATGTTAGCATAATTAATACCGCCGCATGGACAGTTTCATAAACAATAAGCAGGAAACGCTGTTTACCAACCAAACTTTCCTGGCCTATCCCCTACTGCATGTCAAGCTCCACGTCCAAGCGTTCCTTGACTCTCATTTCAAGTGTTCAATAGAAGGGCCCATTTGATATGGTCTGCCTTGCTCTCATCCATTTCACAATTCCGCTTCGTGCCGCAATTTAAGTATATATATCTCTCTTTCTCTCCAGGAAGACGCGCCTTCTTTCAATAAGTGGACCAAGTTTCCATGTCGTCATGTATTGCTGCATGCACCGAGCTGTAAGTTGGCTCATATCGTAGCTTGCTGTGACGCTCGCAGTAAAAGAGGTATAACCCGTAGTCGCATTTCCGAACTTCGCTTTTGTTCCTAGAATTAAAAAAAAGAGAAGCTGTATGAATCGTCCCCTGCTTGTTGGAGGTCTCTTCTCGGTTCCGTTCTCGCACCGCCGGCTTTTACACCCGTTTTTTATGAGAGTTGTTTGCAGCTCTTTTGTAGAGCGGCTTGCAATGACTTCGCAACACCACACACTGTAGGAACCCTCGTCACTTTTTTCGGGTCTTCCCAAGTTTTATGAGTTTCGTCCCGTAGTAAAGAGAGAGAGAGGGAGGGAGGGAGACTGAGACATATTTGCCGTCGTAATTTACCTTATGATGGCAGATAGACTGGCGTACGCGTCTGCAGGGCCGTAGTAAACTTGGCGAGCAGTAAATTTAAGAGGTCTCTCTTTTCTATATATACTCCTAGATGCGCGCTGGTTCCTTGCGCCTGACATAAATTACGCGTCCTGGAGTATTATGATGCCCATTCCCGTCAGTGTGTCTCTCATTCGATGGCGGCGAGCCCCTACTTAATGACCGGCACTCACCTGCTGTAATCGGTGTTATAAGTGTATAAGTGAAGCGGGGGTTAGGTCATCAAAACGACAAATGTTAAAAATCATTAAGGAGTCTGAATTTTAACGAAATTTGATATCTGTTCTTCTGGATCTTTCGGTTACGTCGATAAAGAGGCACATCTGAGAGTTGTGCAGTCGTTAAAAGTTTTTTTGAGTTCGCGTGCTCATATGCAGTTTGTGGCAGTTAAACGTGATGTTTAATACTGGCAACTCTGTGCTCCTCGCTGATGACGTCAGTTGTGGGAGTAGCCACTCTGGTGCGGGCATCGTTAAGCTCCCGGAAGCTCTCGTTAAAAAACTTTCACAGGAATATTCCTGGTTTGGCTGACTGCAATAAACATAATGTGGCTTGAAAGTTTGTGAAACAACATTCATTCATTCATTCATCAAGAAGTGTGCCGCACTAGAAAAAATATAACTTGCTGAGCACATTCGTAACAGGTGTCGCTATTTATTCTGATGTAACCTTCACGTGCCATTATTGTGACGACAATATGACGTGCACTGTTTTAGAGGGCGTTTTGATAATGAAATGAGTATGACAACATAGAATATTATGTTTTACTCTACTTATATCAAACTGGCGCCGCTTGTGCGAGCATGCCTTAAACACAACGGCTTTCACTGCTCAGTCTCTAGAATTGTCCGAAGGTAGTAAAGTCACAACTATAACGTTAAATGTTAAATGTCTCCTAATTAGCTAGCGTGTTCCTTTTTTAGTTTTTTGGGTGCATCTGTACGTATACTTGAGTATTCTACCGCTAGCTATAGATCACAGAAGCATGCCGTTTACCATTGCCGAATACAATCTTTCAGGTGTAAGAGGAAGTATAGAAGGAAAACACGAACTGGGCATTTCAGCAGAAAATAGTCGCAGCTGTTCCTGATGTGTAGGTTGTTAAATATGACGCCGTGAGTCCACCTGATTTTGTTCTCTATATTCATACTGCTATAAAAACTGCTGACTGATTTTGGCTCAACAAAAAGGTTCATATGATGAGCTGTAGCAAGTCATCTTGCGGGATTGTTTCAATTTTGAAAACGTCCCACGAGGGATGCTCGCACTCACCGCAAGGATGACGTCACCTTTCTTGAGTCGACCGTCCTGGTAAGCGACACCGTCCCTGTGTACTTCACTGACGCAGATGGCTTCCTGGAATGATACACACGAGTAACCACAAGATCTTGCTTTGGAAACAGAGTCGAACTTGAAAGCGCTACTTCGTCATTTTGTGAAAAGGCGCAGGTCGTTCGTGAAAATATGTTCGGGCAGTTCCTCCGCAACGCGGAGAAATAACGCGCTGAACAATGTGGATAGTCTAAGACAGGGACGCTATAGAAGATTGTAATGGAGTCCAAGAAATATCGACATTTGCTACCTCCATTAAAATGAATTGAATTGAAAGACGGCTTGTGCATTGCCGTATGAAGATATCTACTCCTGCAAGGTTCTTTTTGAACCCCCTTGTCACGCAGTTCGCAAATTTTCTATTTTTTATTTTTTTTTGCGTCACATCGAGGAGGGTTGTATCACACAGTAGTGCGAGGTACGTCAGCCATAGAACCTTTTACTATTTTTCTGAGAAAAAAATTGGCGCTGTGACGTCGGTGTACGCATGGTAATGCTGGCATATGTCGTATTTAGATTGGTATCGTCCACGAAGTGCCCGGGCACCTTGAAGACACGTCTGCTTGGAAGTGTCGCGTTAATCGCTGGGATTAATTTTGCATGGAAAGAGTCCCGAATGAACTAGCACTCCCTAGGATGAATCCGAAGTAAGATTTATGTAGCTTTGAGAACTATCTGCTTGAATGTACCGTTCTGTGAAACGTACCGGCCGGATTTTAGAAGACAGAAGATAGATCAGCGTTCGCTGTGCGACCGTTTGTCGTCTGTTGGCGCTATCGGCCAACGGCAGCGCTGACATATGACATATTTCAGAGGTATTGATAAGACGACGCACTTACCAAGTAAGTATCACTGCCTCCCGTGATACTTATTCCAAGCTCGTTCCGCTCTTTCCTGAGCACTATCGTGGTTTCCACGAAGTCCTGCACAGTGCTGAGGGCAGCTGCAATTGTGGAGAAAACAAGCACACATTGGGACTTGTTATCGTTAACATCCCGTATGTTGTATGAAGTATTCCTTATTGGAAAGTTGAAACTTGACGTTCCGACTAGCCGATGCCATACAGCGCCCCACTGATTGTGGTTCAAGCAACGAGGATGCAGCGGCCTATACCTAAAGCATTTGGGACGCGTTGTGCTATCTAGTAAATGTGCGAGACGATCGTGAAGTAAGACCCCATGGGCAAAGGCGGACGCACGAGAAGTAAACCAGACAACACGAGCGTCTGAGGTAAGCATTGCTACTATTTATTTCAATTCACTACCGTGCATCATAGAGGCTACAAGCGAGTAACACTGTGTACTACCTTATTTCACGTTGGATATCAGTTGTAATGGAAGGATTACGAAAATGTGCGGTTATGTTGACAGAAGTACAACATGCCTCTTTTTTCCCTCAGGACTAGGCGTATTTAACATGACGTGCCACTGCAAATCTGGGGCCTCAGTACCGAGCGACATCAGATAATTTGATACAGTACTACACCGCGCTGTTTCGTAAAATTGGAAGAAGCTTCGCATCACTTCCAAAACAAGTGAGCGAATACTAATGCCAGAGCAACCAAGAATGATATGAAAAAGAAAAGAACACAAAAAAAAAGCAAAAGCAAACGAACTTGAAGAGTGGGAATGTATTGCGAGAAGTCAGCGCGGAATCGCTATTTAGGTCTCGCAGATAAGCTGCTGAGCGGACGGCGAATTCTTTTTTTTTCTTCTTCACGTCAGTGACGTGCACAACCGGTGGTCCATAAGCGAGTTTAGGTAGCCATGCTTGACTGAACGCTATTGTCCAACTTACATTTTGGATCGTGGTAGTTGCTCAGTGCCGCCGTAATTAACATTCCCCGCTTTCACCGCAGGGATACATTAAACACGAGGCACAAAGGCGACGCCTCGATAGAGCAGGTTGCCGACTCGCCCGCTCAAAGTAACCACACCAATCGGCCTTCAGTATTCCCATCCGAGAGAGCTTTCGTTACAGGTCATTATTTACTTTCACTTAGAGGCTGGTCCTAGTATATGCTTCAGCGCATTGCCTTCGTTAGTCTATAACCCGTGTGCTTACTTAGTACCGTATAGTTAACAGCTTTTTTTTTGTGAGTTTCTACGCAGCGTACACAACGAACAGCTCTCGTCTTGGCCGCGGTCATCGATTGAACAACGCGGTCATCGATTGAACAAAGTGGAGTTTAGTATGATAACGCACATTCTCTCTCGCGCGTGTCTCTTCCGTGAAAACACGTCGGAAAACACATAATCTTGAGTCAACCAAACTACACATAGCGCAAGCAGCACCGGATGCAACTAGCTGTACTAACAGCGTTCCCGCGAGAATCGGTGACAACACCAACAAAACTAAAGCACTACACTACTCGTAGCGTTCTGTACGGAGAACGCTGTCGTCCAGAACGTGGCGTATATCTTACAGGCGCGTCGTTGACGTCCGTAAACACCCCTGAGCATGTCTGCAACGCCGACGCATCGTCATCGATGGGCATCGTTTGCTCCCAGGAACCGAGACGGCGGAGAAACACGGCCCACCCGCTGCGCGAGCGCGCGTTAACGGCTTCCAATCTAGGACGGTAAACAAGGGCATGACGTAGGTAGCCGAACTTTCCCCAAATGGAGGGCCCACCGTACGACGGCGGCAGTGTTCGAGGAACGGCCGGCAAAGGCGAGTATCGAGAGGAAAAGGACACTGAGGAAGGCACGGTTAAGAGAACGGAAGGCGTTCGAAATAATTCGAACGGCGTCGGCATCGTATGGTACTTTCTCACGCCTCGAAGAGGGGTCCGCCGCTAAGTTTGGTGCCGACGATTATGGAGCTAGAGCGCTACAGCTTGCGGCGTTCTCACGGGTGAGGTGATGAGTGTGCTCGGGGAGATACAATGAGTTTGGGTTTAATTCGGCTTGCGAAGTTTCGGGGCATGACCGGCCTTTATTCTTTTTGGGCAATAAATACAATTAAAGAAGAGGTTAAACTAGTTTGAAACCTGCAGCTTGTGTTCCTACGTGAGTAATGGTGTTTAAAGAGAAATGTGAAAGCTTAGTCTGTAGTATTTTTGTATTCTCGCGGTGGTTTTGACTGCGAAAATGCTTGTTTGATAAGTGCCGACTACAAGGGTCAATTTCTATCTTCTTTTGAATATCGCGACCAAACCACACTGTATGGAGGTTCACACGTCTTCAAGTATGTTATACTGCGCAAGCTTGTGCGTATCGTTCTTATTTCATAAAATGTCATTGGAGTTCTCCAAGTTAAATATTCCATTTACTTTTGGCGCTACACAATCCTTGCGTTCATCGCACAAAGTGAGCTAGCGCCCGAAATTCAGGCCTGTATTTCGTTACTGCGGTTTCCATGGTTTGAAAACACGTTTACCGCAGTAGGAAGGTCGTTTCTGGTATTTCAGCAGTCCACTGTAACGGATTAGCTTAACTTCTCTTTCATCTTTAGAACATAACGTCATCTAACAGTAAGGGACGCACTAAGAGCTTTGTCTTAGCTAATTCAGTGAGCGTGTGCTATTAGAGGCCTACGCTTACATACTGAATTTCAACAAGGGATTAACGAATACCTTGCTAATTAGCGTGCGTTTCCGGTATCGCTGCCTTAAGCTGCTTTCATATTCGACGAAAGCTCCCGTTGAACAATTAGTCATATACTTAATATGCAGTACTATGTTCAACTAACTTAAGTAGGCAAGGGAAATGACGTGAAGTGTATCTAATGCTTCGAAGTGCCTTGACTTGCAAGCTTTAGAGAAACACGATCAAAATATTTGCTACTGTACTTCAGTAACTCATAGACAAAACACACTTGCTCATGAGTCGACTATTTCTGACTCACCAAGTCGGACCCGCGAACCTGACATCGCGGGAGCTCGGATGACTGGAATTCTGATAAGCCCGAGTTTGAGTCAGCCAAGTTTAGCCATGTATTGTGAGTGAGTCTGTGCGAATTCTTCAATTTATTTTTTCCCGAAATATTAAATGAGGTACTTCAATCCTCGAAGCCTCCGCAATGATAATTTCTCGCTTCTTGGTTTTATTTTAAGCGGAAACGTGGCAGCAGCGCTATAACTAGTGTTTGATTTTAAGAAAAAAAACAACACCGACGACGACGACGACTACAACAACAACGACAACGACAACAAAAAGAATTGTACGCTTCTTGAAATGTCCCGTGCCTTGTCAAATGACAAATCTCGTTTTCTGGGAACTTCTTTGTATAAAGCAGAAATCGGATAAGAATCGCAGTATGACGTGCTTCTAGTATTCGAGCACAGGGCAATGAGTCTGGGACAACACGTGCGTTATATGGTGATTACCAAAAGAAAAGAAAAATAAAGAAAACGGCCAGCTTCTTCACAGAGGCGGTATGCGACCAAGTTTCGAAGACGTAGCGCATGTTCCGAGCTCGATATCCTGGAAACGATATCCCGTGGCGCGGCGAAACGATTCCGGGAAACGCGTTATTGAATGGCGGTCGGTGAAGGGCAATTTCAAACGCGCTCGTCTCGTCAGCATTCTTCTCCTTCCTTCCGTGATTTTAGAATAATTGAAGCGCCCGCTGGAAGCGATTCAATCCACGTCATCCCGTTCCCGCAGTTCTTGATAATGATGGGCAACTGCCTGAGTCTTGTTTACGTGAAAAATAAGAGGTTGGGTAAAATGAGGGAATGTGGGCTTTGCGCTCTCCTGTAAAGCGTGCTTTTCCATTAGATGAGTGTTGCTAAGGAGAAGCTCATTTAACGAACCCGCTCTTCAAAGCGGCACGTTGAAACCGCGCAACGAAACAATGCAATCAGAGAGAAAGACAGGGGCAAGTAAATAAGGGGGGAGGGGGCATTACAGAGATGCATTATGCATTAATTGAAGTAACCGACAGTGCAGCATGCTGCGCCTGCGGGACCGCCATATCAACTACCCGCTGTACCACTGTCCACTGTCATACTCGTAAGGACAAGCACTCACGCGTTACTCCAACTAGACAATCGATACCGCTTTCCGCACAGGTGCTGCAAGAACGCCGTGCCCATCTCCCGTCGGCCCACGAGGCAGGGAAACCACCTTTGTGTTTGTGGGGGACGACGGTACTGTGCGAGCGCCTTCGAGTAGTTAGTGCGATCCTACACGCGTTAGCAAATGCACTGCTACCTTCCTTTTATGTGAGTGGCGCTTTAGAGGCTCGCCTTGTCGACGACCGTCGTCTCCTCCTGTCGCGTGCTCACGCTTGCCGTCGATACCCGCGACGCGCAAGAGGGCGCCACCGTCTCGCCGAGCGCGCGATTTCTCCTCCCACGGCGCTTCTCCGGCGCACAGCGGGAATTGCTGGGCTGCCCGTGCTAAGCACATTCTCATGTTTCACAGTAGTAGAGCTGTCTAGCTGTCCTTCCTCTCATACATCGGCGTTGACGATGGCGGTCACCCCGTTGTGCCACAACCCCTCAAAATTTTACTATGCTCCTCTCGGGCTGACTGCTCCTGGCGTGTGCGGTGGCAGCAGCTCAGCTTTGCGAGCCTACAAGAAGAGGTGCGCTGCTCCGACGCTGACGAAAAGGACGTAACGGCGAAGGGACAAACCTTATTCCTTCACTCTTTCTATCGCTTTTCCATTTATAGTTCTCATTACCCCAGCGTAGGGTAGCCAACCTGACGCATATCTGGTCAAGCTCTCTGTTCTCTGCCTTCTGGTTACTTCCCTGCTCGTCTTAATTGTAGCTTCATGTGATAGTTGCGCGTCCTGCTTTTACATAACTACACTCTTAACAAAATTTACATCCTTAAAAGTCTTCCGCTGTTTCAGGGTTGATACCCTTAGTCTCAAGAAAACTTCATTACTCTCATCAGCGAGCCTATCATCTTGTATCGAAAAAGGCGTCCGTAAATATGCGGTGTAGTGGTGCGACCTCCTTGTGTGCAATGGAAAAATCACAATTTGCCAGCAAGAGCATGTAATTTTTCAAATTTAACTTTTATGCGTCCGATTGGCAGCAGTCATGGTCGATCTTACTTGGAACAATTACAAGTCGTTAAACAAGAAAAGTGCATTTGCACTTACTTACGATCTTATGTTGTACTTAAACTTCAAGGTGTTGATTATGGGACGACAAAACACCCTTTAAGCACCAATAAAGGTGTTAACATTTCTGGTTAGACCAGAAATGTCTTTCTTTAACGTTGACTGCTAAGTGTTGCTAGGAATCCGCGTTTTGTTTCTTTATTACAAACATGTTTTGCATTATTATGGAGAAATAAGACTCGGGGGTACGTAAGTCGAGGTACATGAGTCGAGGGTACGTACCCCTGGGTAAGACCGCGTGCCGCGGTGAGAGCCGGTTTTGGTCGCACGGTGGCGTCGAGTCGATGTACAGCTGGACGGCGTCGAACAGGGCGTCAGCGTCGGCAATCTTGTAGTTCTCCTTGTTCGTCATGCTGACGCGCACAAGGCGCACAAGGCTGCAACAGAGAGAAAGACATAACGAAGGGACGGCGTTAAGTGTCGAAGGAAAGAGAGCGGGGGTAATTTGACCGTGTACGCGACAGAAGCGAGGATTATCTTTAATTACCTGTCACTGCATTTATCAGTCAACGCTAGGCAATATTGTATAACAGAATGGTCAAATAATAAGTCAGGAGTGCTGCCAGTATGACAGTAAATGGAGTAGGTCAGACGAAAACAACTTTGGTGCGTACGAGTATGGTGTCTGCCTCTGCGTTTCACTCACCGGTCATTCTGACCGCCTTTCAGCCCACCAGCCCTCCCGCCCGCTGGGTTGTTTGCCTGCCTGTGCATGCAGTCATATTTAAATACGAACTGGATGGGCATAGAGTTTCTTACAAATACTCAGAGGAAAAACTGGCGCTGCGACTCTATTGTATGCGTGCGGTTGCTAGGATGTGCCGGATTCGGATTGGCATTGTTCCCGAAACGCCCGGAAACCTCAGAGGCACGTCTGGCTGGAAGCGTTCCATTCACCACAATGGGCTGTCTTGAGTTGAAATAGCCCGTACTGAGCTACATTTTCTTAACATTATTCCGAAGCAGTCTTTGTCTAGTTTTGAGAATTTCTGCTTGTGTATAGCGTTTTATGAAACGTAGAAAGCAGCGGCCGGCCGCGGAACTTAGAAGACAGATGATAACGTCATAACGTCCGCGTTCAGTGTGCGCCTGTGTGTCGTCTGTTTCTTCTAGGTCTGCTCTGCATGTAACCTTTTATTGTAAGACGTAATAGGACTGAATCAGATCCCTTTCCGAAAATTTTCAGTTAGGGAAGCTTTGCTAATCCAGACGTATCCACGTTCAGGCACCGCTCAACGCCAGTCAACGCAAGCCTCGCAGACACACAAACCGCAATAGCCATTTAAGAAGCTACATGTAGGGTGACGCCACACTTCCCTCTAAAGTCTTACTTATAGAGTAATATGGCTCTTGAGCTTTAGTAACAAGACAACGTTATGCACCAATATTAAGAACAGATGAACCAAGACACATTACCATAATTCTGAGCGATATCAGCACGACAAGGGATGTTCCGTCGATGCTGACGCCGTGGTCCCACCTCGGGTTCCTAAAAGGCCAGGGCCCACCCGGTCACACGTTGTATCGGCATCTGTCAACGGAGCACATAAAATGTAAATGCCACGAAAGGGGCATAGTTACGTCACACGTTTTAGACACACTGGCAATGGATCGGTATACTAAAGACAAGGATGGCCATCCCGACCGTTAAGCGGCCGAGGTACACAGCCTTCGCGGACCCTCCAGAGGGCAGTACGTCAATTCTTACTTCAGGGAAAACACACACACTAGCTATCTACTACAGTGTTCAGATGCGCTATACCTATTCGTCTGTGCTGTCTGCGACTGGACGGTTCGAAATCCGCCAATCCGTTAACAGTCGTCACGTAGATAAAACGGCACAGCGAAGCTCGGTCTCGACGTTCTTATCAATCTCATCAGCCCGGACAATTGCGCAGTTGCTTCGTGCGTCTTGAAGATGTCAAGACCCGCTCTGGGGATGCCGCTAGGTTGACGAAGGCGCTTCCCGAGCAATGCTGCCGCTCCTTCGCGGTAAGACTGAACTTCTGTAGTATTATTCTGCGCCTGAGCTATTTCTCCTTTTATCTGACCGCGTGATGTAATACACCTTTTACACCTTTGCCCCAACGCGAGCAACAGTGAATAACAACCACTGAAGCTAGCACATGCTTTTGGCGCAAAGGATTTACTTCGGTATTCATCGTTATTGCTTCTTCAAACCTGCGCGCTTGTGCGAATCGCTATTGCGGACGTTAAATTACGCACCTTGACGTGTGCCGCTCGGCGTTGCGAACTGCTTTGGTTGCGTAAATGTCTCGAGTTATTCGAATTACAGAGTTTAGCTTAAATACAGCCATTTCAGCACTGTTATGGCACCCGATAGGTGCGAAGCGAATCCAAATCAGCAGCAAGGGCTTATGGAAATGCTCTCGTTTGTCCCTGCATGGTGCTCCATGTTTAGGCGTCGATATTTGAATTAGCAGAAAAGTGTAGTCGAGCGCCTGTTACAGCACACTTCTCTCGTGTGACTTTTTACGTACTCAGATAGATAGATAGATAGATAGATAGATAGATAGATAGATAGATAGATAGATAGATAGATAGATAGATAGATAGATGAAACCCAGACACACGTAAGATAAAAACAAAATAAAAGAACACGCAGGAAGGGTGTTTTAATTATGTCGTTCAGGATGGTAGAGATTGCAAGAAACACAGTGGCGCCCTTCACGCTTGGCGTTAAGCCTTGTCGATGGCGTAGAATCCCGAATGGTCAAGCTCGTTGGAGGGAGATTGTCTGTTTTCAATGTACTGCGCTCAGTGGCGTAACATATGTCCAGTCGTTACTTCATTGTCGCAGTGGTTACAGGCTACACTGTCGACCATCCCTCTGCGATGCGCATAGGGACGGCCTACAAAGGGCATAGGGATAGGTGTTGGACCAAGAAAAGCCCAAACATAGGCGACACGAAATTTTGGGGTCACCACTTCAGACCGCAATGAGACTTGAAGGCTCAGTGTTGGATCAAGAAAGCATATCGAGCTTGAAGCATTGCTCATCAAGCAGGCGGAGTTTCCGTGCAGCGTTAAAGCGGCAGTGATATTCGGGGCCCTCTGTGTAGGCTGAAACGGACAGCTTGATCGACCCGTTCAATGACGGTAATCCCGCAGCGACTTGGGAGCCACTGAAACGTAGTTCCATGACGTTTCCCCAGTTTTACGGCGTATCACTTCTTAAATCTCAAGTAACAGCCGTTCGTGCGGTCCGCCGTGCGATATCATTGCACGTTAAAGAACCCCAGGTCGTCGACATTTCCGGAGTCCTCCACTATATCTTTCATAACCATATCGTGGCACTGAAACGTAAAACCCCAGAAATTATCATTCGGGTGCGGTCCCCGGCGTGAAGGCGAGAGTAGAGACAGAAGTGCCACCTTTTTCATTAAAGAAACTTGCGCATTCGCGTTTAAGTAGAGCACTAATGAAATGTAGTTTGCTACGAAGCGCTACGAGCTCTGCTGCCGTCGAGGTTTTCTTTCTTCTTTTTTTTTTCAAGACACATTGATCAGCGTTCGAAGCATTTGCAAAGCACACGCGAAGTGTTTCTTGAAGTGTTTTGAGAAGTAGCGGAAAATTTGGTAAATTTGGCATAATTACCATGAAGTGTGTACTTTTGTGTAGGCAGGGCTTTTCCGTTTAAAGTAAATGTGTCAGGTATTAGCTGTGGCCGAACTACTTTCGCCACAACGTCTCGTTGAATACGCACGTCGAACTGGCCTACGCTTGTACTTTTCACTCCGCGGATGGTTCTAAAATACCTACTAGTATTACTAACAAAGTTTCCAGATCGTTCTCGTAGTACGATGGCATTGGCCCCAGAATTGTCTTTGCATTTCTACTTCCACGTTGTCGCGTGATAACGCTCGCTTAATTGATGTTTCATGATAAATAAAAACGTAAAAAAAGAAGACACACGATGGGAGAAAGAACACAGGTCGAGTGTTTTTACTCATTTTTTGTGTTTGTTTCTCACAACGCCCTATGCAATTATGTAACTATATGCAGCAATGCCGAACGGACCGGCTTTCCTCCCTTCATCAATGAGTGCACGTACGAACGCAGAGAAGTTGTTTTATGGACAGGAGATTACGAAACCTGCGATGATTCTCGAAGCTCGGGCACCGGAAGCTTGTGTTCCGGAAGTGCGCTCCCCGGAAGTGGCGTGATTGGCAATTTCCGCTGCTGTGCCGCCGATGAAGCTCTCTCAAGGAAATAAGAGGTGTGCAAGCGCGAGGACGGCTATGCATGTCTGATGAGCACGTTTCAGCAAAATCAATTTCCTTCTGTGTAGGAGAACACACTTCTTCAGGCGCTAATTCTACAGACAAATTTATTACTATTGTTATTAGTGTTATTGTCGTCGTAGTTGTTGTTATTGTTGTTGTCTTCGTTGCTATTGTTGTTCCAGACGAATTCCTCCTCCGTATGCGTTCTTTCGCGTTTATGCTTTTGCTCTGGGGGCCCTGTACCGCAAAACGGAATACGGAACACTGTTCCGTCTTGGTCCTCCCTGATTGGTCATTTCATACTTGTCAAGGCAGACTGACCAATATCTGACCAGTCTCCATTCTCCGATTGGTCAGTCCTGCCTTGACGAGCATGAACTGACCTATCAGGGAGGACCAAGACGGAATAGTATTCCGCATTCAATTTTACGCTATGGATCCCCTGGTTGAAAGTTACGATACCCAAAGACACGGGTGGGTCTAACTCTCTACGTGCAGAGCAGGCCTTCTTCCTATCTTTTTCTAACGAAGACCTCGTTTATATTGCGCTTTTATTCAATGCCGAGCTTGCCCATCGATAGCTGAAGCTTCAGCCTCCATTCGCAGCCCCAAGCTGTGCGGTGTGTCCCTGTGCTCACCCCTGGGACGTTATAACACGAGAATCGATCATTCGTTTTAAGTAAAGGGAGCCGCCCGTATGTAGTACAGACCTATATACCTCCCTATACCTCACTTCAGCTCCAACGCATTCTGGAGACAGTGTGCTGTACAACAGCAGCTCGCTTTGATCAATCGCTGTATAAAGCGCACGTCGCCTGCATTCCCAATGTTGCTTCATGGAAATGCCCAAAACCCATGCATCAATAATTCATTTTAAGTTAACCGAAACACGCAAATAGTATACAAGATGCGGACACTCCTTTCGGCACATTCGATCCCGCAGTAACAGGAATGACAGCGATCTATGCCGACCCGGGCTTTGATCAACTGCCGTACGGTGAAAGTGGTCCACGTCTTCTTCGCTATCAGATATATCACTTCAACGACGCGCGAGCGAGCGCATTTGCCGTCAGCGCGGCGCTCTTTGATCGAGAACGCCGGCCCTGTTTTGTCCCATGGGTAATCTCACTTCCAGCCTCGAGCCGTTTCTGGCGAGAGCCAACGAGAACGAGGGCATATTGACGCCACAAAAGGAGGGTTTGCCATTATACGTTTCTGCCGGCGGCCGCGGGGCAAAGTGTACAACCTCTGACCTTTCAACTGGACCGGTCTGTATACTTCGTCGTATTGCTTAGCCGCTGCAGCCCTATAAGTGATGCTAAAGATAAACATTGAATCGAGCGACGTGCTCTTGGGCGATTCTATGACAGCGCAGATGGTTATCTGTAGAATCAAACTGAGATATGTGGTCGGCTGATCGGTCAGACAGCCGGGACCGCGTTTCGAGGTGGTAGCTTTTGGTGGTATCGTCGGACAGTCGCCTCGAGGGCGCGTCAATTGGCTGGTTGATAAAATGCTAGCGAGTCACCGGGCCCTGGAATGGTCCCAATTTAATTATAATTATAATTGCTGGGGTTTTACGTGTCAAAACCGAGGTATGATTATGAGACGCACTGTACCGGAGGGCTGCTAAAATTTTGACCACATGGGGTCCTTCAGCTGGAACTAGTAACGTCCAGTATTCACGGGCGGCTAGCGTTTCCGTCTCTATCCGACGAAAATGCGACCGCCGCGACTGGGATCGAACCCACGTCGTTTGGATCGGCAGCGAAGCAGCAAAGCCACCGCGGCGGACAAACATGGTCGCTCTCAGCGACAGTGTCGCTTTGCGTGACGCAGAATCTAGCGCGTCCAATGACGAAGCGACTACTCGCTCGCCTTTTCCCAACCAGCCAATCAGCGCCCACTGAAGGGGACAGTTTAGCGATATCGCCCAAAGCGATCGTCTCAGAATACGGCCCTTGGGCACGCAAGAGTGTACGCCACGCTAAACGACAAAGTCGCGAAAAGCGATAAGGGTACCAATTTGGGCTTGTTGGTTGTGTGTTCGTCTGTTTCTTGATCCTTTGTCCGTGTCAGGTTCGCGCTACGCTATAAGCCAGTAAAAGCGATAATCTGAGGGTACCGCTCCTAATGTCCATCCCTATCTTAACCTAATCTAAACATGGTTCTGAAAGTCGAAGGCATAACTCACGCACCGGCCGCTATGGCAGAGTACGTAGACGTTTGCTTTTCATCCCCTTTTTTTTAGCCGTCCTTATAGAACTCTAGGAACAGCCAACGGTCCTAAGGCAAGAAATATCTGCGACGCTATCGGCAGTCCTTGAACTGCATGTGTTACGAGTACTCCAGGGCTTATTGAACAGCAAACGCGTCTGTCACGTCAGGCGTGTAAAAGAGGTTTGTAGGCAACCTTGATGGAAGGCTTCCCCCTCTCTCTCTCTCTTTTTTTGCGAATGGAATTTATTCGGTGAGGGGGGGGGGGGGGTCAGAATGGGGCGGCTGCACTTGTAATCACGCTGGTCCTTTAAGGTATAGAGCATGTTGAACGATGCGATCCCGATCGGAGAAGCGTCTTTTTTATTCGCTCGAGAGACGATTACCTCTCGGACAACGTCCTTATCGGCGGGAAATAAAGACGTCACATAAGATCACATAGGACTCGAAGGCCTGGGTTACATTCCTCGGTACTTCCAATAGGGCAGCGATGTCGTATGAGTGGTGCACTATGCAGTGCGTTCGTGTTCTTATAATTTCGCTCCCGATGTCTGCACGAAAGGGCCCACGAAATGTACGAAGTTCTGCTCAAAGAAGACACTTCGTGAGTTTTAAGAGATAGCTGCTCGCACTGAATTTTTCTAGATACCCTGAAATGTGTTTCGTATCTCTGCGTTCTTGGTGTTATTCGTTGGTGTATAGGCGACGAGCAATGCCACTTAAATGCATTGGGACCGTATAAAGTTGGGCTTGTTGGTTCATATAAGACACCTAAAGCGCAAAAGGACAAGGACCGAGACGAGTAGACGCACACTGCGCTAACTTCCGACAACTTTATTGTGAAACCTTCACACACTAAATACCAAAACCTACATACTTGCGTCTACGCTGAACCGGCACGGTTGTGACGTCACGGTTTTGGTATATAGAGTGTGAAGGTTTCACAATAAAGTTGTTGGAAGTTAGTGCAGTGCGTGTCTATTCGTCTCGGTCCTTGTCCTTTTGCGCTTTAGGTGTCTGTATTGGGACCTCTAGGAGTATTGACAACATTTAATATAACTTTCGGGGTTTTACGTCCCAAAACCACGGCACGGTTAAGAGAGACGCCGTTGTGGAGGGCTCCGGAAATTTCGACCATCTCCGGTTCTTTAACGTGCACTGACATCGTACTTTACACGGGCCTCAACATTTCGCCTCCATCGAAATGCAGGCGCCACGAACGGGATCCGATCCCACGACCTTTGGATGAACAGCCGAGTGCTACTAAACCACCCGTGTCGGGGCGGTATTGACGCTGCAACTCTTACACTAGCGTGTAATAGTAAACAGTATATTTGGGCACGGAATTTGATGCATACTAGTCATTTCCTTCTGTAATCATCATCATCATCATCATCATCATCATCATCATCATCATCAACCTATTTAGGTCCACTGCAGGACGAAGGCCTCTCCCAACGATTTCCAATCCACCCTATCCTGAGCGAGTTGGTTCCACTTTATGCCCGCAAACTCTTTAATTTCATCGCTCCATCTAACCTTTTGCCTGCCTCTGTTGCGTTTTCCCTCTCTTGGTATCCACTCCGTCGCTCTTACTGTCCATCTGTTATCTTTCCTCCTCATGACATGTCGTGCCCAGGTCCACTTCTTTCTTTCAATTGATGTAATAATATCAGCTACTCCTATCTGTTCCCCGATCCATTCCGCTCGTTTTATCTCTTAGCGTTACCCCTATCATATACTAAAATTGGAGCGATACAGAGAAGATTAGCATGGCCCCTGCGCAAGGATGACACGAAAAAACCGTCTGTATTATTTTGCACTGAAACTGCATTTTTTCGAGTGCCATGCATTCGCGGCTTCCTTAACTGCAGAACAGAGAACTACATTGTTTAATCACCTAGGTATTGCACTCACGGATCTGAGACTTCTCATATTTGCATAAAATGCGTCGGTACGCCACGTACTTGGTTTAAGTTTGCCCTGGCTGGTCGTTAAGGTCGTATCGACGCCACCACGAACTTCGTGAAGGCGCACTAAAGTTGGCTCCCCAAGTTTTCATCCCTCGAGGTGATCAATCATGTCGCTTCAATTTGAATAAGAGAACCACGGGTTTCGTGCTTTTGTTCTGTTTCTGCTTGCCGATGTAATCGCTTGAATGGGCTGCTGTGTTTCGCAGCGCGTTTCTCCTGGTTTGGCCGTAGTGCTTTGGAACGAGCTACATTGCAGCAAAAGTGTCGGAACTCGGAGCGGGCTCATCAGAAATGCAAAACGACCCGATTTGAATAAAGCTCGCCGTATTTTGGTTTTCTGCCGGTATTTTTGTCATCTTGATTGCCTTTGAATACATTTAGGGCAGTACACACTGGAGCCGACGGTTTTATGTAGAGACACAAACAGCTCTACACCTGTGCGGTCTGAGTAAACAGCGTAGCTGGTAAGCAAGTGCCACTACCTTGCGAACACAGATTGACTCTTTCTACATCTTCTTTCTTAAAATCGTTCTTTCCTTCTTTATAGTTTTCTACATCCTCTATTTCTTCTTCTCGCCGCCATCTTCTCGCCGCCAGGCACAGTGGCTGGCGTTTATATGGCGGTGGGAGGGACTCCAGTGCAGACTTGAGTTGCATAGGACCGTAGTCGGTTATTTCGTGGTTTATGGCTGCGTCCGCAGTGTACAGCAGTACGCACAGCAGGGTATTTGTACTCTTATTAGAATGCAAATAAAGGGGTAGCCGACGTTCGGTCTTCGAATAGAAAAAACAACAAAGAGCTGGAGGTATGTAATCTCTCAGCTTTGTAGGTTCTATAGACAGATTAGCGGCGATCTGTATAGTTATAGGATGGTTGTGGACAAATGGTTAAAGCAGTCGTTGAAGCACTAGATGGAGAGCTAAGCGGTGAGACGAAATCAGTAAGCTCGCCCGCGCATATCCATACAAATGGGTTTCCTAACAAGGGGTACCAGATGAAACTAGCCATTAGCTGTTTGTCGTCCAATTAAATTTAGTGTGTAAGTTCAACAGCAATCTGCCGTCTACTAGACTCTGAGTAGTCTACTAGACTACTCAGATTACCACGTATGCCTGTTGTCCCAACTACTGTAACCTCGCGTCTACTACAGTGAGTCTTTGAAACGCAGGAATATTACTTAGTTTCGCGCACAGGCGCACATAAAGTAATCCATGCCGCTCGACAAGAAAATACAGCAAGAAAAGGAACTAAAGAGTGAACGCCGGCTCCTGTGCCTATCTTGCTCCAGAGCTTCCTGTATTGCTGCCATAGACGTCTTACGTGCCACATTGCGCACGGTGTTCCTTTCCGATCTGCAGTCTCCTTCTCAGCGACGTATAGCATAAAGATACCGGAAACCCGTTCCCTCGGCAACATTGGATTAGCTGCTTCCGGGATCCTTCTAATTACGCTCCGGATGTCATGTCTTCGGCTGGCTAATTGATAGCCGGACAGATGCGTTGCTGCTCCTTGGTCTCGGCTTTCTTTAGGTCTGTTGGCCTTTCCTGCTGGACCTTGTCCAGAACGCTAAACGATCGGCATTCAAGCGGAGCCCTTTCGATAACGAAGCAGCTTGGCTCTTATAGGTCACGCGCTGTTTCCTGTTGTCGTGTCAGCGCTGAGAGAGCAGGCGAATAATAAGACGGTGAGTTCAGCCGGAAAATGAAAACCAAGCTCTGTTCTGATGACGTACGGAACGTTGCAATTCATTTTACATGCTTTCTTCAGCGCACACAGAACAGGCAAGGAGGCTAGGGAAGAGAACTACGGTTGTTTTGTCCCTCTACCTAGAGTCCTTGTTTTGTGAGCGCTGAAGAAAGCATGGGAAATGAATTCAGCTAAACTCGCCCAGCTTTCATTGTTCCTTCAGAATGTTGCAAGTACAGTGCATGTTGCGAACGTGGGGGATCTCAAGATACACAGTACATTTCGGGCTAAAGCTGTGTGTCTGCCGAGCTCAAATGCCGCAAGGAGATGGGGAATTTCACGATAGACGAGTTTTAATAAAGCCGTGTGTTGCGCGTTTGGCTCGTTTTTGTTCAGAACACTAGTTATCCGCGGTGTACTTCTGAAGGCCATCACTTTGTGCACTGTGTGTCCCGTAAACATTTTGCACAGCGCGGCATCTAGTATGCTGTGTGAATACGCCCAGTGTTCGACCCTATAGCTATGACTAATTCTTTGCGTGAGAGCCGTCGGGACAAGGCTTTAAAAAAATTTGAAGTCATGTGGAACACGCTGCATTAGTGATACTTCAGTGTCACTTTTACAAGCGAAAAAAAAAAAAGATTCTTCGATAAATGGTTATGATTACATGTGCGTAAGGAGTGCTTTTTCTGTGCTGAGCATGTCTGCACATATATATTTGTTGTAAGAAGAAAGAACCAACAGTCGTAAGTTTGGCGCTCCCTCTGAACCCGAGCCTCTTCACTTGTTGCGCCTAGTAGCCATGGCGTTATGGTCTATGTTAACATGAACCGACTAGCCCAAAAAGTTCTACTAGACTGTATAAGGACTTGTTCTTGGGCCAGTCCTTTTTTTTTCTTCTTTTTATTGCGAATGGACTTGCCCTCAAGGCGTAGTTCATGGTGTGCATGTGTTAGATGGGTGCTCTAACGCCGGTGTTGTGTATGAACTGAAGCAGTGTTTTGTGGAATCTGTTATCCCGTGTCCAATTGTCATAACTGGTCGAGGCACCGTAGCGGAGTCCGGCTTTCTGTAGTAGACGAGATCGCTCCAAATGCAGTCCTGTACATGTCCATATCAGATTATATGCATCTGCGTCAGCCGCGGGAACAGAAAAATACGGACACGTACCACCCAATGGTATGGTGCGCCAGTTCCACGCAGAGGTCACTGCCGGTGTAAGGGACATCCCGGCCTGAGGTCTCCTAGCACAATTTCCTCCGCCCTGTTAAGGTGAGGGGTTGTCGTATAGGCTTGCATCACGTTGTTCCAGGCGAAAAGTTTAAACCACGAGGAACTGGCAGATAATAGACTGGCGGGCGAGTTCATTTTCTCTACCGCCATTTATTCTCTTTTTATTTTTATTTGCAAACGTATAGTTGATGCGTTCCGCCAGAGGAGCCTGTCTTTTCGTGCATGCTCAGGTTCCTTTTTGTGTGAGCAGCGATTAAACGAACTTTCCGTTCCCGATCCGCCCCTCTCACAAAGGAAACGCGCGCTGGGCCGTTGTTCCTCCCCCCCCCCCCCCTTTTTTTTTTTTTTGGTGGGCGGACAACGGGCCATTGTAAGCTTAGAAAAAATATCATCGATCGTTCTTCGATGAAGTTTTGAAAACGCGAGAAAGTGTACCGATCTAAAAACGCTTGCTCGAAATCCTTTGTAACGTTATGCAGTGAAAAAAAAAAATAAAGGGCAGAGCTCTGAAGGGATGACGGCTGCTGTCCGCGAGGCAACCTTTCTAAAGAAAGAAAGTTCTCTTCGAAGTTTATGCGGGGGTTCGCTGGCCGTTAGGCGAATGACAGGCTCCCAGGTGCGAGTGACATTTCTCACTGTCAAGCAGCTGCCGCTTGTAGCATTTCTTTTCCTTACGTGTTTCACGTCTGCAGCCCGTATGTCCAAGCACCTTCCGTTCTTTAGCGTGCTCCACCACCCGTGAGGGGCGTTGATGTTCTCCGAGAACGTTTACGTCCGCGGGAATGAGAACAAATGTAGACGAAAGAGAGAAAGAAAGAGTGTGAAGTGAACGAAAAGACATTACCTGCGCATGCGTGAGCAAATTGGAAGCACGAATCCACATGTTTGCGAGTGAAAGGCACCTGTCGATATATCGACAAGTAGCCTCATTTTACAGCACGGAAATAGTGACACAGTGCGTTTAAACAGCTGCTTCGTCTTTAGAGTGAAGCAACTTAGGTAGCGAAACTAGCATTTTCGGTTGCAAACACTGACTACCGTGGTCGCACGCACGCACGCACGCACGCACGCACACACACACACACACACACACACACACACACACACACACACACACACACACACACACACACACACACACACACACACACACACACACACACACACACACACACACACACACCGTATTCGAAGGCTAGGATGTTGCCGCATCAAATCAAATTAGTAGTTGTGTTTGTTCTTGTTGCGTCTTCAGCACTCTGTGAGAACAAACATCCTCCCCCAACATTCCTTCTCTTCCTTCCTTCTCAGTTGGAATCGAACTCCCTCTTTGTTGTCTCATCCGAGGCCTCTCAGCGGCCAACGAGACCCTGTTTACCCAGTTTCAGCGAGAATGCATTAGCAGCGGCACTACTGTCTGGCATGGCTGTCGTATTGCCACACCCGGGAGTAAAGGAACTGGCCAATGCTAAGGCAACAACAAAGCAAAACAAAAAAGTACGGACGTGTTTCTGTGTTGCCTCTACGGTGTCTCGAAAGCTCATTGTCTCGTAGTCCAGTTGCAATGTGGTTCCTCTTCTACGTAGCACTCCGTGTGCCTCGTCGTTTCTCTTCCCTTTGCTGGTGGCGCATGTCGTTGTGATGCTTCTTCATTTTCTTGTTTCAACTCTCTATTATCTGCCCCTTATACACTAGGCTGGTCCATAGGGAGGGGGGTGGGGGTATAGCGGAGGTTATAGCTCGTCCGTGCATGCAATCTCGCACGCCTTCCACACACACACATGGTTGTGGCCGCGTCGATTCCACGGCAGTGCCATTTCTTCTCGTTTACGGATGATGGATGGCGGTGGGCGTTGCGTAGAGTCTTTCTTTGTTCGATTTGTGTTCCCTGCCGTGCTTCGTCTTCATTCGGATAATTTTCCGCTAGTGATTTCGTATTACTTGGCCTGCGTTCGTATCCCGTGCATTGTCACTTTGTGTACGTCCGTTGGAGTCCTTGGTTCGCTACGCTGCTGCGTATGACGGGCAGTAGCCGCTAACGTTGCTCGCCGGCCGAGTTCTTACGTTATCATTGGAACCTGCGCCTCATTTTCCGAAAGCTCTCTCATGGCATTACGGCTATTATATACGTGTAGGCTGTATACATTACGGCTGTATACATACGTATTGCGGAACAAGAAACCTGTGACACGAAAAAGCCATTTCCACGCGGTGAGAACTGTCGGAACAGCGAAGCTGTTCTTTTATCGTGTAATCGTGACTAATATTCTTGCTCTGCCAAAACCTTATGTCCTTTGTCAACTGGCGGTGTCTCGATATTCCACCCTTCATCATTATCTAATGACCGTCCCCGATCCTTCACCGCGCACATCTATCTATCTATCTATCTATCTATCTATCTATCTATCTATCTATCTATCTATCTATCTATCTATCTATCTATCTATCTATCTATCTATCTATCTATCTATCTATCTATCTATCTATCTATCTATCTGGAGATGCACCCGCAGCTGCGGGGATCGAGCTCACAACCTTGAGCTAGACATTTCCTACCCTTATAACCGCCGCCACAGCGTAGTGGGCCGTGGGCAAGAGTGGATTCCTATTGTGTGACACCAGGCTCATCGTAAAAGGCCGGCACTTGGTGGACCAAAAAGCAGCGTAGCTGTCAGCGCCAACGGCCAGCGATGAAGGACTAGACAACTGTTCAATTGTAAGCCCAGCGCTGGGCTTGTCATGTGTAGCTCTTCATACCTTTTCTTGTTTGTTTGTTTTTGTTTTGGTCGCTGGTTTCTTGTACTACGATAGTATGATTCCCGACATGTTGTGCGAGGCTTTCAAGAGATCGAGGTACATGGAGCGAGTGAATTATGGAGATTAGAACGAAGTGACGTTTTGCTCGCTGGCGCTGGAAGGGTGAAATGCAACGGAGTACGTGACATAGCTGTGCAGGAACGAGCGCGTCAGAACTGTGGAGTGATAGATTATGTAAATTAAAGGGGAATTAGTGTCCATTGCTTTCTGCTACTTGGCATAATGCCATGGGAATCGATTCCAAGCATCAGTGGACGTATTATCCGCGGTGGCGAAACGTGAAATACGTATCAGTACAATCAGACTTGGATTCGCATGAAAGAATACAATGTGGCAAAATTTTATTCCGTGGAGTTCTTGGCGAATTTTTATGACTGAAACGTTGATCTGGTAAAACAACGTATTTTCTCCGACATGCATCGTGGAAGTATAAGAGATTTTACGATGGCCAATGCCGGTTAAGAAACTTCAGCGCGAAGATGAATTGCACAGAACAGTGAAAAGCGACGGCTCATTTGAGCGTTCTGCTCTTCGCACGAAGCTGGTGACCCGTCGACGTACTGATTGGAAGAACGCTTAGAGAAGAAAGTGCGGCACTGGGACGGCTGCGAATTGGTTTAAACGGTGAAGAATACAAAATTCGCTGCTGTACGATGAACGCGATGGTCTCGAGGACAATGACGACAGCCGTGACAGAAACGGGGAAGAACTGGGAGGTTATCAGAACACGTTCCTGGTTGGCCTTCCCACATATGGCGATACGGAAAGGACGCTATAACAGATAAGATAAGAGGTAGCCGCAAAATGAGGGCCCCGATCACAGGACCGACTCCTTTTCAGAAATGAATGAACGAATGAATGAATGAAACCACTGTGCCGTGAGGGAAACTCTCAGACTGCAAATCGTTTTCGTTCGTTGCATTTCCCTGGAGCATATATACGCAAGTATTATAAGCGCAAGAAAAAAAAAAGGAAAATAAAAGGGGGGGGGGGGTGACACTGTTGGCCCGCATTTCATGACGTTAGAAACAGGCCGTGTTCGATCGCTCAGAAACTTGCGTGTACGATGAAGTTTCTGCGCTCACTTCGTTTGCACCGGACGTGGAAGAACTGTTTTCTCTTTGTGGACAAAGCGGTTCACCTAGAGCCAAATACTGGAACAATCGCCAGAGGGAAGACAGTTAGCAAGCAGTTTAACCACGGTTTCTTTTTCACCCCAGTGGCCACGCCAAGATAAATAAGGGTGCCTAGCATCCTCCTACAAAAGACGCGGCCCTTGATGTCCTCCGTATTTGCTCGCAGCGTCTTCTGAGCATCTGTTTACATACCCGGGTCTGATTCGCGGAAACTAAATGTTGAAGTGAAAATTAAGCGCCCATATAATATAGTCCGTCTAAGAGCTCTCGGTCGTGCACTTGCTGAGCAACGAACGTCGCCGCTATGCATACTAAATGAGACTTATCTACAATAAAATGATGTAGAGTAATTTATTTAAATGTTCCTTACCTCCGTCACGCGGACATTCTACCTACTCTTAATAAACCCTGCGCAATCGTACTGAAAAAAGTATACAACATTAAAGGCTGTGGATGAATACGTCTCAGTAAGTATAAACGGGAGGTTTCTACATCCACGGCTTTGGTTCCGAATAAGGTAATTACTTCAATCAACGTATAGACACGTCGGGCTCTTTCGCCGAACCATTTGCTAAATGAGTTGCACTCTCCTGGCGTATTGGTCTACACGGCGGAAATCGAAGCATGAATTAGCTACGATGTTCCAACGAAGGCGCTACAGCCGTTACATTTGTAAATTGGTCTTTTAGCAAATGGCCCTTCGTTCGCATGACCTACTTCAATAACACGGAGTTATATTGTCTTTGATTACTTTTTTCTGTTTCTATGGTTCGCACTGAACAGAAGAAAAAAAATTGTATTTAACCGTGTTGTTTCATAGCTTATTGCCTCTAGCGCTGTTTCTTTTTTATCTGACGCGGCGCTTTTATTATTTGTTTTCTTCATCACATTTGCGTGTTTCACGCATGCTATATGAAGCAACACATTAGGTGACCCTCAGTTTGCAACCAATGTTCCATTCGCAGTGGCAAGCTTATTGTTTATTTAGATTCTTGAGTGATTCTGCATTTCGATGGAGGCGAAATGTTGAGGCC
The DNA here is from genome assembly GCA_013339685.2 of Hyalomma asiaticum. NCBI lineage: Eukaryota > Metazoa > Arthropoda > Arachnida > Ixodida > Ixodidae > Hyalomma > Hyalomma asiaticum. Next base: position 22,553,091 of record CM023491.1, on the reverse strand, counting down.
CGTGTACTGTGCGATGCCAGTGCACGGTAAAAGAGCCAGAGGTGGTCGAAATTTCCGGAGCCCTACACTGCGCCATCTGTCATAATCATATCGTAGTTTTGGGACGTAAAACACCAGAAATCAATTGTTGCTACGCGATGCATGAAACTAGCCCGCATTTCTCCTCCCTCACTTTATCCCACCCCACTTTCTCTCTCTCTCAGTCTTCGTGCGCACTGCATGGAACTAGCCTGCGTTTTCCCTGCTCACTTCCTCCCACCTCACTTTCTCTCTCTCATTCTTTCTACATGCTTCATGGAACTAGCCTGCGTTTTCCCTCGCCACTTCCCCTATCCCGCTTTCTCCCTCTCTTTCTTTCTACGTGCTACATAGAACTAGATTGCATTAGCTCTACCCACCTGCCATGAAAAGCACGAATAGAGCGTTTACTGAACTTGCCTCTGGGAAGCGCTTGCATGTTTTCTCCCGTCTCGTTGTCGTAATAGAACTGTTTCCCAACAGCGCGTGCATGCCATTCAACGTCGCCTCGGGTTGCTTGATTGAACGGTTTCGCTTTGGCACCGCACCTGGGGTGCTTTCATCACTCTCCCGCTTGACGTCTCCTCGAGTGAATCACAAGCGCAGCGCGTAGGTAAATAAGATTTCTGAAGCGGCCAACTCGGAGTCCACTAGACATCTTCGTCCAGCACTCGCAACGGTCAGATATAGAAGGCTGTTAGGGGATGAACTTTGACATTTGTGGCTCCCTGTACCTTTAGCTGCGCCTGGGGGCAGCGAAGTTTTGCCGAATGCTTTGAGGATAATTCGTTTTTACTATCACATTTGCCTTTCGAGATGTGCTGTTCCTGTCCTTGTTGCCAAGCATTTCGTGCGCCTTGTGAATCCAGCAAAGCAGGATTAATTTTGTGCTTCATGCGGTAGTTTGTATTTGGGGAGCTAATCTAAGTAACCGCTGCTGGTGGTCCACGTTACCATCCTTCAATGGTAACGCTGCTGGTGCTTCTTTTCACAGGCATCTCGGTTGCACGCCTGTGAAGAAATAACACGTAAAGCTAAGCCAATTCAACGGCAGTGTTAAGCTCTATATTGCGGAGCAGTGATTCATTTGTTTCGCTCGTGTTTATCATGCGCGCTTTCGACTTATTTTCCCATAATTTTGTCTCATTACGCGAAGGTTCACGTTTAATGCGTATTTTTTATTTTATTGTACTAATCTGGTTTATACCGACCACTCTTGAACTGGATACATTTTAACCGGTTTTGGTCTGAGATTAGCGTGTTTTCGCCCTGTTTTCAACAGTGCAGCTGTTTTCTGGAAAGCCAGCGGTTTTCTGAAGCAATGTTGAATACTACTGCTGCTGCTGTTTTCTGAGCGTCATTATGACGTGAGTAGACACGGACAGCTCGGACACCTGAAGTAGTCCGCTCTTAAAACTTACGATGAAAAAGGTGGAGTTGCGTAGTGGAATACAACTTTACGTATATCCAGTTTGTAGATCTGCGTGTCTTAATACTTGAGGCAAATGACCCCGTCTTCGGTTTTACATAATTTATTACTGTACAGATACATAACTGGATCGAAAGGCGTGAAGCTTGTGTCAATCAAACGTACCCTTTTCTGCCATGCCACGCTGCACTCGAAGAGAAATAAAGAAACACGGCAGAAATGTTCAGGATACCGGAAGTAGGTAGTTTTTACTGTTCGGCTCTACCATTTGAACCGCTGGTGGCCGAAGTACAGCTCAGCATCGTGTAAACACTGTCGGAGTTAATTACCTAGTAAAGTGAACCTACTGTGCAAATAAGACTAGCTGCTGCAAACTTCAGCCAAGATAGAAAATGTAGAGAAAAGAAAGCGGCCCTGTTTTTCAGTTACGGGTCATCCAGGACGTCGGAAGCAAACAATAGTGCGGTAATAAGGGGCTAGTAGAACAAACGCTGACGTTTACCGCATTATTAGTCACTAGCGAAGAGAAAAACCAATGGGCTTAGCGAACAATACAACGCTATGAAGTGCGCACGCATCATTGAGAGTATCTCGCATCAAGTCTGACGTGTTGCAAGCGACAGACTCCTGACACTCCGCAGCGCACAGCAGAATCCCACGCGTCGACGGGGTATCGAGCAACATCTCGCCGTCCGCGTAAATTAACGCCGGCGCTGACAAAACACGAGGCAGCCAGCTCCGGAAAGTGAATGGTGTGCGGCTTGTGCGCGAACGCGATTGGTGGCCTTCGGCCTTTGCGGCTGTTTTGGCAGGGCGATTAATTTTCTCATCCGCTCCCCTGCCTGTCCCCGTTGGTTCGGGAAATTCTCGCGATCTTTGGACCTGCACTCTCCTGGACTGTGATTGCGCCGTGGTCGAAAGTTTGTTCTGTCGGGTTTTGGATAGAAGTGGAGGGACATGCCTCTCACAGAGTGAACGCTGGAAGGCGAAAGTTGTCGGCTTGGCAAAGCTGTTCAAACTGCCGGCGCACAATCACTACGCGCGCGACGTAATTAAGGTCGCTCTGTATTAGTCAGGAGGGGTGCTTTTCAGCCATCAATTATGGTTCGCCTGAGACCCCGTCCTCCTTTCTTTCTGGCGTTGCTTTCTGGCTATTTCGTTTACTGATGTTTCCGGCTGGAGTTGTTGTTGTCAAAGCTAACCTTGGGCCAAGAACAACTTTCAGCAATTGCATACTGATGCTAGAATTCTACCGCCTGAAATGGAGACAGAGCGAGTTCTGTGGCTGGAGAATTAAAACGCCTAAGAAGCGGTGGTTTGGAATATTTGGACGCCATCACTTGTCACGATAACATGTTTTACGTTGCATCTGTCTGGTATTTGCTCTGTCTCCTTTCCATTCTGCCAATTAAATAAGGTTTGGTATAGTTGGCTCTTCGTCAGTCTACAGAGACTTCGAAAGCAACATGCAGCATGAAGCTGTCTTTCCATCTAAGGAGTGTCTTGTAGTCCAAAAGAGTCTGTCTGTCTGTCTGTCTGTCTGTCTAACTAACTAACTAACTAACTAACTAACTAACTAACTAACTAACTAACTAACTAACTAACTAACTAACTAACTAACTAACTAACTAACTAACTAACTAACTAACTAACTTCAAAGGACAAACAGGCACCGAAACTGACCTTCTTCCTTCTATGACTTCTATGACTTACTTTTCGCCTGCTGTGTTCAGGAACCCTCAGCGACCTTGGGAAACTGCCGATGTATCCCAAAAGCAGCTGTTTCATACGTATACACTTCGCTGCGCAATTAGCTCTCGTTGGAGTGGCTCTAACTACGCTGGAATTTATGGCTGCGGAATGAAAGCGCCATGCGCGATGAAGCACACCTCGTAACAAGAAACACTTCAGGAATTTCTCTTTGCTATCACTCAACGACTGCCTATCAAGTTTGCTTCTAAAGAGGGATTATCGTACGCTTTATGTTTGTATGCGCGGTGGCTGTGTGTGCTGTTCGCACACACCGCATGCGTTTTGATTGGACGGCCAAGTTTGCGCATGCGGTGTTTACGTTCGACGTTCCGGTATGGGCAAGGTGCTTTGCGTGCAGCCGTTTAGTGGACACGCTAAATTTCCTTAGTTTAAGAAGCATCCCCACTCAAGATGGGACATTTTGAAGTCTCTTTATTTATTCGTTTATTTATTTTCCAAGTTTCTCATTTATTCACGTAACAACAACGGCAACAATGACGAAGATGAAAAACTGCAGGCTAACGGATGCTTTTGCTTGCGAATGCGTGCACTTTGTATGTTGAAACGTTCAACTATATCACTCTAATTATTATCCGCATACCTTAATCATCTCCTCATCGCTAATGACGGCTTAAAATCGTCACAATGGCTGCGGTACAGCATTCCTTTACAGCACATTGCTTAGAGACCGACCAATTTTCTTAGAACTTAGCAATAGTAAGAAAAAAAAAACTAATAAAGAGAACCATATCCTCGCACTCTAACTGGTCTTTACGAAATCAGGCACGTGAGATGAAATATTCACGAAGCGGGCCCTAGCGTAATGCTTCCTTGATTGCTTCTTCGGCCAGACGCTCGCGTGTGCAATTTCGAGTGCCGTTATGATAAAAGGGTTTGGTTAACGTAACTAGCGGCAACTGAGGGTGGAGGGGACTATATATAGACGAGCATGTGGCAGGGCTTATTTTGGGAGACTAGGTTTTCAAGAACTACATAGCGATAATGAATCCACTATATTCCACGACGGGGCGCTCAAATTGGCCAATTTGTCTTAGCGGCGTGTCCCATCATCGTAAGAACGTTGCGCGTATGCTCAGTGGATTTCGGGATTCACTGTTGTAAATCACCGAGTCTTTCACAATCCGCTCGGGAGAACAGAAACGTTCGGAACACATTTCCCCAGCTTAGTTTTCCCGAAGACTGGGGATGAGGACGAAGCGCGAATTAAGGGAAGGTAAAAGCTAATGTCGCTGATAGGTAAAAGGTAATGCTTATGGTAAGTGTGCCTTGATGGAAATCAGGCTTGGTGCTGTATTTTTGGAATGTTTTTTACGAGTGACGAAAACCGCAGCCGAGGCAGGTTCACAGTTACGTGGTGCGACGAAATCAAGAAGTTCGAAGGCATAGGATTCAATGAGCTCGCCTTTGAGGGGGGTAAGTTGGAGCTAGTCGGGAGATGCCCTCCTCCCGCATTCAGCAGAGAATAGGCTGGTGGTGGTGAGGATGATTATGATGGAGATTATGGTTTCTCTATCAACACAATACAAACTTAAAGGGATTGATTGATTTTTGAGGCTATACAACCCAAAATCACGATATGGTTGAGAGGCGCCGCAGTGGAGGGGCTCCGGGAATTTCGACCATTCGGGGTTCTTTAACATGCACCGACATCGCACAGTACACGGGCCTCAACATTTAGCCTCCATCAAAATGCAGCCGCCGCGGCCGGGACACACGAAGAAACGTTAACCACACAAGTAGGGAATACGATGTCGTTATTCGCCACGAAGCTTAGTGGATTTGTCTGTACGTGTCCTGTAAACGCAGTGAGTTGCGTTCGACGCTCTCAGAAATTAACCCAGAGACTACATTACAGCTTACGCTATAGGATGCAACCATATCGCTGAAAACATTTAAGGGACAAAACAACAAACTGCACCATCTTGGCATAGATGGAGCAACACCCTGCATCGCGTGCGGTCTTTATTGCCGATCGCCCACAGCATACAAATGCGCTGTGGCGCCCATAACGGCGACGCATCGCCAGAATTTCTCCCCCGTAAGCATTGTCATAACTCAGAACCCTTCGTGTGTAGTGGCATCGCAGTATGCTTACGTCCCATAAACGACGCGTTCAGATCACGAAATATGGCGGCCACGGGCCCGAGACTTGGCGTTAGCGATGAGAACGTGTGACGCTAAGGGCCGGTTGTGCAAATCCACGGGGCGACGGCTCGGGCTTAGCAAAAACTGTCTGCTCATTCATACAGCACACGTGCGAAGGTTGGCAGCGTAACCAAAATTATGGGAGATGCGTCTCACTCTTGTCATTTTATTGCTCCTCTATTACTACATGACCGACTCGCGCTTCGGAATGGCTTACACGTTTGGAGGATTCGTCTATCGCGAAATCATTCCTTATGTCCTCGTTCACCTTTGCATATGATCTAGAATACAGGAATCGAGCTCATCATTATTCATTTGCTTCGCATTCATGCAGTTTGCATTTGTCGACACGGTTATGGCAATCTATTGGTTGGGTTTGACTAGTGCTGACAAAAAATAACGCGAATAATAATAATAATAATAATAATAATAATAATAATAATAATAATAATAATAATAATAATAATAATAATAATAAGCGGGCGATTTTTATACCACTCACTATGCAGTTAGACCTAGATGAGTTGCACTATCGACAAATGAACGTGGTTAACGCAAGGAAGGAAAATGTGGAGCAAATAGCTTCTTTTTCTTTAAGGCGAAGCATTTCTACACGGACTTAAAAGTCGCTTTTAAGTCGCTTTTAACTTAAAAGTCGTATCTATCTATCTATCTATCTATCTATCTATCTATCTATCTATCTATCTATCTATCTATCTATCTATCTATCTATCTATCTATCTATCTATCTATCTATCTATCTATCTAATCAAACTTCAGGCCTTGTGGGGAGTCACATTTGCGTGGGTGTGCTTGGTGTTTAGGTCGAAGTTGCGGTTCGATACGTGCAGCCGCGATTGCATTTCCACCTGCGCGAAATGCTAAATAAGAAAGAAAGAAAGAAATAAATAAATAAATAAAAATAAATAAATAAAGAAAGAAGGAAAGAAAGAAAGAAAGAAAGAAAGAAAGAAAGAAAGAAAGAAAGAAAGAAAGACGGGCACGAGTGTCGACATTCGGGTGCACGTTGTCCGCCGCGGTGGTCTCGTGGTTATGGCGCTTGACTGCGGACTTGAAACACGAGGGTTCGGTCCCTGCCGCGGCGGTCCGCATTTTAGGATGGAGGCGAAAATGCCAGAGGCCGGCGTACTGTTTTGAGCGCACGTTGAAGAACCACAGGTGGTCGAAATTCGCGGGGCCCTCCACTACGGCTTTCCTCTCCTTTCTATCTCTTTCACTCCCTTTCCTCCTACCCCCACGGACGCTTAGCCGTGCTCCCTACATGGGCTGCAGAAAATAGCGTCCTTTCCTTTGCCGAACGGCATTTATAATCCTTCCTTCCTTCCTTCCTTCATTCATTCATTCACTCACTCATTTAAGAAACCACAATTACTATCGCAGTAGATTTCCAAGTGGCGAGAACCTCACTCACTCGCTAAATCAATCAATCAATCGATCATCAATCAATCAATCAATCAATCAATCAATCAATCAATCAATCAATCAATCAATGAAATGCGCATAAAATAATCATTTCCTAACAAACCGACATTAAGGGCACACATGGCCGGCAAGGCTTAGCAAGATGATCTGAATCGTAGATCGCTGAATAAACCACCAGATGGTAAACATTTAAAATACCCGAGTTGACAAAACCATTGACGAAGTACTGAAATATATTGCTAAATAATGCTGCCATAAATTGTGTAGGACAGATAAGTACGAGAGCTGCACATGAAGAGAGCATGCAGATGAAAACTTCTCCGTAGTTACGACGACATCAACGTTTCATGCACGAATAAGGCAAAGGAAGAAAAAAAAAATGAAGGCGTTTCCACAATTCTAAAAGTTCCGAGTACGTGAAGCGCTCACGAATGAGCTGCGGCTCTCGACTTCGGTTTGCACTGCACTGCAAGTCCCCCTCCCCTTCTTCTCTCTTCCTTTCCCCCCTGCTTCTTTTTTCCTAGAAGGAACGACGCGCCGAATTGAATTAAGCGTTGCGAAACCCGCCTGCATTTGCGAACACGCCGGCGGTCGCAAGATGTTTATTGGATTGAATGCGGCGCAAGAGCCGCTTTCGTTCCCAAGGAGCGGTTGCGAGAGAGAATAGAATTTTCTGCTCCACAGCGCGAACTTTGTTCCTCAGAACGCACTCTCTGAAACGTCGAAATAGGGCTTTATATGACTCGGAGAACGAGCACGAAACAAAAGCACAGCTAGGTTCGGCTCTGCGTTGAAGAAGCCCATTGTCGTGCTCCTAACTCGCACGTCCCACCGGGAACTGGAGCACGAATTGGGGCCTGCTTCACGAATTACATACTTCGCTCGCGCAGACGCAGTGGGAGGCTTACTGTCGCATCCTACGCTAGACGAGAGAGCCGCACTGCGAAGTTTTCGTTTGACGCGGTTCGCCGGGTAAGAAAAGTTCCCCCTGTTCCTAGCTCGGAGCTTGCGCACAGCCTCGTCGCATCATAAACCGGGGAGCATGAACGATCCGTTCTCGGAAACGTGGATTGCAGCTGGCAGTGTTACTGCGCGTTGGAACAGACGTGCGAGCTCGGGAGAAGAAGTCGCTTCGTGGTGCTCACGGCTTTTAACGAGCAGTGCGGTGGTCTCTAATCTCTTGGGTGCCTTCATTGCTCCTTTGAGAATACCCCGAATGTTTATTTATTTATTTATTTATTTTATTTATTTATTTATTTATTTATTTATTTATTTATTTTCAGCACTGCTGCTCTCAGCTGAGAGCGTAGCAGGAGGACAGTACAGAAAGTCAATACAACATATGAAAGCTATGAAAGACATTCAGATATGTAAACATGTGTAGAAAAAGAAACGTTACAATAATACAGTACAACTGCAAACAGTGATAGAACTAAAATGACGACACCGACCAAGAAAAAGAATACAATAAAAGACGTCTCGGCTCCCCTGACGGGAGCCTTGTTCACAAAGGTTTGTGAACAAGGCTCCCGTCAGAAGAGCCGAAACGTCTTTTATTGTATTCTTTTTCATGGTCCGTGTCGTCATTTTAGTTCTGTCATGTTACTTCCCGACCAGACGGGTGTCCGTCAAAACCTCGACTTCAACTGCAAACAGTGCTTACATAAAAAAAAAAAAAACGTACAATGAACCTGCATATTCTGCGACATAAGTCAAGTGGAGCTGTCCGATATCACACGCTAACTATGAAACACCAGTATCCCATGCTATGCGAACATTTTAAAGAAAGAAAAGGCAGAATTATCCTACATTTGTTCGTGGTTGTGCCGAGGGGAGGTGACTAACAAGTGTAAACGGGGGACGGGAGAAAGTGGCATTCTTTTTGGGTGGCGCAATTATAGCTATTTAGGCCTTCGGTATTTTAGCTAATTACTTATTTATTAATTTTTAAGCTAATTTCTTTATGTGCTAATGGACTGAGGGCGCGAGCGCAAGACGAAGAAGTCTGACGAAACACCTCCGACTTTGTACAGTAGAGGGCTGATGGAATGAGCGCAAGAGAAGATATCGCGCGCAGCTGCCTCATGGCATTTCACACGTGCAGTCATTTTATGATGATGATAGTTTCCTGTACTCCCTTCACGGCCTACCTGCTTCTTAAACAGGTACGCTTTTAAAACGGGAAATATAAAAAATATATGACGTATAATTTTATTACTTTCCCCTTGTTTGCCGGAGGAACATCCTTCGGCATTATTCTACTCGAGGAAGGAAAACACCAGGCAATTCGCTTGCTCACACCAGTAAGGTTTTATCATACCGGGGACATTGCTTTGATCTTGCCGTGCTTGAATTGTATAAGGACTGTGGCTAGGCGTGGAATATGGGACTGTGCGTCCTCGCAGCTTCCGTGTTTGCACAACGAGGTGCTGAAGGACGATCTTTTCTCTTATTTTTTTTTTTCGGCAGTGTCTCGGTAATTGAATTTTGCAGCCTTAGGGCAGGAAACACCGGGGATCAATCGATATACCGGCGAGTTCTCTTAATGGAGGCATCCTCCGGAGTCCCTAAGCGGCTGTGACGTCCACGGCCTTTGAGCGCGAGGTGGCCTGGTCGATTACCGAGGCTCATACTCATGGAGGGCGAATTGCAGGGAAATAAAGAAGCTATCGTGGAACGTGCTATGGGAGAAGAGACAGAGGTAAAAGATAAGAAAGTTTAGCCACAGAACATTTCTGACGACGGATCTGAGCACTGTGAAACGGGTTTCGGAACTTCCGTTTTATACGAGTCCGGGACGTATGGAAACCTGTTCCGGAGTGATTGTCATGTTTTGACGCATTCTGATGCGCTTGCGCCGTTTCCACAGGCGCAGGTACACTTGCTAGCGTACGTGTGGCTCGGGCTTTACACTTGATTTGATTGAATTATACGGTTTTAAGTCCCGAAACCGCGATATGACTCCCGAAATTTCGACCACCTGGGTTTCTTTAACGCGTGCACTGAAGTCGCACAGCACACGGGCTTCAACATTTCGCCTCCATCGAAATGCAGCCGCCGCAGCCGGGATTTCAACCCGCGACCCTCGGATCAGCAGCCGAGTGCCATAACCGCTGGATCAGCATGGCCCGGCACACCGGCAACGTTAAGTGCAGTCCCAAAGTGTAAATTGCAAGAAATATTTGAAATAACGAAAGAGAAGGGGTCAAGGGCTCGTTCTTTATTCGTTAGAAACAACTTAATGAGCGAGCAGACAGTGAAGCCTAGGAAAGCATAGGGGAAGTTACTTGTGGTATTGTAATTGTGGAGAAAGTAGAAAGGAAATAAAGTGGACGAAAAGACAAGCCTGCCTTCGGTGGGAACCGAACCCACGACCTTCGGATGTCGCGTCCGATGCTCTACCAACTGAGCTACGAAGGCGGTCGTCCCCCCGTCCACTTTACTGTGTATTTATGTACGTATTATCCTGGGAGGCAGCGCCACTCATGGCCAAGGAGGCGTGTGTGGAACACACTTTCTTGCCAGGAGGCGTCACGGAAAGTGAGATCAATATGCCCTCCAAGAAATATTTCAATAATACAGCAGCGTAACATACAAGTGAAGGATAGTGTACGTACTAGTAGAAAAAAATACATTTGATGCTATTCAGAGGTGTTATACATGACCACGCGGATGCTTTCGCGAATTGCCTGCATGCATACATTTGATTTAACGTGCGACGTATACTGGCTGAAACGAGTCTATTCTTTCCGTCTTTCTTTGAAGATAGGACATCATTTCCGATGAAATGAAAAACGAAACAAAAGCAAATACGGTGCCTAGCTGCTGAAAAAAAAAAAAGCTGTTTGTGTCTCGATTCGCAAGGATTCACTCTCAGCTTGACCAGCAGGCACAGGTGTACCTTGGAGGGCATATTGATCTCACTTTCCTCTGATCTTGCTGTTTTTTATACCCGGACAATTCACCGAGAGCACACTTACAAAAAGAAAAAAAAAAGAAATGAAACTTTGGCGGTAGCGCAGATTCTCGTTAAAAGACCGATGCCCTCTAATCTTTTATTTATTTATTATTTATTTATTTATTTATTTATTTATTTATTTATTTATTTATTTATTGAAATGTGTGAGCGTAAACAAGGTGAAAAAGCCGGCGGGTCAAGCCCTTAGGGTAGTGTGAACCGTTCCGGATAGCTTTTGGCCGCATGTGGAGAGGAGATACTTTTGTGGCGGCGTTGTGCCGCTGTCGCCGACGCTTGCGATAATGCTTCGGGGCATGTGACTGGCGAGAAGTTCAAGCCACGCATTCAGACTCGTTTTACGTGCGCTTGTTTACACTGGACTGCGCTGTTTTCCTTCCTTTACGCTCGCTCCCGTATGATCTCATTTGTTTCATCTAGTTCACTGCATAGGGGAATCGTATTTTATAGTATAAGAAGCCGCCGTGTAAAAAAAAAAGAAAAAAAAAGAAGATCAGGAAAACTAACTTTGATTATAGGATTAGCGGGAAGTGCATCGTTATGACGAAGTGAAAGACGTGGAAATATGAAAGCTCAACAAAGCGGTTGATCAACCTTTCATATAGAGAAACACTCAGTTGGTGACAAGGTCATTCATTCTCACTATAAATTAACGATACACCAAATTTATGCGTTCCACCCGCGATTCGCTCAAAAAATGACGCTGTCGGTCGGCCGGTTAGTTTATTGTTTTGAGCGTCACCTGCGGGTGCTAGTGTGCTTACAGTCGGCGTCTGTTAGGCATGACAACTCTGCGTCGGCTTGGCGGGTTGCTCAGCGTTAAACTGATGAAATAGCGCAAGGGAAACGCTGTAGTACAGGACATGAGAACAGCCTCGTCACAAGGAATGTACGCGTCAGCCGTGAAAGGGGCCCCACGCTTACAGTTCCTGTCCAGTTTTATGCACTAACGAAATGGTTTGTTGGGCTAGTTGGCTCCCCAAGTCCGTGTGTACTTACCCTGTGTGTGTGTGCCTATTGTGCTGTACCCTTTTAGAAAACGGAGTTTTATACAAAAACAAAGGTGAAAAAAAAAGCAGCAATACCGCGTCGGTAAGGTTCGCAAAACGCGGCTGTAGTGTTCCTATTAGGCCAAGCGACAATGCAAGTAATATGTGTGGCCGAAAACAAACACCACACCGAGGGAAACTGCACAGCACTTCATCATAGCGAACGACGACTGTAACGGTAAGATGTACATACACTATAAACGCTGCCTTCCTCTCGCAGTTTAAATGTGTTGTAGTGTCACTCGCTTCCCTGAAGCTACAAGGATCAGCAAACAACTCCATCAGGACGCTTGAAGCCGCGTGTACGAAGTCTAGACGAATCAATGTACCAACCATCATTCCCATGGCAGCTGAACGATCACAACTCCAGAGTTACAACTAGCATTTTTGGCAGAAAACTGTACGGTTCGAGCCTCCCTGTAAATGCCGTTTTACTAAGACTGCTCTATTACTCTATTATTATTATTATTATTATTATTATTATTATTATTATTACTGCTCTGTTACTAATAGAACAGAAAGCTCTATTATTTGACTGAATTCAGAGAGACGTTGATGCTTCGATGTCACCCCAGATAACTTTTGTCCCTTAAGAGTAGCCCAAGAACACGCGGCAATAACTTTGAGGAACACAGCAGACTGGGTGCCGGATTCACAAAACTGTGGTTTCCTTCGTATTCCTTTTCTTTTTTCTTTTTCTTTTCTTATTGCCATTGACCAGCAGCCTCTGACATGTCCAGAATTGGGATTCGTCGTAATTTTCTCTCACAAACAAAGCTTTCGTAAGAAGTTATTGTGAGTCGGGCCTTGAAACTGCGTAAGAGGTGTACGTCACAAGAATGAGATAGGTGAACCGCACGAACATCTATTGGCGCACACACCGATAACGAAAAACAGAGTAACAGAAGCATAATACGGTCATGAGGTAGCAGAAGGAAACAGGTATACCTGCTTTGTTACTCTACCGTCACCGAATTCACGAGCGGTATTTTTCTTTTCTTATTGCACCAACGACTAAGCTACTCTATTGTTCGTTTAGTTCCAATGTAATACCCCCGCCTCTAGAAGGCCAGTTTCCTTGTTGAAAAGGCCCGTAGGTCTACGCTTCATCGCTAGGGGCGCTCAGGAGCATTTGGTTGCTCCCTCGACCTATGGCAGTGTTTTTGTTTCATATTATTTGGCTCTGGCGTAGGTGACGAAGGCATCATCCCAGGGGAGCTCTTTCTCGAACGACACGTCAACAGATCGCCGGCGGTCGGTGAGCATTTCGTTGGCGCCACGATTGTTCCTTTTGATCCAGGATTTATACACGTTGCGTGCGCGCCTCGCGGGACTCACTTTTCTCGGGGCAGGAACGAAACGCTCCCTTTGGACTCGTTAGAGACAGTGTCGGATTATGGCCGTGGGTTTATGGGTCAAAGTGTTGCCGTTGTTGCCCATTACTTCGTGCGAGATGGTGAAGCCAACTTTTCACTGCCTTCCGTCAGTATCTATGGCTTGTTTTGTGTTCCTAAAGTCTCGCACATTCCGTTCCTTTCTTCTTCTCATCTCCTTTCTTCTCCCAAAATAGGAGGCAGGCGTAGCATTCCTCAAGGGGGTAGTTGTCAGCCATGCTCCCTCTATTTCCCTCATTTCCTTGTGCGAATATGTTTACAGACCAAATAAATGAATAAGTTGAAGCCACTATGATAATAATAAACCACAATGACTTCAACTGCGACGCTGCGAAATGCTTAAACTACAGTGCTACGAAATAAGCGCTAACAGTGGATCACTGTTGTGTGTCCTCATATTTTCTCAAAACAGCATTAAAGCTTCTCATGCCTTCCATCTCCACAGAGTTGAAGGCCTCTGAGTTTCCTTTGGTTTAATCTTCCACATTCAGTCACATCTCTGAAGAAGACTGGTTGGCGGAGCTTTGTATACTCATGTATTTAAAGTAACGTTGTTGAGAATTTAATCCTAGAGAGCATGGCGGTTTAGAAAAAAAAAAAAACTTGCACACAGGCGTGCAGAAAAGTACATCGAGATGTGGCCTTCATGCCAACGAAGAAGCGTTGGTTGCCTTGGCCGCTTCGCCTCCTCAGTCTTGCGAGCTTGAAAGCCTAACACACACACACACACACACACACACACACACACACACACACACACACACACACACACACACACACACACACACACACACATATATATATATATATATATATATATATATATATATATATATATATATATATATATATATTGGTGGGAGAAGCACTTGCAGGCTACCGACAAGTTGTATATATATATATATATATATATATATATATATATATATATATATATACAACTTGTCGGTAGCCTGCAAGTGCTCCTCCCACCAATTTTTTAGTGCGCTTTTAGACATGTTACGGGAAACCGTAGGTGAATTTAACCAGAAAATATGCGAGCGTATGCAGCTTCCTTTTTTCCCCCTTTCCTTCCTTTTTCGAGATCTAGAGCAATTTTTATCATTTCGCTGCAGAAATACGGCGATGTTTACCGAAAATTCACCCCACCTGAGCCAGGCATATTTTGAGTGTATCGCGAACCGTCCAAAGCTTGCAGCCAAATCCAGCGTTTCCTATGAAAGTTTGGAAACTTACTAAGCTACTGCTACTCAGCAATCGCTGGTGCCCGCCCACCTCAGCGCTCTACAAATACGCGTGAATGTCGTTGACTCAGCGCTCGGTGAATTCAAACGGGCGCCCATGTGCCTCGTTGCTTGCGTCAGTCTTTTTAAGACATTCTCAGTTCTAGTCATTCGTGCAGGTTCCATAAATCCTCACAGATAGATAGATAGATAGATAGATAGATAGATAGATAGATAGATAGATAGATAGATAGATAGATAGATAGATAGATAGATAGATAGATAGTATTGCCCTGTGATCGCTGTGGCCAGATGCTTTGCCATCGTAACATGATACAGCCCGCTTGAAAACTTTGCAAACGTGAGATGAACGCATGAACAGAATTGCGTCGTGGGTCTCTAGCGTCTTCAGTTTCAACGAGAAGCGATTTACGACGAAACTCACGATCCACCTGCTGAATATCTTTCGCGATATCGATGTTAAGGTCACCGCACATGAGGTCACCGCACAGTTCAATGACAACCGCAGCTTGGTGTTGCGGTTCTTATTGTTCTTATCGGTGCAAGTGCGAACATCGCTGTGGTGTTCCACGATATGTATATTATGCACCATTGTTAATAGTGCTCGCAGGTGAGAAGATTGCTCCACTGTGTAAGCTGGCCTTCCTGCAGTTTTTTATTTCCTATTTTCATTTTTCTTTGGCGCTCACGGACGAATCAGCGAGACATAGAAAGCTTCGCTTTAAAAAGAGGAAGTGTCTTGGGCAAGCTTAAAGATGTTTGCATTCACCGAACTTGTACGAAGTATGAAAATTTTGTCTTCAGGCAAATCACGGTGAAACCTAAGTGCTTCTCTAAAAAAAAAACACATCCATTTTCTGAGCCATTTTCTAAACTACTCTATATGAACGTCGATCGCGCATTTCGGCCGTAAATCCCAGCTGCCGTGTGCGCGCTCATTTCTCGCTCTATGCTACAGAGTGGTCCTCCCGTCAACGCGATCAAGCGGGGCATTACGTGCCCCATTGATTAAGTAATTTCGGGCAACTGAGACGTGCTCAACAGCGCGAGGAAAAGTGTTTTAAGGGTTCAGGACGGGGCTGGCCCCAATGGCGGCATTCTATTTTCCTTCTGGGAGCTTAAGGAATGCCGCCCGTTTTCGGAGCGAACGCGCGCCCGCGGGCCCACTAGAAGTGATTACGAGAACAGCCAGCGGTCGTCTCTCGTCTTGCGATTTTCCCTTCTCCTCGGTGCTTTGCTGTGAGTCGCTAATGGAGACGTGAACGTTATTCGCGGAATGTCCCGAAGGCGTCTATAGAAAACGTGGGAACGCTGTGAAGGAGGTATGTAGTCGTTCAGGTAGCATACTCGGGGCTGGTGAAGGGGTGGTGCAGGCTTTGAATGTATTAGCTTGGCTGGTTTTATCGCTGGCCTCGGCGGTGGCTTGACAGAAAGGGAAGGGGGGGGGAGAGTGGGGAACTTTGAGGGAATTGCAGTAGATATGGTTGGTGCTAAGGAACCCAAGGTGGTCAAAATTATTATCAAGCCTTCAACAACGATGTCTGCGATAACACAAGAATTAATCAGGACGGTAAAATCAATCAATCAATCAATCAATCAATCAATCAATCAATCAATCAATCAATCAATCAATCAATCGTCCTTCGGCAGGGTGAAATTGAGACAAGTATTTGCGTGCGCGCACACTCACATTATACTGCATTTTTTACCTGCAGTTTAACGTTCGAAGGTGCAGATACATTGGAGTGATTACTGCGTTACTTGACATTAGTGATCACCAAGGTTATGGATATTTCGACGAAGATATCGTTGTCTGCCTATGTCCAAATTTCTATGTCTATGTCGTTTCATAGTTTATTTCTGTTGATTTTTAGATTCCCCATTTGAAACTTATAGTCCCCTTGAAAGGTTGACGGTGCTCCGTCATATCTGTCGGCACCTATAGCCTTGAAGTTTCTTTTTGTTCCAACTTTCCGGATAACTTCGACTGCTTGACAGTTTCTGATTGATCGCCTGTTCCTGGATTTCGGTGCTGTAATCAGGATGATAATTCGACATGCGTGCTTAAATTACAGTTTTGTCCTAATTTATCACTGGTGTATGCGGCGTCACGTTTGCGGACGGGCAATCAATCAATCTCTAATTTGGCTGCCTTCGCTCGTTCTTATACTTGCGCAAGTTGATTGGCACCGCTCTGGTGTGCTTCGTGAAACAAAAACAAAAAGGCTCGAATTTAATTTCACACGCTGTCCGGCCAAAGCTGTGCCTCATCACTTATGCAAAATAACGCATTTGAATAGGCGTGCTAGGGTTTCCTGGTTTTTAAAATTTCATATTATTATTATCCCTTTTTTTCTTTTGCGTCCGCGAAAGCTCCCGCTGAACGAGCCCTTTCAGTTGCTCAAACGTAACCTGAAATTTCGCTGACAAAATTGATCCTTATTGGGGAGAAAACTCGTTTCCGGCCGAAATTATGAATCAGCAGATGCTATATTTAATGAAATGTTCGTGGCCTCGCCGTGCCTGTTACTGTAGACACACCGATGACAACGTGGAGGGCGGGAACACGGGCACTTGTAACACATGCATGATACGACAGGAAAAAAAAATAAGCCAGCTCAAGACCCGCGAAATCTGATGAAACAGTTCAGCCGAGCAAGCCTGGATGCATGGCGTAGTGGATTTGGTGCTTGCCTTCGGACCGTGCGCACTAGAGCCACCTCGGCAAGAAGGCTTCTTTCTTTCTTTCTTTCTTTCTTTCTTTCTTTCTTTCTTTCTTTCTTTCTTTCTTTCTTTCTTTCTTTCTTTCTTTCTTTCTTTCTTTCAGCTCGTGAGAGGACGTTGCTTGTTTGGTCGGCTTTCCGGCATATGTTCTCTTGCTGCGGCAGAGCACGCTTTACAGTGAAGGCTGTCCCCGATTTTTTTTTTTTTTTGAGCGACTTGCGCCAAATTGCGCCGATTCCTTCTTCCTTTCCTTCTTCACTCTGTCACTTTTTCTTTCTTTCCCTCTGTCATTTTCTTTCCTTCCTCCTTTCTTCCTTTCCACCTTTCTTTCTTTCAGCTCGTGTGTGGACGTTGCTTGTCTGGTCGGCTTTCCGGCATGTTTCTTCATGCTGCGGCAGAGCACGCTTTACAGTGAAGGCTGTCTCCGATTGTTTTTGAGCGACTTACGCCAAATTGCGCCAATTTTTTCTTCCTTTCCTTCTTCCCGCTGTCACTTTTTCTTTCTTTCCCTCTGTCACTTTCTTCCCTTCCTCCTTCCTTTCATTCTTTCCCTCTGTCGCTCTTTCTTTCTTGCTCCTTTTCTGTCTGTCTGTCTGTCTGTCTGTCGGCCATAGCAAGTTGTTACAACCGTGGGCATAGCGTAGTCATGCGGGCCCCATAAAGGCGTGCTGTGGAAGCATGGAAATGAGCGCAGTGGTACGACGCTCGTTTTTGGATCGTGGGCGCACGGGTTAGAATTCCGCCTCGCCAAGAGAATTTGTTTTAGTCTTCTCTATCTGTCTGCCTAGCTTTCTTTTTAAATATGCACCTCCTCTCCTCAGTTTGCACTTTCTCCTCTTCGCTTATGCCACCACTCCATTTCGCCGGCCGCAGTTTTGCGCTGCGTTTGGCACGGAATGAGCTCCAATTTCAACGGCTCCGCTGTCAACCAAAGAAAAAAGGCGTAACACTAAGCGTCTCGGCGCAGCTTAGTGCAGGGGTCGAATTTATAAAACTTCTATTTCATTTGTGATTTTCGCCATTGGCTGGAGGGCTTTTTTAATATTTCCGGCACTGTAATCGTTCGAAATATTCTCCTTACGAACATTTATATTTGTGGATACGGGCCCAGATATGTAACTAAGATGTTTATCGAATTCTTTCCTAAAGTATTAGCGGGCAAACTCTGCTAAACAGCGTGTGTGAGAACTACCCTGTTTACTCGCGTGTTACCAGTACATGCTGGTTTTTGCTTAACTGCTTGGTAGCATTGTCTAGTGTCAGTCATTCTTGGCAGCGGTTGTTTAGTGTCAACTTATGAAGTTTTTCAAGGTAACACGAAGTAAATAAAGGAAGTTATTACGCGTTTCACTCAGTTTTTCCGCTCGACATCCCCTGTTTTTTTTGTTTTTTAGTACCTAGGTTGAAGGCGACGACTGGGGCGTTCGTAGCAAGAGAGTTCGTCAGAGTTGGGAAAGAACAACCATAGCTTTTCTACTCGGATGAAGACACCTTGTGAGCGCTAACCCTAACGTTATTTTCCTCTCATTTGCCGAAATTTCGTTTCCTCCAATTTCTTTAGAGTTCCTCTCATTTCCCGAAAATATCCCACCTCCGCCCCCTGTATTACTACGGGTGTGATCGCCGTCAACTCGTACTCGAAGTTGGCGAGCCCATATGCTTTCAATTCCACGCTGCACCGTAGGCGAGGAGCGAAGAGACCTGATCGCACTTAGGCCTTTTAGAGAACACCACGGTGACGGTGACACGTTTTCGCTTGGAGTGCCCCTATAATTGATACCGCCATAATTTTATACACGACGAATACAAGGAAATTACGCAAACTTTATTTGTGGCAACGCAAACGGAGAAATCGCAGAAAAAGGTGGGAATTATGCAATTAGCAGCATAGAGGTTTTGCGCGGAAATGTAGCGAAAGACACAATTCAAATATATTCCTGTATGTATTATCCTTGTTTTGCATTTTCACCCCCTCCCCTCTTCAATGTGCAACATAGTACATTGAAGGCATCTGAAATTAAATAAATAATTAAATACCGTTATCGAAACGACTTTAATAATAATAATAATAATAATAATAATAATAATAATAATAATAATAATAATAATAATAATAATAATAATAATAATAATAATAATAATAATAATAAAGTGCCCGTGGAGTTTACAGGCAGCTGAAAGCGAATTAAAAACTAAACGGTGGTACCGATAAACGCTTCAATGCAATTCAGATGTTTGTTGAATTCATCACTCCATTGACGAGGCATCCTGGCAAAACGAGCGACTACTCTAAATGGTGCGAAGCACTCTACTCGGCAACGATGACGTACGCTGAACAGAAGCTCCAGAACAGCAATTCGCAAATTTCCATTGTAGAGCGACAGCGAACTTGTCCATTTCATTTCGATTCAACGGTGTTGCGGCTGCACTATAACGATTACGCCAGTTCGGAGAAGGTCGTTGGTTACGGGTTTCACAAAGGTATATATTTTATACGTGACAAGTGCGTTGGCCGCATTACTTGTCGTCGGCTGCCGGAAATCTTTTGACAACCGGGAATGCATTGAGAAAGGTTCAGAGAGTTTCATTAAACCATCGCGACGTGAGATCGCTTGAGAAACGACTGTGTAAATGAGCTCCGATGCTCAAAACTGTTTGAAAACACGGCTCTTCGTCTGATGTTTCTACATTTTAGGCCGAGGGTTGCCTAATTCCTTTTTAGCTCACCGTGCGGATACTCCTGCGTGACGTTGAATCCAAAGCAGAGGTGGATGCACTTTGTATTAGTCCCGACAGTAGAAGAATGAACGCACGATCTCGTTTGTAGTTAAGAAGGAAAAAAAAATGTGGAGCCAGCCGGAGGGATTGGCTACCTGGAAACTTTGTGCTGCCGGTATGGCTACCGACGCTGGAGGAGACCTGTGTTGCATTGACAGCAAGGATGCTCACAGTAAGTTTTGGTTGACATAGAAGAGAGTCACTGTGAACGGAATCGAGTCTGCTTAAGCTGGCTTCATGCACGACACATTTATATGCCTCAAGCGATGCGGGGGTAAGGCTGCCCAGTTTTAGAAAGCTTTAGAGAGAGAGAGAGATGATGGGCGGAAGGCAGGGAGGTTAACCGGAAGGAAAATATCCAGTTTGCTACCCTGCACTGGGGAAGGGGTAGCAAACTGGGTATTTTCCTTCAATCAATCAATCAATCAATCAATCAATCAATCAATCAATCAATCAATCAATCAATCAATCAATCAATCAAAATTTGCCCGCGACATTGTGGGCTACGAGTATATTGCAACAGGTAGGAAGGTATAAAGGCAAATGCTTGTCTGTCGATCCCAGTTTTAGTTCTTGTAGATACCACTGCCTTTGCCGCAGCTTTTTTCTTCTTTTCAACTTTCAGGTGAGATTATTATACTAATGATATTTTCTACCCTAATGATGACCCCTCCCCCCCCCTCCCCTCCCTTCATTTTGTTCTCGCGTGCCTACAAAATCATTGCACTCGAAACACTTTTTCGAGGAATGCAGTGTGTAAGAGCACACAATGTAGCCTTAGCCTGCAATGTAGATGAGGAAGGGAACGAATACAACGTTCACGTCTCTCTCCTTGCAGGTAGAAAGGTAAAAAGATTTGCAAAACACGTCATAAATTAAGCAAAAAAGAGCAGCCCGAATACATTGACACATCAGAGCCAACTCTGTACCTTGATACAATAGAATATATGCAGATTGTACAAAGCACTCTCTCGTACTTTCTTTCTCTTATGTCGTAAGAATTAGTTTTTTTTTTTTTGCTTACGGTCCTGCGAGCGTAGCGTTGTGTAAGCTCCCAGAATAGCGCACAAATATCAAACAACGTGCGAACTACTTAAGTTACATCGGGTCTTGACTAAATAACAAACAAGTAACCACGAACCACGCTTTGAACCAGCTGTTGATGACATCGGCGAAGCTGGCAGTGAGTGAGTGCTCCGTGAGCGAGCATTAGCTTTTCGATCAGTGTCACCCTAGAGTTATTGCGTAAAGAGGTGACAGCGCCTCTACCGTCAGGTGCGCTTTGATGGATTGAAAATTTACCACTGGGTCTTCCTTCAACGCCTATACCGCAGCGAGTTGTGCTCGTGGCGACCGCAAAGTAAACGAATTTCGAAATCTTAATATGCATATTTGTGAGAGAATATGCCGTAGCTACCCTTTTCGCCGTTCTTCTCGAAGACCGGTTGCCTTGAGCTCAATATTTTGCTTCGACCTTTGCCGGTAGCACCGTGAACGTTACTTGCAAGTTTACTTGTAGTCAGCAGTGTATTTTCTTGTACTGCACTGCTCGCACGCGCAGGGCTCGCAAGCTTCTTTACGCTCAACGGAGCTTTATCCTTTAATGCCCTCGGCTCATTGGCGCTCTTTTAATGCCCTCCGTTTAGACACGAGCCTGCGGAAGTGCAGATCTTGTCTGCACGCATCTCGGAGGCAACACTATTCGATAGATCGGAATCCAACGGAAAGCACGGCGGAAGTGCTTCACAGTGATTGTGCCAATGAACACGTTGTGTCATACATGTTCAGTTAATACCGGCAATGCAGCTAAAAAAACTAGAGTGCGGGTTCTATTCCCGCCCATGTATTCCACAGTTAGGCAAGGACGAAATGCGAATAAGGCCTTCAGGTAATGGACTTAGATGCATTATTATTATTATTATTATTATTATTATTATTATTATTATTATTATTATTATTATTATTATATATTATGAAGTCACCACCACCACAATCATCATCATCATCATCATCATGTCTACGCCCACTGCGGGGCAAAGGCCTCTCCCATAGATCTCCGGTTGTCCCTGTCCTGTGCTTACTGTGCCCAATTTATCCCCGCAAACTTCCTTATCTCATCTGCCCGCCTAACTTTCTGCCGCGCACCTGCCACGCTTGCCTTCTCTAGGAATCCACTCGGTTACCCTTAATGACCAACGGTTGCCTTGTCTTCGCATTACATGGCCCGCCAACGTCCATTTCTTCTTCTTCTTCTTCTTCTTATTTTTATTTTTATTATTATTATTATATATTATGAGGTATGGTAACATAAACGACACAAGGACGCAAAGAGAAGAAGGAAGGAGCAAGCTGGCAAATGCCATCGAGTGGGGCACAAGGCCTGATCAGGGTGCCAAAATAATATAGGGTCCCTTATTATGGCACGCCTTATAACCCCACTGTGATTTTAGCACGTAGCACCTTATAACTTAACTCAATTAAGATAAAGTGGCTTAGGAAGCGCTGGCAACGGAAAACGACGTTTTAATGACCACGCGAACAGTTTTCATGCCGTCCACACTGAGCATAGAAGAGTGAGTGCTCATTTGTTCTGTAATCTGGACGGCCCCTCGAGCGTGGGTGTACGGTGTTCGTCATGGCTAACTCCTCTTTTACACCACACTGCCTCTATAGGTGTTGAAAAGTGCACTTTTCGAGAGAGATACTTACGTCAGCCGTCATGGTGTAATGATTGATGATTGATTGATTTGTGGGGTTTAACTTCCCAAAACCAGCTCTGATTATGAGAGACGCCGTAGTGGAGGTCTCCGGAAATTTCGACCATCTGGGGTTCTTTAACGTGCACTGACATCGCACGGCACACGGGGCTCAGCATTTCGCCTCCATCGAAATGCAGACGCCGCGTCCGGGATACGATCTCGCGACCCTCGGATCAGCAGCCGTGTACCAGCGGGGCGGAAAAAGACCTTTCAACATGGCCGTTAGTTTTGTGGAATTGGTATGAATGTGTGTATAAAGCTTTACTTATGTTCCAAAATGTGTGTTGCACTTGTACCTACCTATCTGTACGACTTTTTGTTAAATCCAGCGGATACGAATGAAAATAAACTCAGACACAAAAAAAAGCCAATAGTCGTTACCTCCGCTGGACGTAGGACGGCTTTCAGCGCGCGTTGAAAAATTGCCGTACAAACCGTACTCATGCGAAACAAAAACACCCTTACGCGAAATTCCTCACAGGAAAATGGAGCGATGCTCCGACTGTAATCCGGTCGCGAATGATTAATAGCACGAGCACGACTGCCCGTTCACGCGTGATATTAGGAATTTGCCGGAGATGGAACTGGATTTCGAGGTGGCCGAAAAAAACCGCTTTCGAAATAGCATCGCCGAACCTGGCGCAGCGTAGAATTGATGGATGAGAAACGAGTGAAAAAAAAATGTGTTCTTTTGCTATGATTTCATCTGTCGAGGTGTGCTGTAAATCTCGATTCGCTTGCGGAGAGGCGAATCAGAAATACACGTTCCAAGGACATTTCTGACCCTGCAGTATAGAGGTATCTGTGGAAGTGGGGAGAAGGGTAACAGATACCCAACGGCAGGTGCAATGACAGTGGAAACCAGGGGCATTACAGATCTCAGCTTCGCTAAAAATAAATATCTACTTAAAGCGCCAGTGCCGTAGCGTTTCTTTCCTCCTTTTTGTTTCATCGTACGGCGAATTTTTGTATTTGCAGAGTCCTTTTCAACGGATTGCATTTGATGCACAGTACCTAAGAAATACAGTAAGACATGTCATATTTTTGTAATATTTCTTAGAATATCGCTTAATGTAGTGATACTTTCTTCAAGTAAAGTGGACACATGTATCTGAGCAGCAGTCTGTAATTCAAAGCAAGACCAAGAGGGAGAAATAGAAAGCACCGAATGAAAAATTGAAGATAGTTTTCAGTGTTACTATGGCAAAACTCGAATGGTGCCATTTGTTGTTGTACACAATACCGAATATCAATTATTAGATTTAGGCTTTTCTTTGTTCCCATGTCCGAACATGTTGCATTTTCACTGCTCTCTATAATCTAGCACGTGTAAGGTGCACTAGCTGTGCGCATGTTCTCTCTGGTCACTATATATTCAGAATGCTTCTGCAAATAAAATTCTGGAAATGCTTCTGGAAATGCGCCACGCCGTTTTGTTAAACTTCATGAAAGTTCGCCTTGCGATTCTATACCAAAGTTCTGGCCCAAGTGTAAGGACTGACGCAACCGACGTGAACATGAGGATAAGGATGCAATATTAAGTCGTAACAAGACAAAACGAGACGACGTTAGTCCAGAGTCACTTGACAAAATGCAGTTAATCGAAAAACGCACTGCGGATAAAAATGCTACAGGCTCGTAAAGAGAAACTATACAGGCCATTTCTTGTTACTCTGCATTCATCTACATGATTAAAGAGTGATGTGAAGTCAAATTAACTTGGAACTATCCGTATTTAATAAATGACAATTATTGGATTGTTCCTAAATTGTCCATCCGCGTTTTTCGGGCTTGTGTCAACAACGATATGTCCTTACGCCCATAGATAACGTATGGTTAGTCCTCAGAAACTGGCGTAGTGGAAAGCGTCGTTGACCTGAATAAAAGTTCGATATTTAAAAACTACCCCATCTATATGGTTAGTTTCATTTCACCTGAAGTTGTCTCCATCATCAGCGCTCTTACGCATGAAAGGCAGTTTGCAAGCAGGTTCCAAAAGCGACATGGACTCCAACATGGCTTCTGACACAAAGAACAAAATAGATTTTTTTTTCACTTGAAGAGACCGGTTCTTAAAGGCTGTTCCCCACGCTGCGTGCGCTGGTGTAAAGAATGCACTGGAACAATTCAGGTTATCGGCATCGTGTTACGGCATGCATTTGCTCCGCGTTAGGTCAAAGTAGTGTGGCTTACCCGGAATTGTCGTGGACGGCTCCAAGGGGGCGAGTCCTTTGTGACGTCACGCGGCGGGTAATCCTTTCGGCGCTGAGCGAAATAACTTTGGAGAGTTCACAGTGTCTTCAAGGCAACGCCTACGTCACAACCCACGAGTATGATGGTACACCGAAGTACCCCACGGAACACTGGTGGTGGAGCCAATGCTTTGACGGGAAAAATAGGGATATAACTAAAGTTTTGGCGAAGGACAACGTTCACAACTGGGGTCGTACAGGTCCTTTCGACGAGAAGTCCGCTGGTGTAGAACTTCAGTGCCTGACTGTGGTTGCCTGAAAGGAGAAAAAGGTGCTCTGTAAAAAAACGGCTAGGCTGCCGAATACATAAAATGAGACTTAACGACTAAACTGAAATCTGGGCGAGTTTGTAAATGTTCATCATGAACTGAACGAAGCCAACGCTGGCGTTGGGACGCAGATGACCGACATTGGGCGAAGCAGCAGCCGACGCCACACAATATTATTTGATGTCATTTAGTCAACACAAGCCGTCACTAGTCCAGCAACATTCAAAATATTCTGGTAATAACGTAAACATTACAAGCTGATATTGCGATGTCTATTTGCGATGTAAAATATACCAATATAACATGTGCGGATGAACACGTGGCTATTAATTACAGAACGAGGCGTCCCGGTCTAATAGCGTTATCTTAAAGTTATCTTGATCATATCTTCTCACTGGCTTGTATCCTTTGTATCCCTGTTCCCCCTTCCCCCAGTGTAAGGTAGCAAACCGGACGCACGTCTGGTTAACCTCCATGCCTTGCCCTTCCCTTGTTTCTCTCTCTTCTCAGTGGTTAAATGTTTGTCATTTGTACTTCCCCTTTCCCCATAAAAGCCAGAAGTAAATAGCATAGAAAGCAATGAGCTCTCAATTCGTCGAGCACCGCGTAAAATTTATTACTACTTTTACTACTACTAGTGGTATCGCTGAAATCCACCATCGCACCACTAGAGGTTGGGTTAAGTTCTAGCGTTAAAGGATCCCGAATCTGCACCGTGCGTCACGAGGGACACTGCAGCGGAGAACTCCAACTGGACCAACGCATTCTTTAATGCGCGTTCAAGTCTAAGCCCGCGAGCCCTTTTTGTATTCGGGGTAAATAGCTTTTGTGTCCGTCGTCGTCGGGAGGCGAACCCAATACCTGCGCGTTCAGCAGCCATACCCCTTAACCGGGCAGTGAACGATCCTAGCGGGTACCGACAGAACCACAAAGACAGACACTGCCTTGCCTGAACAGAATTAGGAACAACGGGCCTCAGCCGACTCTCAACAGTGCCCCTGCTGTACGCCCAAGGCTTAGGCCTACCCAAACCTGTACCTAAAAAATGAAACTCACCTCTTTCGGTGCACTCTGGGTACGGAGTGAACCGTTAGAGGTGTGCTTCATTTCTTTCACCTTCCTGGAAATTACTTTCACATGAGTTTCTAGTCGTTCACTAAACGATTGCGGGGACAGCATGAGAGTTCCCTTAAGTCTGTTCCTTTGTTTCGCACTTTTGTACCACCGTACCTTTTGTTTAATACCTCTGCACCTCCGTACCTCTGTACATTGTGCCTGTTAGTGCCTGTGTTCAAGTTGGCCGTACTTGCACTGTAGCCTATGCAGGTATCTTTACTTTTTCACCTTTTCTCCAAGGTGCAGCCACACAAAAGAACTCTGTCGAAGGTTTTACGAGCTTCTTCCGCGTCAGCTGCACTGGGTGAGGGGGTTACGAGGCAATAAACGCGCGTCTCGCTTATGACCCAGGACGAAACAATAAATATTACGATCACCCGGTCAAGTGATTTTTACGAGAGGGCATGGCAGGTGAGTTGCAAATCGTTCTTCAACGGGAGCACATAGTCATACCTTGATTCTGCATCGTGTAACGAAACGCGAAATTTGCCTTCGAGAACCGTATACGCTCAGGCTACCGCATTTCAGCGACTACAACAGGGCTAGGGAGAATGCCGACGTCCTTGAGCAATGCACATTGATTACTGTTCCCTACGTGCTCACATATAGGAAGGTAAAAATCCTTTGGTGGCGTATCTGCAGACGTTATGCTGGCTTATCACCTGGCTTGTATCGCCGCTCTCTCTCTCTCTCCCCATACATACATACATACATACATACATACATACATACATACATACATACATACATACATACATACATACACACACACACACACACACACACACACACACACACACACACACACACACACACACACACACACACACACACACACACACACACACACATAACACTTAAGAATGCAATGTTTTGTCCATTTTTAATGTTTTGCGCCAGCAGTACACGGGCCTCAACATTTCGCCTCCACCGAAATGCAGCCGCCATAGCCTGGATTAAACTTGTACGTTGCGCAGATTTCAAGCAATGTGCAGTCCCGCTTGACGAAGGCTCTCTTTTCGCAGTCCCCGAGCATATCCTGTAGTCATCGCATGGGGAAGCAACGAGAATTGCGAAACTCTCAACATTAAGGCGAGCCAATATGTGCTAATATTGCCGTATAGGTAATGTCGTCACAGTGGGAGAGTTTTTACTATATATTAACGACCTACCAGGCGTAGTTTCCACTAAAATTCGTCTTTACGCCGATGATTGCGTTCTTTATCACGTAATCACTTCACCTGATGATCATCGTACACTCAATGCTTCATTCTTAGACTTTTGCACGTGGTGTCATAATTGGCAGATGAACATTAATTTTCAAAAGACAGCAGCCATGTGTTTTAGCAGGCAGAAAACCCCATCAGCATTTAATTATTCGTTCAACAAATACGTAGTGCAGCGGGTCCCACAATATAAGTACCTCGGCCTCCTTTTCACCACAAACTTATCATGGTCTCATCACATCGACATAACTTGCAAGAAAGCCCTGAAAAAACTCGGTTATCTTAACCGTTCATTACGTTTAGCTCCAAAGGAAACAAAACTCCTAACATATAAAACTCTCGTAAGACCGATCCTTGAGTACGGCGCCACTGTATGGTACCCCTATAAAATTGGTGACATGAAACGCATTGAATGCATCCAGAAAAAAGCCATTCGCTTCATCTACAGACGCTATGATTGTAATTTTTCGCCATCATCCCATCTAACGCACCTTGGTTTAACTTCTCTTTCTAAAAGACGCGACATCGAGTCTCTGAAAGTTTTCCACTGTTTTTTCAATTCGCCGCAGTATTCATCACACAACAACTACATAACACCTGCTAAAACGACATCCACCAGAAACAGCCATGCACTCAACGTATCCTTGTTTCATCATCGCACAGACTTCTTCAAATACACTTTTTTCCCCCCGATGTACTGAAATGTGGAATACCATACCAGGTCACATTCGCTCGTTACCGAAAGATGAATTTTTGAAGGCACTAAAAGATGTTATACCCTAATCGTTGCTGCTTACTTTATAATGTTTATATAATTTTGTTTATGGTATTTTTGTAGCTCTCTGACCTGTCATTGTTCCTGTTTATCTCACCTGTTTTTCGGTTTATTCTCTTTTTTAAACTGCCCTGTACCCACTCCTGCGATAGCCCTCTAACTGGGCTGCAGTATGTGAAAATAAATAAATAAATATACGACACAGAAATTTGGTCGAAGACAGTAAGCTTCAGGTAGGTGCTAACAATGCTTTCGGGTATCTCATAAGCCCTCTTAGATGCAGCATATTGCAAGCCGCCTATCCCGGGAGCCTACTGCGTTTTGTTACGTCTATTGTAGCCTGGAAACTTGATGCTTTCCCAAATAAATGCGCATCGCATCAAGCTGCATACTGCGACACTAGATCGTATTGTAATATGCAGTGAAAAAAAAGAAGGAATTTACATTTTGTTTTGTGATAACTGTAAGGACGCCGCACACTGTTGCGTAAATAAAAAGGTTCAGTGGGAGAAAAATAAAGAACTCATCAACAAAGTTCGATGACAATCTTTTCACTTCACATTACTAAACAAGTTACGACGCGAAAGGAGGAGCATCGTCAGAAAATAACGTTTTGTGAAAAGAATACAATATAGAAATAAGGTCCACGCTTGAGCTACGACGAGCAAGCGATACCTTTAAGGTTAATATCTATAGAGTACAGCCTTTGTCCTTACATCTGAGGTAACCTATGGATGGAAGGTTACCGAACTGCGCGCAGAAACTCTATTGCGACATAGTCGGGTATCTATTTTTAAAAGAAATGAGTGGGTAAAGAACCGAAGGTTTTCTTCAGAATCGCTGCCGGAAACGTAGATGTTGGTAAGGAACAGCCCATTTAATAGCGACCCATTGACCCATCTATAACACATTGACGTGACAAGCGAAGCGTGTGGTTTAAAACAAATAAAGAAAAGGTAAGGAGACGCAAACGCCGCTACGGGTCATTCCATTTGATACATGGCTTCTATGAAGACCGAGACAGCCGTGTTTCGAGCGGATGGTCACCAATGTTCAGGCGTTTGTAAATAAACAAAAACAAAAGGTAGCTTGTTGCAACGTGGCTCCTGGCGATCGCTGTGTGTTGCAGCAAGCGACCCGTTTTCGTCAGCCGTCGCTGCGTCGTCGTGAGAGATGTGTTTCATAACAGCAATAGGCGAAGACACCGTTGAATTTTACGTCAATTTCTTTCGTGGCTTTGATGGAATGTTGACGAATTAAAACACACACACACACACACACACACACACACACACACACACACACACACACACACACACACACACACACACACACACACACACACACACACACACACACACACACACACACACACACACACACACACACACACAGCACTTCAAACAAAGCAAAAGAAGAAGAAGCGTA
Source organism: Hyalomma asiaticum (assembly GCA_013339685.2). Classification (NCBI taxonomy): domain Eukaryota; kingdom Metazoa; phylum Arthropoda; class Arachnida; order Ixodida; family Ixodidae; genus Hyalomma; species Hyalomma asiaticum. The sequence goes on along the minus strand of CM023491.1, from coordinate 22,523,293 downwards.
GCACGTGCTCCGAGTCTATAGTTTCTTGCGATAGAACCTTGAGGAAAATATTGCACGACCACATGTATGAGCTTTTTAACGGGTGCTATGCCTTCATGGGAGTGACGGAACATGTGTTGTCGGCGTGGCTTGTGTTAGCTGGCTTCGAGCAAGTCTTGGCCTAAAACGTGGATACGAAACCTTCATAAGTGGACCTCTCACGCCGGTGCTGCATTTGGCTATAAATATTTGCTCATGTGCAGTGCGTAATCGAGTGGCGAGGATATTGCCGAGCAGACGACCAAGTGCCCCAGAACGCGAACTCGCATCGTTGTGCCTCTGTAAACTTTAGCGGCTGTTCTGAATTTCGTACTTTTCACAGAATTTTAGATGCAGCCAATAGTACAAAATTTTGAATGAAAAAAAAAAAGCTTTTGTGTGATACGAAGTCTTCTACGAGGTCTTCTACGGGCTGTTTTACGTGTATCAAATGTAATCACTGTGACCGACGGCACAAAGCTAGCCACGTGGTTGGTTGAACCTCGTTTCTGTACCAATCGCTGTGGCAGGCAGGATTCGGTGCCGTTCGACAGCCAGTCGCTCATCCCGAGGGGAGTCGGCGATTTCGCATGGTTTTTGAAGGCTGCCGGTAAACACGTAAGCGAATTGCGCACATCGTGTGCGCATGCGCCAAGCTGCTTGCGTGCGATCTGATATCCTGGCCACGCTCAGTCGCATCGCTTGCCCGCTCGGTTCTTCACGTCTTGTCGTCTCTGCGACTTGTGCGTGGCTTCGGAAGCTGCCAATTTAACGGGTTCCCAACGTCTACGTAGCTCGGCGTGGAGTACAGAGCTCAACGCGTCTCTGCTTGCTCGACATCTCAACGGTAAGCTGCTTTCTCGGAGTTTGTGAAATTCGGTACTCAGTGAGAACGGATGTGAACTGTCACTACCGAGTGTGAATAGGAGGAAGACCGTGGAAATGTCTTTCATACGTCGTTACCAAAGCAAGCAGCGTCCTTAGCCTGTGCATCCAATTTACGTATAAGTGAGCTGTAGCCGTGAAAGCATGCCCATGAAAGTGAGGCGAATTTATGCGGACCTAAAATTAATCATGCGATCGAACCTCACAGCTCAACTTTGCCTTCCGTAGGGGTTCTCTAATATAATGTAGCTCGTAATAAATACATTTAAAATAAAAACAAAAGGCTTTTGGAGTTTGTCCAGTTTAACATCTTGAGCATGTGTGATGTGTGCATAAGACCAACACGTGCTGACAGTTTCTAATTGAACGACGAAACTGCGGAGAATGAAAACTTCCTTTTATTTCCTTTTAAAATTTTTTTTGGTGTTCCGAGAAACATTTTTCTGTACTTTGCGACAACTGTAGCTCACTCGACGCGGGTACTGTTGTCGTCACGGAAAATGTGACACGTTCTCGAACCGACGTTGCATCTTAGGGGAACTTCTTCTTGGGAAAGTTGATGTGACATTTTGTTCGAGGTGCAAAGACTGCAGCTTGTAGAAAGGCTGAGCTTGTGCCTGTCCTTTGTTAAGTTTTAATCGTTGCGCCTGAAACGTTATGTTAAGAAAGACGTAGCATGTAATGCTTTACATAATGATCGTAATCTAACATGACGTAGCGCACACAACCGCGACTGAATAGACCTCGCACTAACGCCTACATAAAGAAGTTGGCAATTACTGTACTGGGTTGGCACACTGGGAGTATATCGCTCGAACTATACAGCGTGCGTTGTTAATTTCTAACAAGAACGCGATTTCAAAGTCATATCTGCTAGATATAAATTGCGATGACATAGTTGTTCCCAATGAAAGTACCAGCATTGAGATTCGCGTAGTACTATGCAAATAACTAGTTTGGCGCCCGCCTTCGAATTGACTTAGCGTCCCGTTGGCACTCGGCTGCTCATCCAAAGGTCGCGGCGCCTGCAATTCGATGGAGGCGAAATGTTGAGGCCCGTGTGCTGTGCGATGTCAGTGCACGTTCAACGAAGTGCGAGGTGGTCTAAATTTGCGGAGTCCTCCCTCTACGACGTCTCTCGGAGTCATATTGTGGTTTCGACATGTGAAACCCCACAAATGATGGAAATGATTTAGCCTATATAGCGCAGAAATCTTTGTTAAAATGAGCCGCCTACAACGAGGCAGTCGCGGTGTCGTCGCCAACACCGACCTGGCCCAGCAATGTGTATGCCTCTCAGCTTGTCTTCGTTATCGTTCACTCAACGTCAGCGGAGCGTCTTGATGCCGGCGGTCCGTTAAATCTGTACCGCCATACCGTTGCGCACGCTTTCTGCAGCTCAGCGTTGGATGCTGCACAGACGTTCAACTTGCCATTGCAAAAAAAAAAAAAAAAAATAAAGTGATGGATGAAAAAGAAGACATAAAAGAAGAAAACGAAATCGATTTACTCGTAAGACAATGATTTGCGGGGGCAGGCCCGCAGGATGTTGCTATAGCAACGCGAAAGAACGCGGGAGGACTGTGATCTTGACGTAATAGATGCACGTTTAGTAGCAAAGCTGTTTTTTTTTTTCGCTTTGCCGTCGGTGCGAAGTCAAGTGTGCGACACTGCCGCGCGGACTTCTTTCATCCATAGCGCTCGAGCTACTCTTGCCCTCACGATCACTACATGATGGTAATTATGCGAGGTTTAATGTGAGCTATAGAAAACCTTTAGCACGAAGTTGAGTATTCGATCCCGGAAGCCACAGCTGTATTTCCATGGCGTGAAAAGGAAGGAAAGAAAGATGATGACTGATCTCTGGTTTTCAACGTCCCAAATCTACGTTATGATTATGAGAGGCGCCGTAGCGGAGGGTTCCGGAAATTTTGACCACCTGGTGGTTCTTGAACGTGCACTGACTTCATACAGTGCATGCAAGGGCCCACAACACGGGCCTTAACTGTAGCGTGACTAAACATCATATCGGAAGTTTTGGTATGCTAAGATCCCGATGATAATTATTGTTGTTGTTACTCTTCCCGCTGACCATTAAGGGTATACATATTTCAGGACTTTTTCGTTTTATTGCACTGAATTAATTTTTTTTCAACCGCCTAACCTGCGCGAGGCGAGTTTTGTTTGACGTTCCAGGAATCGAAGACGGTTACGCATCGACAATGGAAGTTCAGCAAAGCCTAATGAAATACCCATTGGAGAACAAACTCTCTCACAGGAAGATGTCGGGGGTAAATTCAATTTTATTGCGAGACGCCAGCAACGCCTTGTCAGCCGCAGTTGCTCGTTTATGTTAGTTTCTCATCGTATTTGTTGGCTCTCTCGTCATTGCAAGTTTGAGACGTGGCAAGTTAAACGATGCAGCATTTTCAAGTGCGTTTCTTTTGAAAAAAAAAGAAAAGAAGAATAAAAGAAAGATTCTGTCTTAGTGAGGGCTTCCTGTCGGTTTTATACAGTATGATTATTTTGTTCAGGCCAAGAAAGTTTGGCCGCGCAATCGAAGCTATGCATCTTTTATTGACATTAGCATTACGAACTGCGCAGTGACGGACCCCCGGGAAAAAGAAAAAAAAAAAGAAGCAGGAAGGGCTGGCTTGTTCGGCCTCATACGGAATGTGCCTTCCGGCTGTTTCCGGAACAAACAATTCCTTCTTGTTTCGGAAACCGGAAGGAAATGAATGCGCTTCCGGCGGTTTGATTCACGCGTAAACTATGGACTGGCTCCCTTCAAAGAGATGGCTTGCCCTTTTCTCAGGCACGACGAGGGACCCTTTACTCTAAATGAGGTACTTTCGTTACTTCGCGAACTCGTCGCATCTGAAGCGAAATTGTAAAGTGTTCTTTTGCCTGGTTTTCGTTGAGAAGGCGCTGCCACGACAGTTATTGGGTTGCATCGTTATTGGACAGGTGTCTTGAAAGACGACATTGCTTTCGGCTCTGCCTTGTCAGTGCACGTTAAAGGAGTACTGACGCGAAATTTTGACATTGAGTTGTGTTTGTGTTTGTTTCTCTTGGTTCAAGAAGTTCAAATGATGTGAAGCTAGAACGCGAACGAAGGCACTGCCAGGTGATTCCCGACATTTCCACGATTTATCGATTATTGATCGATAATTTATTAGCTATAGATCGGCTATCACATGGTATCGGCATGCTCCAGGGCCAACCTACGCACTGCCAAGTCATACCTTTGTATTTTCTAAGTTTTTTTCATTATTGATCAATTATTGGTTATCCATTAATCAATTATCAATCTGCTGTCATGACATCGGCATGTTCCAGGGCTAATCTAAGCGCCACCATGCCATTCCAGGAATTTTCCAGATTTATTGATTATTGGTTTGCTATTGATAAGTTATTAATCGGCTATCTATTAGCTAGCATTTAGGTATCATATGGTATATGCATGCTCTTGGGCTAACCAGGGCACTGCCATGTCATTGCCGGCATTTTCAAAGATTTATCGATTCTTGATCGATTGCCGATTTTCAATCGTTCAGCTATCACACGCTGTCGATGACCTGGTTAAGCTGATCTAGTACGTTAAGAGCTGCGGCTTGATTGTACAACCTGTAACGGCACGTTCATGAAACGGCGCATAGTACTCTGCAGTGAGGACCGTTTCTCCTCCAGCTTTAACGACTTCGCTGCTAAAAGCTACTAGATATCTTTCCACGTTGGCTGCACTTTACATACAGCTCAAAGCATTTAAGTCCATCGCCGCCACTTTCCACACGCTAAAGGACGACTAGCTCACGGTGTGTTTACAAAATTAAATTCCATTCAGCAGCGGGGAGAGCTAATTGTCCTGCTAGTTCCGAAACTAACGCTACGCGTGGTCAAGGGAGGCGGTGTTGTCTCATCGCGAACGCGTACCAGCGACAAGGTGCTAATGAATACGCCAGTCGCGCAACCAGTGCAGCCTGTAAATTCTCTGGAATGTTTGCTCAGCGCCACCCTCACCTCGTCTTGGAATACACAGCACGCTTCATATTTTGCAAATGAACGTTGCACTCTGAAGAAACCAGGATGCTCTGAAGGGGATGCTCTGAAGAAACCCAAGGTCGCTAGTATAGGGGCTTGTCCGGGACGTGCCAAGAAACGCATCGCCTGTGCCGTGAATACACCAGAGGAGTTGAAAAGGAAGGGATGTTGAGGGGAGGCCGAAGAAACATGTGGCAATCACGTTAATTGCGGGCGGCACGATGACCTGCCTCCCTATTCTTAGAAAGCCCTAACGAACCCGTTCTTCGGGGGACACTCTATTACGGCGCCGAAAGTCGAGTGTTTTCTTGGAATGCGGCCGAGACGGTGACCGGGGATTGCTTAACGAAGGGTACGCAGCGTTGTCATTTTAGAGAGTCCGGTACGCCTCCCGAGCCGAGAGATTTCATTAGGTAGTTCGCTGGGGCGGACCTGGGCTATTAAATGACCCGGGACTCACGCGTGCCTGCTTTGTACTGCGCAACGACCCGCAAGATGAAGATTAATATAGAGTATGGAGAGAGAGAGAGAGAGAGAGAGAGAGAGAGAGAGAGAGAGAGAGAGAGAGAGAGAGAGAGAGAGAGAGCTGGCAGTGAGGTTAATTATTTGGGCACTCTTGATGCGGCGGAGGTGAAAGGAAGACAATATGTAAAGTGTATTCGAGTGAGTCCCGCGGGAATAGAGAGAGGTGTAGTTTGCGGAGACCGCAGGAGGGAGGGGAGGGAAGTATTAATACTAACTTCCGCTCGACTACGTTCACTACGTTAGGTGGCCATAAGCGAAGAGACCCTGCTCTTGGAATTGGAGGACGGCGATATCTTCTACGCATTGTGTACGTAATACAGTCCAAAGTTTGTTTGTTTGTTTGTTTATTAATACTGTGAACCCCAAGTGTAGGTTTTTACAGGAGCGGAAAACGAATGCAAGTTTGGCTGCTGTTTAGTGAAGCGGCTTTTTTCGTGACAATACGAAATATTATCGGCATTCTTTTTAGAAGAGAATTCTCCCTTCTCCTTTCAAAGCCAAACAATTGTCAAGAAATTACCTGAAAGAGAAATTTCAAACTAGCTGTTCTGGATCGCCCCAATTACAGCCGCTTTTGCAGGATCGGTACCCTTAGAAACAGCGAAACCGGTGGATAGATAGCACGTGCATGGTCGAGACACTTTCTAACGGCTGCTAGTCTGGGCTTTCGCATAGGCCTCACGTGCTACGCTAACTAGAAAATCTCGTATTCACGATACCAGTCCGCCAATATAACACTCGCAAGCAAACTAAGATACGTACAATAATAGGAAACCCGAGAATAGCACAGCAAAGATTCATACAAAGCGTCTGTTGTCGCCATGGAAACCACCAGGTCCGCAGGACGGTCAGTGCCTATTGTAATGGGAGAGTTGCGTGGGATGCCAGTGTGGCGTATCAATTTAATGGCATCGCGAGCCGTAGCAACAGCAGCTCGTTCGGTCGATAGAAATAGCATCGCAGCGTGCCTAGCCAGACACTGGGTGTCCCGAAACTTGTTTGACGAGTGGCTCTGGAAAAGCGTATTTCTTTGTAAATCTAAAGTGACGAAACGCACAATTTGTGGACACAATGAAAAGAGTGAAAAAGGAGCGGGGAAACCGGCCAAGAGCGCTCGCGAGAACTGCGTATGCGTGCGTGTGTGAGTTTGTCTATTCGGGCGTGCTTGGTGCGGTGTTTGTGTGTCGCTTGCTTGTTTGTAACACGCGGAAAGTGTCAATAAGCGAGCTCATGCCAATGACATGGAGCAATCCTGGCATTTTTCAGCGGCATTACCTTCCACTGGGACCGTTGTCTCGAAAGTGCGTGGAAGCACATGCACTTCAAGATCGCCCATGCGTCCGAGCCTAGATGAAAACAACACTGACCGGTCGTGTTCTGAATTCTGATTGAAACAAACTAAAGAGCCTTGAATGTACGCTTTGCAGCAGGAATTCTCTCAGGCCGTGGCAAACGCATCTGGGTAACCCTCACGTTTGTAAACGTGACACAGCGTATTCCTGCATGATATTGCTCAGAGTAAACAACTGGAATTTTTTTCTCTGGTTAACGTCCCTGCCTTCCGCACAACCCCTTTCTCACTCTCAGTATAAACGACAAATGTGTGGTTTGTTTTATGTGTAATGAAATTATGCTACTATTAAAACAATTACATCAAGTCTCATGCGAAGATGACCTTCAAGAAACGGTGGCAGAGAAATAAGGTACAACATCTGTGGTGCGAAAATCGAAAACGCTCGTCTCGTTCGCTTGGTATTGCAAAGCTGGAATAAAAAAGATCGACAAAATGGCGTGCTTGTCACGTACTTCTCCATTAACGGTAATAAAACCACGTGTGGTTGATACCTGCAATACGTATGCGGGTAGCAGCAACACTTGATTAAATGTTACCCTTTACAGCTATATGCCAAACTACATTCGCGGGAAGTTCGATTGCCGAAGTTTTTGAGTGGGAACCGCTAGGCTCTGGGTTCGACTACCGAATGTGTTAGCCTTCACGCCCCTTTAGAGAAGCTGAAATTTAGGAAGACTATATATGAGTGTTATTAATTTTATGCACCCATTGTTCTTTGTTCTCGAGCCTTTATTGGTCTGTATTAGTTCTAGTTTGTACCATTACATGTATTATGCCATCCTTGTATTTTATTTCTTTTATGTGTACTGCCCCTCGTGCTTGGGCGATTCGCGGCAGTATATTGAAATAAATAAATAAATAAATAAATAAATAAATAAATAAATAAATAAATAAATAAATAAGTCAACGACGTACCCCTCTATGAGATGGACGGATGGACGGACGGACGGATTTTTCGAGTACATTAAATTGCGATAATGTATCCTAAGTACATACATACAATTCATACGATTCATACAATTCATACAAGTTCCATTCTCGTTCTATATACGCAGCTTCTTTTGTTCTCCCAGATGATCGGCGACGGGCTCGAAAATTCCGAAAGGCAGTTTCGGAAAAACGTCGGCGTTGAAGAGAGTGTTTCTGACATCGACTCCCACTTTTGCATTATTTTTATTCTTCTTTACTTTGGTACATCGTGGTTTGTGTTGGTGCGCGAGGCATTCATTTTTACTCGGCTTCACGTCAATTTTCTTTTTCTCGATATTGCTCCGCGTGGCCAGCCTTTTCCCGCCGACATAATCTCGTTGTTTGCCAGACGCCTTAGAAGAAGAGCGAATGACTCGGAGGCGTCCCTAATGCGCGAGATTGGATTTGGCTTCGTCGTCCTCGAACTATGTGTGATAAAGTTAGCACCGCGACCTCGGCGACCCTCAACATTTTTCCATTCGTTTGCCGGGCACTCGGGCCAAGCTTAGCTCTTTGCCCAGTGCAGTTATGTGCAAATTTTCTTGTGTGTCTTGAGCGAATGCGTCAACCCGCGTTTTTGCACATGATTTTTAATTTAAACTTAAATTTTGTTGCTGCTTCGAAGTGTGGCTTTTGAGAGTCATTTGTAAGTAAATGGGAGCAAAGCATCCAGGGGTAAATGTGCCCCTAAGTTCAGGTGGATGGGATTTTTTATAGGCTGTCAGCAAGCTTTTCACGGGATTGCTACTGATTAATTTATGCTAAACCTCAGCTCTTTCAAAAGCAAATGCAAATAGGACAAAATTAAGTATTGGAAGAGCGGATCAGACAAGGCCAGCAGACCCGTTTATTCCGCAGGCACTCGTCAGGTTCAAGCACGAAGATTAAGAACGGGGATGATGACGGTTATGTACAAATGAGAACCATGAAGTACGTTAAAAATGCTTACAGTATTTAACTTAGATTTAAAAAAAAATGCTCAGAGCTGTTGGAAGAAGGTGCTTTGCACCTGGTTGCCTTCAAACTATGATTTTACATAAACGTTAGTATGAAAAGGAGAATCTTGGTATTGGAACACCTTATATAAATAATGCTGTGCAGAAAAAAAAAGTTAAGAGAGAAAGTCCGAGAAAGCGGTCTTTTAATCAGGTCTGGGGTAGTCAAATATGTCAAACGAGGACAACTGAAGTCGCAATCATTAGACCATGATGTAGAATTTCATATCTAAACTTTCATTTACATGGAGGTGGCCTGAACTCTTCTCCAAATTGCTCCTTTTGTGGAGTCCATGAAACAATGGGACATTTTCCTATATCTTGTAGACGCTTTACACATTTGCGTAAAATGACCCTCTGTAGTGTGTTGAGTGTGCATAGATTACAATTAAACGTTCAGACTTTGCTTTATTTGGGAGCCTAGATCCTTGCGCACAGCGACAGAAGTTCATAAAAGGCTCAAAAAGATTGCGTTTGTGTACACTCTTGGATGCTTCATTTCTTTATATAGCCCTTTTAAACTTCTCATCGCCTTTCTTCTCTGCTTCAGCTTATTCGTTCCACCTATTCTTTTACACGTCTTGTCCTTCATTAGAATTGCCCTCCCATGTCCTCAGCACTACTGAGCGATTGTAGAATTTCTTTGATATTTTTTTCTATCTCCCTGGTTCTAGGCTATTCCTCCGCAGTGGGCGTGTTTTACGCCCTCTCCCCTACGCCCACGGACGCTTAGCCGTGCTCCCGACATGGGATGCGGAAATCAGCGTCATTTCCTTGACCGAACCACAGTAATCATCATACTTAATTGATCATCGGCGCGAGAACAACGGAAAACGCATAGGAAGAGCACAGGGCGAGCACGGTCCTGCGTTCTTCAGCGCTCGTCTTGTGGTCTTCCTCGCGTGTGTTCAGTTTTTTTTTTCGCGCTGGTAATGAAGTGTTTATTAATTCAAACTAACCCATATATTTCGCTTAATGCTCTCAACATTGGATACCCTAGTCCACCTCTCCCACCTCCTACCACGTCACACGATCACAATCTCCTATTAACAGAGAAGCTGTTTAAACGCTCCTTCAAACTACGGGAATCCGCACGAAATTATCATATCATGAATCGGTGCGCGTGCACTTCGATGCATTGCGCGCGCATGTATTCTCTGCCGCTCATGCTCTCATCCCACTATTACATTACGGAGAGTATAGCATATTAGCCAGGGTGTGGGAGGGGGTAGTGAAAGTGAGGGGAGGGTACAGTATAGCACAGTCTTGTGCAGTATAGTGTAGCAAGGAACAGGAGAGGGAAGCGACGAGCAGGGAGGATAGCTGGGCTAGTTTGCATAGATATTCATAGCAGATATATTGCACAAACACACACGGGACAAAGAGAACAAATACAGACGAGCATGTCTGTGTTTGCTCTCTTTGTCCTAAGTGCGGTTGCGCTACATGTCTGTCATGAAGGGGAGGTGGACGGGAACGGCCACTAATAGGTGCGCTGTATCCTGAACCTTTCCAAACTTCAAATCGACCACCATCGCTGTGTTTAAGCATTGTGCGACTCGGTGCAAGCTTAGCCTTTTTTTCTTTCTTCTTCATCTTCTCATCGACTGGTGTCGTTGCAGATGAATACCTAGACCCACGGCGATATGGGATACTGCGAGCTCGGAAGCCAACTAATCTAACCTCTAATGCTTTCGAGCCTTTCGAAACTCGCTGACTTTCCCAATCAACGGTTCTCCCAGAAACCGCACGCCTGCATTATCCTCGAAAAGTGATTTACTCTTCTCATTGCGAAGCGAAGAATAGTGGCTTTGAGAAACACGGACGCACCTACCGAGCGACGGTTTTTAATTAGCGGACTGTATACGGTGGTTGCGCTAATTCACGTTATGGTTACCGGAGCGCACCGTGTTAATCCCTGACGTCATAGACATGAAAGCGGGTAGCCTGTGTACTTCTCGGAAATCCCCCAGAGCCGATTACTTTCGCCATATTCGCTATCTTACTTCGAGAGGAGCTTTGAATGGAACAAACTTGCGGCAATCCGCTTATGTTGGGAAACCGCCTCGCGTCAAAAAGGGAGTTTTGTAAATTTGGCAACAAAGCCAGGACAGAGGCATCCCCCCCCCCCCCCCACACACACACACGCACACACCCTTACGCACACAGAAAAAAAAATTGCAAGTGAGTTCCCATTGTTTCGTAGAAATTACACCACGCTCGTAACGTTCTTACAAATTGTAGTGAGCAACTCGTAAAAATTTTTTTCATACAAATTATAGCATGCTCGTAACGTCCTTACCAAAGTGTAGGTACAGTCGTGAACAATATGAAATGGAACGCAGAAATTACCTTCGGGACGCCATGGTGGCTATATGCAGCTGCCGAGCACAAAAGTGTGCAAGCGAAAAGGCCTCCTACAATTTAGTAGGTTACTTTTGTATGTAAAAATCATGATTGATGACTCCCCAAAGACAGACTAGGTGTCGCTTGTCGTATTGCTCATGACTGTAGCTTATAGAAGGTTTATCGGCGCATGCATCAGGACAATACAAAGCAATATACACAGATGACTAACGGCGATTCTCTGTTTCATACGGTGATGAATCCTAGCAAGTGCCGATGAAGCGTGTTCCGAACAGCCGGCAACAAATGTCTCTGCTCGGTTGCTTAATTAGAATGCACTTTGAATTTATTTTGTCTAAATAAGAATCGGGTTGCAAAGATGAAAGTGTGCTTAACTTTTCAGTTAATAATAGCGAAATGAACTTCGTTATTTTACTAAATTTTTCAGGGCCGAGAAGCGTAGTGTTGCGCCCAGAATGAAGGTCATTCACTTGTTCGAAAGGTCCTATCTTTGACAACGAGTCATGCGAATTTAGAGCAATTTGTATCAAATAATAGGCTAATGCCGTTTTGTTTAGGATGGCTGTCGAGCCACTCCACCGGCCGGAGACGTATTTTTATGGAAGCGTTGCTGTACTTTGACAGACTGATTGACTGATCGCTTGAAGTGGAGCATATGTGAGTGTGTGTGTACCGATGCATACATCTACCGAAGGTTAGTTCGCTGCCTCTTGTTACTCTGGTTGTTTCATCATTCTTTATTAGTTCCGTAATTTGCCAGAGCCTCTGTTCAACGTCCATCGTGAGGCGTCAGACCATCAGGCATAAATACAGACTCCTTATATATTGTTGATTCTTTAAACTGTAGCTACCACTGCTGTGATGTTTTGACCCGCTTTACTTTAGGCCTTATGCTATCCCCAGCTAGGGAAAAGTTCTATAATTCAGGAACTTTTACTGTTACCTAAAATATGGAACATCCCCGTGAGAACGCGGCAGCAAATTCCCGAGGACGGTGGCGATGTTGGGTGCTCTCAGCTGACTTAAAGAGCGTTTACTTCACTGTTCGAAAAAATACTGTTTAATTTTAGTGTCTCCTTGTATGTCCCGCGACACTGCGTTTTTCAGCGCCGTTTCTCGAAAGTTTCCTTGTTTACGTCGCTGCTGTCGACTGCTATACGTAGCGCTGTCATGGTTCCTATACATTAACGGCTATTTGTTATTCTTCACGAGCTGCGTACGTAGGTGCACAAGAATGTGTACGCTTACTGTGTATGACATCCCTTTTTGCGGTGACGTGTAAGCGCTGTCGCTTTGCTTACAGTACATTAACGGTCTTTTCATTGTTAATAATAATAATAATAATAATAATAATAATAATAATAATAATAATAATAATAATAATAATAATAATAATAATAATAATAATAATAATAATCGGCCTATTTTAGGTCCACTGCAGGACGAAGGCCTCTCCCAACGATTTCCAATCCACCCTATCCTGAGCGAGCTGGTTCCACTTTATGCCCGCAAACTTTTTAATTTCATCGCTCCATCTAACCTTTTGCCTGCCTCTGTTGCGTTTTCCCTCTCTTGGTATTCATTCCGTCGCTGCTGTACACGAACTACGTACGCACACGCGTACAGTGCTATATATTTGCTGTGTCATGCCTCTTTCTTCGGTGATGAGTATCCCCTGCACCATTTGTGCATGGTATCTCGTTCCTTTGTGTTTCTGATGTGAAACTGGTGCGGGAAAAGAAGACACGTACTAAGGCGGTAAACAAAGAACATCGCAATATGTCTCGGAATTCGGATGAGAAGCAAAAATAGAGAGATGCAGCGAAGATTCATTTCGCGCTCGGGCAGCCACCTCAAGATGACCTAGTTCATGCACCACTCTCGTTTCGATGAGGGCATTCGGCTGAGCCAGAAAAAAAAAAAATCGGGCATTCATAATGGATGGCTTTAGGATTGCGGTGGTCGTTGCGGGTCGTGATTGTTCTTTGTGCATTCTCTGTGATTTTGCCGCACCAGCGAGCTTTGGCGTGGCGACGGTTCAAAGTGTAATTCTGAATGTGTACCGCCGTGTGCTTGCGGTCGGGATTGTGCGAAGGCTGACTGTGTCAGCACTTCGTGAGAGACGATATTGCTACCGACTTGCAGGGCGTATACGGGAACAGCAGAGATTAAATTGTGGTGGAGTTATTTTTTTTAAAAAAGCTGACTTTTTAATGCGAGACCGCGTCTTTAGGTTCACCAGTGTGGCTTGGCTGGCAGCCCTCCAACGAAATGCTTACGCGGTATGCATTTTATGCGCGCCTAAATATACTGAAATTCTTTCCTAGTGATTTGCCAGATGACTTGCAGAGTAGCGATCTTATTTAAAGGTGCTCCCTTCAAGCCTCTGCAGCGTTTTTATAAAAGTGGTATGACCGTAAAGCTTCGCTAATTTTGCGGAGAGACTCTCCGACTATATAGGCAGAAATACTTTGCCGTTACTTGAATTACTCCGGAGACTTTACATAACAAACAATTGTTAATTAAGGTTTTCGTTATCCACCCGACGGCTGTTGTCTTTATGAAAAAGTTCGGGGGCGTCGCAGTTTATGGCACACCTGTTTATTAGGTGGCAGAGGTGACGAACTCATAAAGCGTTCGCATCCGATGCGGGAGGTATTGGGTTAACTTTAGAGAGCCGATTAGGGAACCACCGGTTTCTTTTTTCTTAGTGGCTGAGGTGTACTTCGACTTCGTACGTGGTGATGTTTGGCTATTCGTCCCAAAAGAACTATCCGCATTGAAAGTCTCTGGACATATACCAAAGAATTGTTGCCGCCGGAGACCTACAGGTGTATTAGGTACAAGCGCTTGTTCTGTCAATTTTTCGGAGGGCGAATTCGCTCGGCCCACCCTGAGAGAAAGTGGCGGCGCGGAACAACAACAACAACAACAACAACAACAACAACAACAACAACAACAACAACAACAACAACAACAACAACAACAACAACAACAACAACAACAACAATAATAATAATAATAATAATAATTGCCCCGCCCCCTTCTGTTTTTTTGTTCGATACATGCTGTGCACTATAAATGCATTTGACCATCGATCACTTTGTATTCCTTCGTCTTACGCTTTTCCCACACTACGCATTATTAAATTTCCGAGTCCGCTACGCGCAAACGAGATATTTATGCTCCGTTCAAAGTCACCACCATCTCGTACCTTATTGTTCTTTCTGTTTATTTCTTCAACTCATCCATGTATGCCTGGGATGAAGTATGCAAGAAATGATAACGAAATGACCCGTTTGTTTAGCGGTTTAGAGTTGTCGAATATTTCAAGCACAGCAAAACGGCTCTACAGAGTGCTTTTTAAGATAAGCTTAAACGGGGACAACTGCAAAGCAAACGCACGATAATTCTCTAGCACTTATTGGCGCACACGTTCTTGCATGCCCTCTCGGTGACAAAAGGGTCTCACAAATGCTAATTTGCGTCACGACGCAGTTGTTTCATCCCCTTAATTCTCCTCTGAAACATGGATGAGCTGCGTCGAAGCATGTCGTGCAAAAGTCTTTACCCGAGCCGAGACTAATTAGCGCTTTTCTCCGGTGAGCAGCGCACTCTGTAATTAGCCGGCTGCGATATCGCGCAGCTGTGTGCCGCGGGAAACGTCTCGGCCTTCTTCGTGTGAGGAATGCGAGGACATATGCCGTGAGTGTTGCGGCTCAAGGTCTCGAACGCTGACTGTCTAAGGACGACTGAGAACCTTGCATTCCCGCTGATTATTTGGCTGAAGCTCCAAGCGTCCACCAGTGCTGTTTGGTTGGAATTATTCAACTATCGCCATGCATTTGAAACAACGTGAACAAAGGGGCCTGTTCCGGAGGGAAAGGACAGTTAATTTTTTTTTCTGGAACAAAGCAAGCGTGAAGCCCGTTTTATAAATACTGAAACAATTAGTAAGATCGCAACTGGACCGTGGAGATTGATGTAAAGATATGAATAAGATATTTCACATAAGACGTTTCAAAGTCAGGCGCGCAGTCTGCCCCGAAATCATGACATTCTTTTTAGAACAGCTTCTCGTTGCCGGGATGTTAGCAAGGGGCAATGCGAATGCCGCCCTCAATTCTGTTGCACAATGGCGCAGGGCATCAAGCTCCCGGCCTGCTCAGCCAGTGCTGTTACACTTTCTTGCAAGCGCTTTACAACTGGAGTTTTGCAAGAACGCCGGTCTCGGAGTCTGAGTGCTCTCTACCTATTCGAGTGCACTGCTCACTCTGTCTCTCTTTCATTTTTAACACGAAAGTGCTTTATGCCGGGGTCCACCACGACCCCACTACGTCATTTCCGTAACGGAAGTGAGGCAGTAAAATTTACATGTAAGAACTACAAAAAAAAGAACACACGGAAAAATTTTATTGGATGCGCTGGTAATCGAAGTGGGAACCCATTTCGAACTGGGAACCCAGCGCACCACCGCGAGCCGCGACTCGTGCCTTCTAGAGGAACATCTAAACTCTGAGATTGGGAAAACTGCGAGATTTTATGGTGTGTTGTAGGTTATTTTACCCGTCCCAATCTCAAGAGTTCATACGAAGATATTCAGTAACCAGCTTGCCTACACAGTAGCAGAAAAGGCGTTTCCTTGATGGATAAGATATAAACTGCAGAAAAGGTACAGTTTCATTTCAGTACACCACAGACCATGCTCATACGTACCATACTATTGCTCCATGTGACTATGAACATGACGTGTGAGCATTACCACGGACGCATGAGCAAAGACGAAATACTGCCGAGGAAGATGATTAAGCGATAAGTACTAAATATGCACATTGGCCCCCCAAAAAATGCACGCTGGACAAGAAACCCCACATGGTGAAGATGTAATAAGAACTGTACTTCACCGTTTAAGCTATATATGGTCATGTCGAAAAGTTCCCCGAACAAAAAAAGCGTGCTCCTCTGCTTCTAGAAACGGAAGCAGAGGTGACTGCTTCTTTCGTTCGGGTAACTTTGATCGCTTTATATCGTGAACGGAGACTTCGATCTCCACATCTCAAGGGAGGGCGTCTCGTGTTGGTCACTGCTCCGCTCTGACGCCTAGGTGGGAAACGCCACACCTGGCATCGTGAAAGCACGCAAGCGATCTCCAAATACGATGGCCGACTTGTCTCTCGCACTCCGGCTCTCTTCCGGCCATGTGAACACGCACATGCGAAGTGTCTTTTTGCGAAACGCGACTCACCGAGAAAGCACACACCTCAACCACCGCGCTCACCTTGGCGTCCGAATCCAAGAGCGCTCTAGGTGCAAGCGTCTGTCTGGCGTACTCGGGCATGAGCCGCCGTCCTGTCATTACTCGGGCCTTACGTGCGTTGAGGCCAGGCACAATGACCTGCCACGCAGACTGTGTGCAGGACGTATATAACTGCGACACAACGCGACCACTGCTTTTGTTCTCGTGGTCCTGACCTCACTCAGGTTTCTCTGCGTCACAGGAGGGACTGCGGAGTGAGGCACGGACTAAACCAATAGCATGGAAAGAACAATATAAAGAAAGATAAACGGTGAGAGAAAGAGAGAAGGGGCAGGAATAGCGTCGGTAACTCAGTGATACAAAGTATTGCCGCAACACTGGACGAAGGGAGGCAGTTGCTACTGAAAGCCCATTATATGCATTGACGCAACGAATGAAGTGGTGGATTGAGAAGGTACGCGTGGACAAAGGAACTCAGGTAACGTTGGCAAAGAAAACAGGAAAACGTGGAGCTTGGCAGGTAGAGTGCGTTGGGAAGAACCGTTCAGGTGAACGTTGGAAACGTGGGGCACTGTAATGAAACACTTTCTGGAGAGATGAGCACAATCACGTAGAGAGGGAAAAGAAAGAAAAAACAACAAAACAAAATGAGATATAGGCGAGAAGGTTGAGCAAGACCGACAGCTCGGTTGCGCACTGCAGCAGGAACAGAGGTGGCAGCGCGCTGTTTTAAGCGCGAAAAGCGATGAAGAGAGAGGCGTCGAGGCGACGAGGAAAAATGGATTTGCCATAATGGCTTTCTTGCCCGGGTCACTTAGAAGTGAGGTGCCGAGGTTTTTATCTTCTCTGAAGCGACAGTGCCAGTGCCTAACAGGCCTCCCAGAGAGTGGAACGAAATTGTTTCGCCAAGGCACCACATGGCTCGGTGTTGAATTGTCGAGGACTGCTACCGGAATCTATTTGCCGGAGGGCTGCATTTCTCACTGTTGCACATCTACAAAGTTACCTTTTTTTTCTACCGCGCGAAATTTTCAACCACGGGTGAACTTGCCTCGAGCGGGAAAATAGAGAACAGCACGCATGTAAAAAAAGGCGACGTCTAGGTTAGGAGAAAAGAATGGAAAGATTTGAAGAGCAACTATAACGATCAATGGGACCACTACAGTCTCCTTATTTGTCTATTATCTTAATCTATGTAACACGCGCGATATCTGAAAGGTGACATCCGTAATGCAGTTCCCCACTTCATTCCGATACCGACACCATTACCAGACATAAAGAGCCTCTTGCGAGATGGAGAGAAGGTGGACTGCGTAAGAACGGTGACGTGCTGACTTCAAACACTCGCCCCTAAGTGCTTTCTCGCTGCTCGATTTAGAGGAAGCTTAAAGTGACTTTCAATATACCCGAATTTGGACGTCTTCCGCTTCATGTCTCTTTGATGCCGAAAGTTGTATTTTCGAGCTCCCGATTACTTAGTACTTTTTATATTCGTTTTCGCTGCGGCTGACTAGCCCTTCTCTTGCGGAAAGTGAGCCCCGTACGGGTCCTCCTGGCGCGGCAGCGTCCTCTGCTACATCGCCCAGGAAGAGGAA
This sequence comes from Hyalomma asiaticum, assembly GCA_013339685.2. Taxonomy (NCBI): domain Eukaryota; kingdom Metazoa; phylum Arthropoda; class Arachnida; order Ixodida; family Ixodidae; genus Hyalomma; species Hyalomma asiaticum. Next base: position 22,505,287 of record CM023491.1, on the reverse strand, counting down.
CGGTAACTAAGGCAGCACTGACACCGATGACACCGCGACCTACTCCTATGACGGTTATGCGTCGAATGACGTCATCGAGACTGGAATGAGCCGCAGGGCGAAGACTGCTGAGAGGATCATGCCCTTCAAGTAAGACTGCTACAAAGACGACTCCAACGGCTGGGCCATCCACAGTTCTCTTCCTGCCTGCACTCGCCGCAAGCATTGTGGCACATCAGTAGGCAGAGAGTATCTGTGCATGCAGAGGCACTTGTTCCAAACGGAGTACGGAACATCAGAGTCAAGAGCCGTAGGAACATCCTGGCTATTAGACGTTGAACATGTGGCCGCGTTAGAGACCTTCCTCCAGGTTACCGAACTTGATGGAATGCTGGTGCGCTCCTATGGTCCGCCTGGCAAGGTCGTTATTACTCTTTTTATCTACACGACGTTGAAGTGGCCATTTCAAACGCCGACTCGCCAATGCTCGTTGAAAAGTTCACAGGAGGTGCTGCTAGCACTCGCGTTTCTTGTATTGGCAAGTCGCGAAAGGGAGTACGTGCCAAGCAGTGCTTATCAAAGTATAGGCACGCATAGTACAGTCTAGCAAGGTGGCGGGAAATAGTACTGATGTTGAGGAGGAGCGTTGTGAAGGTGAGGAGGAAGGAACGGAGGAGGGGAGAGAGTATACCATAGCATATATCCCTATAGAAAAATCCCATATGCCACGTATACCACGCATCCAATAACCTCGTATGAATCATACGAAAACACATATGATTCACATGTGTTCATACGAGAACCTCGTATGAATCATGCGAAAACACATATTATTCATATGTGTTCATACGAGGTTAGTGGACGCGTGGCGTGAGGTTTTTCGATAGGGATAGCAATGTACAGTGCAGTATAAGAAAGAGTGGGAAAGAGAAGCGAAGGTAAGAAGGAAGGAAAGGAGGATGAAGCGCAATATACAGAAGGCGATAAACGACAAAGAAAAGGAGAATATCTTGAAAGAAATAAAGGAAGAAATACGAAAGAAGATGATGACGAAAGATGAAAGAACTCGATCTGTGTTCGCCGGGTGGTGGCGCTTGGATGCCAGCTCCGCTATTTACTCTGGTTTTCACAAAACTGGATTCGATTTTTTTACCCATTTATTGACACTTCGAACTGCGATTTTGTTTTTGTAGTTCACAAGTTCCAATGAAGCGATCAATTTGGTGCGCCATTCCAGGTAGATATTTCTGCTTCGAATACGGGCAGCTTTTCTACTGCACCTGCATGTCATATAAAGGTAAAGAATTGAATAATGTCAAACCAAATGAAACAAAATCAAGGAAATTTTTGTTTCCCAGTTTAAATGCTGGATACCTAGCTTGCCGTGAACGAAAAATACCATATACGACAGTTGCTGTAGCACAGCAAACTGCGTGCTAATGTACGATAAATAGGGGATGATTTTAGCGACAGACCGTACTGAAGAAGTTTACTGCAGAAAACAGGAAGCAAAATATGATATAAATCACATGAAGGACATGCGATGTGGGAGATAAAAGCTGTGTTCACATTCTCCCGAGGTGCACATTATCCGGACTACGTAGCGTCCCCTGATGACCTGTCCGAACTGTTATGAGTTTTCCGACGATTTTCCTCGCGTGCCCACAAAGCTCTGACGTTCGTAATTGCGTTGTAATTACGAGGTTATTAACGATTCTGTTTTTTTTCTCGCCGGGTGCCGTTCCACTTGTCGCCTCGTCGCTTCCGCACAATTGCATGGGGATGGAGTGAAGTCATTCGAACCATCACTGCGATGTCCGCTAACACAATTACAAACACGCATTTGCCTGCAACGATTGCGAAATCTTGATGGGGCGTACAGGGCGGGAGTACAATTAATCTGAAGTACGCTGCTAAGCGACTTCCTTGTGCTCTCGACTGACAAAGTTGGTGAATGGGAACGCGGCCTAGCTACATGTAGCGCTGTCCAATATTATTTGTTAGAAATATGCTCAAGAAGAAGTGCTTTTACTGGTGTATACTAACTTGAGCTCGAAGAATTAGTGACTGGGAAAGCTGACATGACGTTGAAGGAAACGAAAGATCGGACGGACTGGACGATTAGTGAGACTGCCGCACGTCACACACATTTAGCCAAGGTTAAATGCATTTTTTTTTGCATTTTGTGTAATACACACATCATGTAAGTACACACCATGAACTATACCTTAAGGCATAGTTTATCAGCGCCCGAATGCTCCACTCCACGTGTTTAGGAAGAACATGGCTGCTGACGCGGTCTGCTTGCGAGAGGGCGCATAGAGAGGAGGTAGTTGTCGGTACTTATAAAAAGCGGAAAATCTAGGGACTCTAGCTGACCCTATGGACGCGGGTTCGATTCCGGCGACAGGCGTTATCATTTTTGATGGACGCGAAAATGACAGAGGCCCGTGTACTGCGCGTCACCAGTACGTGCACGATAAAGATATCCAGGCTGTAAAAATTTCTGGAGCCCTCCACTACGGCGTCCCTTAAAAATCTATCACGCATTTGGCAAGTGAAACCTCATTACACCTGATTACTGATTAGTACAGGTTAGTACAGAAATGTACATTTGAACACACTGTCGCAATCGTTGTGTTGAGATGAAGGGCATGAAAGCGTTGAGTTAGCGCAGAAGAGGCACTCTATACCATTTGTAAGTGGATAGTGCAGACTGACGGCATGGTTTTGGTAAGGTCACTTGCAGGACGAAGCAAGATTGATTGATTGATTGCCGTTCGGTTAGGAAAGGACGCTAATTTCTGCAGCCCATGTAGGGAGCACGGCTAAGCGTCCGTGGGGGTGGGGGAAAGGGAGTGAAAGAGATAGAGAGGAGAGAAAGGCCGTAGTGGAGGGCTCCGGAAATTTAGACCACCTGGGGTTCTTTAACGTGCACTGACAACGCACAGTACACGGGCCTCTGGCATTTTCGCCTCCATCGAAAATGCGACAATCGAAGACAACACTTCATCTTCGTGTGTCACCCACTTTTCGCCCTTTGTACAAATGCTCTCTGATTACAATATGGATCAACACGAACTAGCTAGGTCACATGTACCTTGTCGATGCCGTTAGCACGCAGCGTAATCCTGGCGAACGAAGGGAGTAACGACGCATCCCGTCACAAACTGGTCGCCTCTAACGAAAACGTCCCGATGCGGGTGCTCTGATTCTCGTAGGCTGTAAATCCCGAACCAGTGCTTCGGCGTTTGTCTTTTATACAGCGGTCCACACGGCCGGGGTTGAAGGAGTGTGCGTGATTTCGAGAATGACGCGGGGTTGCCGGGGAGCGTTATCTCGGCTTTGACGTTCGTTGCAATGTTGAAACCACGCGTGGCGTTGCCTAGCTAAGGGTAATTTCACCGACGCATAGAACGGTAACGACAAGGGACCCGGGTCCTATAGCATGGTTCGTGCGTATACAACCGCTCGGGACGGCGCATCACAGCGCATGTGTGCTTACGGAGAAACGTAATAAAAGAAAGAATGATGCCGTGGCCCGTGGCAGGTATGTAAGATGAGCTGCCTTGGCGTCGGCTGTAATTAGCGGTTGCGTCGTCACCGAGCACTAATAGGAAACAAAATGAGCATTGACGCGGAAAGAATGCGATGGGCGCAGCTGTTTCCTCGGCTCAGAGCAACAGCAAATAATGCCTGGCCGAGCATGTAGGCACCGAGTGCAACTGTTGTCATTACGGGGAGTCTCGTTCGGCCGTATAAACAAGCGGAGCGCGTGGCATAGTGGCGGGAGCAAACGTGCTGAGCAATCCTTTACTCGTTTTCCCGATGACGACATCGATAGCGCTACCGGAGCACCCAACAGGGATGTTGTTGAATGCGCTACTGAACGTTCAGTGAGAGATGATAAAGAAATGCATTTTGTTCGGAGCATGTTGTCGTGAAGCCTACACCGGAATGCGAGAAGACGCATTCGGTGAGAAGTGCCTGTCGGCTATGTAAACTTTGATTAGTTAGCCATTTGTTCTCCTTGTCATAGCAGGATGCATTGGCGATTCAATAAGATTTTCTTGCTGGGCCAGTTGGTTCATACTTGCAAGGAAAAAGGTGTACGCGCGAACTGGACATGGACATAGTAGAGACACGG
>CM023491.1:22423661-22498661 GCA_013339685.2 Hyalomma asiaticum | reverse complement strand
GTTTTTCTATGGGCTGATCTCACTAATGCTTGACCTTTACCCTTGTGACGCTCCTTCTTCTTCATTTTTTATCGGTGCGGCGATCAAGCCTAGGGAGGAGGCTACGGAAAGAACTTAATTAACAGTAGTTAAATAAGCGTTACACTCTCGCTGAACGGGCTCGGGAGTTTAATACAATGTTACTCTCTTGAACGCAACAAAGGCGACGCAATCTCCTTTGGCAAGCGTTATCTACAGTCCTCCACACAAAGCACCGTGCTCTATGTACTGCCAAGACATATCGCAAACATTATGGCAACAAATAAGAATAACTTGTTAAAGCTGATATTGCTCGCTCATTAACGTGCTTGCCTTCCTACGGGCACGGCCATGTCGGGAGCACGGCTCAGCGTCCGTGGCGGTAGGGGAAAGGGAAAGAGATAGAAAGGAGAGGAACGTCGTAGAGGAGGGCCCCGAAAATTTTGAGCACCTGCGATTTTTTTAACGTGCACTGACATCGCACAGTACGCGAGCCTCATCATTTCGACTCCACCGAAATGCAGCTGGTGCGGCCGGGACTAGATCCTGCGACCTTCGGTTGAGCACCCGAGTGCCATCGCAACTAGACCACCATAGTGGGGCTAGCGACCCGCGAATATGCATCGCACGTGGTTTAATGCTAACCTTTGCAGTTCGTGCCAAAATAAGACTGACGTGAGGTCAAACGATTTATAGGTAAAATGGTGCAGCCCACGTCGATGAACCTTCACGACTTTTCACGTCACGTCGTCTTAATGCGATAAGGAACCGTCGAACATTCTTTTTTTCCTTTCTACCAGCTTACCCTCAAGTGTAGACAAATGAATGTAACGTGACGTGGTTATACTTTGAGCTTTAGCCCAACTTGACTGGAAACGAGCCCGTCTCAAAAACGCTTCAATGAGGAGCAGATGCGTCGCTGAAAAAAAAAATGGAGGGGGGGGGGGGGGGTGGAGCTATTCGTACAGTGGTGCTGCTCTTGAAGCGCTCCTGTCTTAGCGAGTGTTTTCCAGTCCTTATTTGAAGAGTAGAGATCAGTTTGAAGAAGTCTTAAGGGAAGGATTGAGTATAAGCAGCACTCGGGAAGGCGGCTCACTGAGGCTTCACAATGAGTGTGACCCATTGCAAGCTTATAGTGGGACGAATGGAGTCTCTTTATATTCCTGAGCGTCGCCAGACACTGCTGTTGCCGCGCATGGAGTCGCTCTAACGAAGCATTTATTTCGTTTGTTTACATTTTTAATAAGGGATGAACGAGCACGGATCTCTGAGACAGTAAGCGGCAAAAGTACTCGTCGCCGGCATGACTTGTTCGCGCTTTAATTACGTCTGTTGCTAGGGTGCATCGGTAGCTGCAGGAGCCTGGAGTACTTCACTCAGCGAATCAGCGTCTGTATATTACTAAAAAAAAAAAAACAGCAGAAAGCATGTTCTGACTCCGCATTCAAATTCGCATTGTGAAAGGTCCCATCATAAAGAAAAGGTACCTAGCAAGAGCTCACAGTAGGGAGCTGCCGCTTAATGATCCGAGATTCAATGAACGTTATTGCCCCTGGAATTCCTGCAAAATAAAGAGAGCAATCAGAAATGTACTGAAGCCACTGCGAATACGAGAAGGTCACACTTCGATAATGTCAATTCGGTTGCAGAATTAAGTTTATTACAAAATCACCGCACCTTAATGCACAGCTTTGAGCTTTGTTAAAGTGAGGGCATCTGTTGGGCCCCCCTTTGCATGTAATTTATCAGCACCTACATATTCTTTCTTCACCTGAATTTCTAAAAGTGCCATGCTTCGTTTTAATTTTTGCTACGGGTGTTTCGTAGCCGCGTGCCTCGCGAATCATCATCATCATCATCATCATCATCAGATCGGCCACGAAGATGAGGCTTTGTAAGCGGCGGAGACGCAAATCAAAACTTTTCAACGAGGAGATAGTTATGTCACGCACCACCTCTTATTCAACTGAATTCGAGATCGCCGGCGCCCAGAAACGTTCCCTATGCTATTTTCAAGACGGAAGACTCTTACAGCGAAAATGTTTAGCAGAGATACTTTCTCACCCAGCCTCGACTGTTGACATAGCTGTGTCAAAGACGTTCGGCGAATGGCACCGTGCGCTAGGCGAAAGATTAATTTTGTTGGTTAAGCCCTATGGCGTGTAAATTGAGTTTATTCCAAGTTGCTTAACCGCCTGACGACTGGTGCTTAAGATTGTGCCCTGCGCTTGAGAATTCGATGGACAGCGCTGAAGTCTAATGCACTGATGTCCTGTGGTAGTCAGGACAGGTGTTTGTGTTTGAGTTCTATTTACTCGTTGAGGGTTAACCATTTACACATTCCTACGCCGGAGGATGCGTCGAGAATTACTTGATTGGTGGAAAACAACGGTCAGAAGCAACGGTGACGCCACTGACCTTGCAAGGAGGTGCGCGATAACGTTTGAGTATTTGTTCAGTTCGCTTTAATGGAGGTACGCATTTATGTGGGGAAATAATGAGCGATAATTTTTTGACAGATAGCTTTCTGCGTTGTCGGGACTGCTATGCCGTCGCAAGAGCCGAGTGTCGAACGAATTCACTGTAGTCTGCTGTTTTCGTTCTTTCCTTCCTTTTTTTTTGTTCTCAATAAACCTATTTGACTTCCAAATGAGCAGGAGCCAAGTGGTGCACCGGGTGTCCGTGACATTTCCACTGTACCCTGTCTGCAAGTTCAATTTTCTGGCCCTCTCAACCTATAGGTCTGGTGCACCCTATTTAACAGCGTCCAGTTCGCTCGTAAACGGAGCTGACACATAGCTCTCGTTTTCAGAGTGTTTGAAGAATTGATATCTTCTTTTTACTACATCGTTTATTGATCGTCATTTTTTTTGCACTTCACCTTCTTGTTCGTTTCCTGAGAGAGAGAGAGAGAGAGAGAGAGAGAGAGAGAGAGAGAGAGAGAGAGAGAGAGAGAGAGAGAGAGAGAGAGAGAGAGAGAGAGAGAGAGAGAGACGTATCATGACATGTAAGAAACCATTGGTCGCTGCTGTTCACGAGCGAAAGATTTTAAAGGAAGATGAATTCGAGTGCACGGCAGCTGCTGATGGTTCGTATAAAAAGTGCGAAATCAATAGCCAGTCGAGATCACCGGTTATGGCATGTATTTTTATTGATATCCATTTTGAAGTTATTCTTGCCACAGGGGTCGTTGAGCAGGACAGACACTTATCCAGCGTTTATGAGATTCCACGGGAATGTTTCGTTGAATACGCGTACAGGGCTGAAAAAGCGGGAATTCGCTATCGGCCTGAAAAATTGAACTTCGTATCCGAGGTGAAAGGGTCACTGGGCGTACTTATGCAGGACATTCATATCGCTTTTGCCACGAGAAACAGCGTTTCTTTTTTAACGTTTTATGACGTTTCGTTATGTAAAAGAGAGCGAAGTTCTCAGTGGCAGATGCAGATGTGCTTGAACGGGAGTACTTTTGTGAATACTTCTTTTTTTTCAGACCGAGTATTCAACATCGCAGTGCGCACGTAGGTCCGAGCCCGTTACGGAGCGGCAGAAAGGTCCTGGCGTAAAAACTCCAGCCAAGGTTGTCTGAATATATCGTTCCCTTCCCCTCTGTAATGAATGACATCCTGAAGTTTAAAACTTTCGTGAAATATCTATCTCCGCTTTACACACATTAACCATCGCATTTTATTTTTTTTTGGGGGGGGGTGGTGGTGTGTAATTACGGTATGTGTTCCCTTGACGTTGTGATTTGGTGCGTCTCACACTGAGAAGAAAGCGGTTGACAATCAGTGGACTGACGTTCATTCAACGAATACAATTTTGCTGTGGCAGCCGACAAGCAAGAATCACGATTCAACCATATTCAGCCGAAACAAGACAACAGCCGACGTTAGGGTTCGTTATTGCCGGCCGCGTTTTCAATCTCGCACTTTTACAAGAAATCTAAAGAGAAGCTGGATAAAAAAAATGTGGCACATTATATTTGGCCCCTTTTGCGATCAAGTTTGACGCCATCGACAACTAGCGGGGTCCTTTCTTCTACAACAACTACACGAAGACATTGTTTTGGTGTCGACACTTCATTAATGGAAAGTTCCCGAGTTTTCAGAATGGTCGGCGCACTCAATTTATTTGCAAAGGACGGGAAGCCGTCACTGCACAATAAACTCCGCGAGTACGTCTGTATAGATTGGGATCAATATGTGTAAACAACGTTTGTTTTTCATTTGTTTTTAGCTTGTCTAAGCGGAGCTGTTCCTGGCACCTTTGGCAGGTGCGAAGAACTTAACGCTTGCCCAGAATACAACGAACAAATGCTTACTGAGATGTTCTCAGAAAATGCCGCGAGCTTTTGTTTTCTTCGAAACTGCCTGTTTCTTTCACGACCCGAGTTATAAAGAAGAATACACTTTCATTTTTTTTGTTCCATCGCTCTAATTTTACCGGCTGGTCATGGTGGTGACAGACTTGACAAGTTGTGGGGGCGTAACTAAAGCCGCGCAGCGTTAACATTTTAAAAAGCTTACGTCAAAGTCTTTCGCGCATTTTAATCTCATTTGTCACCTTTTTCTCCTTTTTTATGGTACTGCTAACAATTACGAAATGTGCATTTACGCACCGCCTCAGTTGTCTCGCTTCGTGTTCTCTTTCGACTGACTAGGATTGCCCCAGACGGATAAATATAGACGTTTCAGAGCTTTAGTTACTCTCAATTCCGCTTAACTCGCAAAATATCTATAGGCTTAGGATAGATTTGGTATAGACTACTTATCATGAACGGTTGGTCTCTCCTTAATGTGTTTATTGCAGGACATATAGTTACAGGGCCATATTAAGAAACTGGTATAAGTACTGCAATTGAAAGGTCCAAAGGAGCGGGGTAATCAGTACGAGCGAATGTAAAAGCTAATATGTAAAAGCGGATTGAAATGACGACATGTACTTATCATTATCATCATCATTGTCATCATCGATGCTTTACATGGAACCGCTTCGTGACCTATTACTACCTTAATGACTCCTACATTGAATAATCCCAGCCTTGTTCAAGCATTCGTATTGAAACTCCGCACGTTGTCACAGTACGTTGCTTATACGTGTCTGAGTGTGCTATGTAAAGAGCTGATATTTTTTGAAGAACACCGAACTCTTTCGTTTTGTTGGGCTTTCTTTGGCTTGAGGACGCAGTGACTCAAGAAGCACGAGTGCAAGAACGCGGTGGCTGTGCAAGTGTTGAACAAGCCTCATGCTACCGACTGGCAGGAGCCCTTCGCATAACTGACTGCAGTACGGTAACATATAAGAACACAAACAAATAAGGAGATAAAAGTTCAAGTAAAATATGCATCTCATGTCATCGCTGCACTGTAGTTTACTCTAAAATCTCGCCATCGTTGTGTCAATAGTTAGCGCTGCGGACGCCCTGCGTCTGTGTCGCATTTTCTCTCGTTTATCGTACAGAAAGTGTGACTTATCAGTCGACGCTGCTCGTTCTATGCCCACGCACTTCGGCTAACGTGAACGCATTGCCCTCCCTCCCACACACACACTCGAGAACAAGCTTTCGCTATTTACGGGAAACCTTGTTATTCGTTTCCCCGTTGCTGGCGCACACGAAAAACAACGACTGTCCAACGGAGCGGATAACGATGTTTCTCCACGTCCTTGTGCGGCCGCTCCGCGCGGGGGCGCCCTCTTGTTTCCGGACGCGACATTTCCGCAGCTACACGATTTATGGTATCCTTTCTTTTCTTTTTCTTTTCTCTGTCTCGGTTTCTTTTGCGGATGATTGAACGCCTATAGGCGTTGGCCACGTGCTTGGCAATGCTCTTGCCGTGATTCGGCTTCGATTCGCCTTGTTTTGTGGCCTTGGCCACGTGTGTTGTTCGGGACATTTCGCGTATAAACATTGCAGCATGCCTCCCCACTTCCGTTGTGCACGTCGCACTTCCGAGAAGGGAGCATTTGCCCGTGCCAGATTTCCTGTTCGCTCGCCCCACGTACCTTTTGCCGTGGGTCTTACTGTTTACCATTGGAAAAAAGTGTTCCTGTTGGGCTAGTTGGTTCGTGGCTTGGGGAAGAAAAATCGTAGCGCAAAACGACACAGGTAGCCACGCTATTTGTCTGGCCTTGCGTCGTTTTCCGATAGGATTTTTGTTCCCAGGTAATGTTTACGTTTCTGCCAAGAGGAGAACGAATGCAGGAGGTTAACGACAAAGACTACCATAATAACTGATGGAGTAATCGCGTGCTGGAAGTGCGATATGATTGGGAGGCACGGATTCATTTTGAACACTTCAGGCTCCTTAACGCGTATTGACAACGGGCCTCTAGCATTTCGCCGCCACCGAAATGCGGCCACCGCGGCCGTCAATGTACGATGTACAATGGAAACGCCTAAGGCTCGCGCGTATTCTCCTCCCGGCATGAGCGGGTATACGCCACACGTGGTTTTACGTGGAGTGAAAGCCGCTGCACGTATGGAAATCAGTTAACAAGGCAGAAGTCCTCGCATGTTTCGTCGATAATGTCGACCTAAATTCAGACGCGTGTGCTTCAAGTGTGAGAGGTATAGCACAAGCCGAATCCTTCGATGCCATTTTGGACTGCGTGTAAGGGTAAGCTTCCCAAATGAAAGCAAACTCATCACGAGCTTTTTGATATCCATGGCATTGTCTAGCGTGAAAAAAGATATATGTCTACTATTTGTTGTTGTACCTTGTCTCTCACATGCTCCAATATATTTGGCCCAAAGAGAGAGCGAACGATATAATAAAGGAGCTGATACTAGGTTAGAATGTGTCGATAAGTAAGGCAGCATGAACACAACAGAGTAATGGCACACACTGATATATAAGAAGGGAAACATGAAGAAAGTTACGCTTAATTTCACGCTCCGACGACAATACGAGGACAAGCTTGCGACCCGTGAAATCAAGGGCACGACTTGGTTTAACGAACACCATTCGCCGGAACGGAATTCACGCCGAATAGCCACGACTGGTGTTTCCTCGACAAGGAGATCCCTCGTGCACGAAGCGTACGCAGTGCGAATTGTACATTGTCTTTCTGCCGGCTGTTCGATGCCTCTCGTAGATGGCTGTATAAGTAAGTACGTATGTGCTATTGGGAAGTACGCTGTAGCGATGTTACATGGTAACGCTTACGCTTTTTTAAGAGCGCAGCTCTTTAAGCCGGCCGTTCGGTGTTGCTTGTGAGCAGAAAATTATCATCACCATGAAATAAGAGAGCGCGCTTCTTTCTTGTTTGCATGCACACCCTCTGCGCACTACTGCATAAAGGCAGATGCGTTTCATAGCATAGCATAGATGAGTGTAGTATAGCAGCAGGTTGGAAGAGAGAAGTGAACGTGAGGAATAGGGGCACTATAAAGCACAGCATAGGCCTCTATAGTGTTGTATAGCAAGGGGGTGGGAATGGAAAGTGAGGGTGAGACGGAGGGGAGAGAGTGAGACACAACATAGCCTTGTATAGTATAGTATAACGAGTGTGGGAAAGGGATGTGTGGGCAAGGAGGAGGGGGAGGGTGAAGCGCAGCGTACGCCTGGACAGTATAGGAAGGGATAAGAAAAGGTGATTGATTGATTGATTGATTTCTGGGGTTTAACGTCCCAAAATCATTATTTGATTATGAGAAACGCCGTAGGGGAGGGCTCCGGAAATTTCGACCACCTGGGGTGCTTTTAACGTGCACTGACATCGTGAAGTCCACAGGCCTCAACATTTCGCCTCCATCGAAATGCAGCCTCTGCGGCCGGATTCGATCGCGCGACCCTCGGATCAGCGGCCGAGTACCATAGCCACTAGACCACCGTGGCGGGGCTCAGCCGGTTTGAACCTGTATACGTGACTCAAATCACGTAACATGACGTCACAGCTAGTCGTGTGACATGACATGTTACCGCGAAAATTGTAACGACTAGTCACATGACATCTCGCTGACCCAGCTCACAAGCTTTCCCCTTTCTCCTCACGAGCTCTCCCCTTTCCACCCCCCATTATGCATGTTCGTGAAGTGTACTTAAAGACCATGCGCCCATGAAAAACTTCCATCTTTGAAAAAGGCTGGCCTCCAGCAGAAACGTCATAGTAAATCCTATGTTTGTCACTGTGACTTTCTGATAGTGATATATATATATATATATATATATATATATATATATATATATATATATATATATATATATGTCAGGGTTTCAGGAGAAGCAGATGGGCGTTGCAATTGGAAATTCCACAACAGCACCGTACCGACACTTAAATATATCTCTTAAGCCTAGATTGTGCTAGAATACGTGTATTGACACAGTGGAAAACTAATGAAGCCCCGTAGTTAGAGCTATGAACGCTTGCGCAGCCATGAAACTTTAGGATAGTCTTATAATCCGGGACGAACAATCTCTGCGAATGATAAACGCTGCTGTGATTGAGAGTATTAGGAGAGGTGGATTAGAAATGAGGGCTTAGATGATGTGCTTATTGTGGGATTAGACGGGATACGGTTTTCTCCAACTTTAGAAGTTTGGATAATTGAAGGATTATCAAGTGCCTCCCAGTCATCCGGATTAGCCGTGGTGGGGTCCTCTCAAACTCGTGGAGTTTGGATAATTGCGGGATTATCGAATACCACCCGACGTATAATTGGCCCGCATGTGGTGCTCTGTCGTAGCCGATAAATCGCGAACATTATTTTGCGAGAGAGACGTCGAAGGTACTACAGCAACGTTTCTTTTTTTTTTTCGTGATTGTGCTTCACCATCATTAGTTTAATGAACTACCGAGCTTGTCGGTGAACGTCGCCGTAATCAAAGCGTGCTATTGCTGAGTAAACTTTTGTGAGAGCGTTCGTCGTGTGTCAACGGCGGGTGTTGTTTAAAGAAGGGCAAATTTTGATATGGGTGAACTTTCAGACTGATGCAGCTGCAATAAGACGAGGTTTTAAGCTGGCACGAAATATGAGAATCCAGTAAAATGACGTCCGATCGGGCGTTTCTTTTTGCAAGAAAAATATGCAATGGTCTTTTCATATCGCTGAATTACTCTTGTTCTGCTAGAGAATGTTGGTGATTGTCTCTGTCGCGACTTCGCGTGAGTTTTTAGAATCCTGAAAGCTATACCACAATGGTGGCCCGTAGAGACAGGAATGCTTAAAAAAATTGGTGGCGCCGTTTTTCAAATGTGATTGGTGAGTGTGTCTCCATTCCATATTCTGAACCACTGTGAATAAACTGTAAAGACTTTGTGCCGTCATCTGACAAAAGTACCACTACTAGAAAAATGCGAGATCAGGTAGAGTAAGAGATCCTGGAGCGCACCATAGTACAAAACAAAAAGGTCTGTAAACCTGTAGGCCTGTTTTACCGACATCGGTATTTCCGATTAGTGATGTCTTCTTTCCTCTGCTGGTATTGGTGCACATTACGTTAATATTTATCGTAGTATGAACGACTTCCATTCAGAGTGCGTCGCACGTGCATTCTTCACGGCGAAAATTCACAGGACCCTAATCCTTGAACAACATTGCACATGTTGAAGTGTCTTGTTTAAATGCGGTTCACTATTGGAAGGAAGTCACACCGTGTTCCGAAAGGCAGTAATTGGACGTTGCTGGAACATTCTTGTATCAACGATTTAAGCAAACGAGATTAGTCTGTCCGACGACGCCTGTCTTGGCTTTCCACCGAAAAGATGATTGGACAACTTCCTGTAAGGCTTTGACTGTTATTTCTCAAGGGAGAAGACATTGCGCAGTTACACAGTACCGCCGAGAAAGAAGATGTTGCAGACTTTTCGAGTAAAGGAGATTATATGCATGATCCACCACGACTGTGTGACTAACAAGGTGTGCGGATGTCGCAAAGATAAGGCGATTCTCTCGCGTGACAGCCTCGGCTGAAATAAGCCGTTGGCAGTTTTTGCCACCGCGCGTCTTTACTACCTTGCGTAGTCGGTCGCTTACCGAAGGTACTTAGCTTCGATGTGGAGAATCGGATATGTCGGGATTATCTGAGATCAAATCTTCACGGTGACGACTGACGCAGCGCAATCAGGTATTTAACCACCTCGCGGAATGAGCTTTCGTGGTAAAGGATGAAGCCCCGCCACGGTGGTCTAGTGGATATGGTACTCGGCTGCTGATCCGAGGGTCGCGGGGTCGAATCCCGGCCGCGGCGGCTGCATTTCGATGGAGGCGAAATGTTGAGGCCCGTGTGCTGTGCGATGTCAGTGCACGCTAAAGAACCCCAGGTGGTCGAAATTTCCGGAGACCTCCACTACGGCGTCTCTCATAATCAGAGCTGGTTTTGGGACGTTAAACCCCACAAAACAACAACAAAGGATGAAGGCGATGAAGTGGTCGTGGCAAGGAAAGAGTTATCTTTAAAATTTTTTTATTGATATGATGTAAGAAGAAGTTAGCGCCCAAATAAGGCACTGGCTGCTCCTTGACTCCTTGATTGGTTGGACTGTTTTCGTTTTTGACTGTGTGGAAAGTTGTTATTAGTATCTTTCTACCCTCGTGTGTCTTGACATATGACAAATGGCGTTGCCACTGAAGCTTCTTGTACATTACGACCCCAATTGTTGTGTGAAGGTTATTCCCAGTCTTTGAGGGGCGGTTAGTGTTTTTGAACTCTGGCTTTTTGGAATTACGCAGTGCCAAGAAGGGATAGTAGTACCTAACCCGTTACCACGCTTGTAGTTACGCTTGCGCTTGATAATTACGCTCGTTATTACAGAAGTTATTTTGCGGATATTCAGCTGTATGTAACTGTTAAGGTAAATCAAGTATTTTCAGCAAAAAATACTAGAAAGCACGATTCCTTTGCTTTCATATTCGATCGTCTTATGAAAATGAACGAAAGAAGTCGCAGAGATTATATGCTGTTTCCACTTCAGTGTTGTGCGGAACAGTAAGATAAGGAGTTGCTGGTTTTGCGGTCTGCGGAAATTTAGGTGCCCTCCTCGCAACTTCCGTTGGCCATGTCCCAAAGTGGGAAATGGTGCGCACTAGAGCACAATGTGCGTATAATTTATTTCATGTGTTCCTGATAGCAGTTGTATAAGCACCGGTCGTAAAAAAAACCTCGTCGTGCTAGTAATTGCGAACCCAATTTTACGATCGGTGCTGCGAGGATTTGTGAGTGCAACCTAATTCCAGAGATACCGTGCGCGCGCTACTGCTCCCTGCCGCAAGCTCTTGCGCAAACCGAGGTTCCGTGATTGCAACCGTGGCTGCGGTCCCCATCATTACTGATGATTATCTTTAGAGGCATTGCGCCTGCCTGCTTTCGAGTTTGTGCCTCAATTTGCATAAGATGCTCGCTGCTGTAGTTTTTTTATTCTCCCCAATAGTTCGCACCCTCCCATAAAATAAAGTGTGGAAATTTCCTCGACTTTGCGCTCCGAAAATGTAGCGGAGCGGTCTTGTGTTGTTACATCACAGCTTGCGTCAGTACAGTGAGGGCATTGGCTTCAATGCTTTATTATTTTTTATTAGGTATGGTAACATAAAACACCAAAGGGAAGAAGGAAGGAGCAAGCTGGCAACTGCCACCGAGTGGGGTATAACGCCTGATTACACTTTCAGGAGGAGGGCATAGATAGAAGAAGTTAAGGATGGGAGGAGGGACGAAATAAGGTAGAAAAAGATGGAAAAGAGGAAGAGAAGACGAATAAATGCAGACAAAATAAACACAGAAACATGACTTTCCAACATAGAGCTTTTTACGCACTTAATTGCTACAGTAGGCAAACTTAGTGACCTATAGTATCCATACCTTTCGAATCGCTAATTCTTGTGTGAATGTGTCCCATGTGTACGGCAACGTTGGAGCTATTCAATGAGGTTGCGGCAAACCTTGGTTACAGTTTGCCTAGCTGCATTGAAACGTGCATGAAAAAGAGGGTAAAGCTGCAGAATAAACCTGGCGCTCGAGATGTCACAAGCCCGAATAATTCCATTAGATATGAACACTATAAAGCATCATCAGCAGAGTTTTACGGTGCAGGAAGCCAAACATGTGAAGGGGTGTACGGCTTCTCAAATACTAAAGCACCAAAGCGTTTGCTTTCGCTAAAACTGTAAGCTAATCGTTTATAGCCCGGGAATTGGGATTTAATATGTGGGTTTTCATTTGAGCACTAGATCTTAAGTAGGTGAGTTCATTTGCGAAATCTTAGGCAAGCAACAAAGAAAAGTGTAGCTATGTTGCAGATTTTGAGGAAACAACGACGTGCACCTGGTGCAATTCGCATTATTGTCGATCAGATTGCTCATGTTTCCTGGTTCCTCATGAACCTCGGATGCATTACCGAACAATCAGCAAACAAAAGAAAGGCGCGTTTTGCCCCCCCCCCCTCTCCCCCGCCCCTTTACATAACGACTGATGTCACATGATATACGCGTATGTTCCAATCCGTTTACTCAGCATGTGGACAAGAACATAGTTACATTATTTTCAGTTCATCGTTCATATATGCCACGCATTGTCCCACCAGATTTCTTAGTGTTGCTGCCGTTGGGATATAACTCTATGTGTGCTATGTTGTTCAGGACCGAGCGTTAATCACGCATGTATGTATGTATGTATGTATGTATGTATGTATGTATGTATGTATGTATGTATGTATGTATGTATGTATGTATGTATGTATGTATGTATGTATGTATGTATGTATGTATGTATGTATGTATGTATGTATGTATGTATGTATGTATGTATGTAATGTGCGTGCGTGCAGGGTGTGAAACCTACGCAGCTGCCACCGTGTATCTAAAGGTGCTTTGCCGCATTTGTACTCTTAGTGAGGCAGAGCACCCTTTACAGGACAAAGTTAGCGGACGAGGGCAATGACAAATCCGGACGGGTAAGAGCGATATGCTATCGTGAAAACTTCTTAGACAAGCTCCGTACAGCTACCGAAACAAAAGTGCGAAGGGAAGGAGCAAAACCGAAAAAAAAGGAAAGTAAGCAATCCGTGGAGACTTAAGTGTATTTTATGAGTTGTAAAGGCAAGAGCACTAACATCCACTTAAACACCACTAAGCGGTCCTTGATGTTTGGCGCTGCGAGTATTGTCACTGATGTTCGGCGTGCCGAGAGGCAGAGGAAGCCACAGCACCCACCAAGGGGGGCGGTCGCGCGCGACAGCTATGTCCAATTGGGGTGGGACCATACGCGACGCCTGTGAAGTAGCCGGCTGTGCACTCTGCTTCGTCTGATCATGTTACTTAAGCCGGATATTCTGCTGCCATGCGGGAAAGCGCTGACGCCAACATTTGGTCCAAATAGCATCATATCCGCGAAGGTTGGGCAGGGTATTGAAAATGCAGTCCCGAAAAAAAGAATTGCGGAAGTCAGTAGTAAGGGCCACAGAATTTATGTAGGCTCTCCTTCTGATGAATCTGCCTCAGATTGTCAAGGGGGGCGGTCGGCGCGCGGCAGCTATGTCCAATTGGGGTGGGACCATACGCGACGCCTGTGAAGTAGCCGCTGTGCACTCTGCTTCGTCTGATCATGTTACTTAAGCCGGATATTCTGCTGCCATGCGGGAAAGCGCTGACGGCAACATTTGGTCCAAATAGCATCATATCCGCGAAGGTTGGGCAGGATATTGAAAATGCAGTCCCGAAAAAAGAATTGCGGAAGTCAGTAGTAAGGGCCACAAAATTTATGTAGGCTCTCGTTCTGATGAATCTGCCTCAAGGGATTGTCGAATGTTCAGGATTGGTCCAGCGTCTGTCTTTTCATTTCCTTTCTTCACCTACGGTCTGAGTGCTCATGCAGTTTCAATACGTATATCCCATATAACACCACGTCATCAAGTAGAGTATGTAGTTTTGCTACCTAAGAGGCTGTGCCCTATGCGTTTGACACCCGGCTTCTGCACGTGGGGTCGTAAGTTGGGAATTCAGTAGCGTGAAAATTTTTCCTGTCGAAGTGATTCAATCCTTAAGGAAAACATTTTCAGTAAACCAATTACTCAGGCGAGCGAATTCGAGCGAGTGTCAGTGACGATGAACGTGCGGAATGCCCCATTTCCTCGCGCCAGTTCGTCAGCTAGCTGTCCCTTTCCCACACTATGCACTGTCGAGGTGCGTCCGTGTCACGGAGCCGTAGCCTGTAAAAATTCGGGTGCCGTCTCGCTGCTATGAATGCCATTTGTTTTTCATTCAATGAACAATTTGATTCAAGCAGGAATCATCTACGGCTGCGATGTTGACAAGATTGAAATATCCTGGTTGCTATCGTGCTTTAGGGCATTGAAGAAATGCAGAATAAATAAGTGATGGAGAAAAGGAGAGATCGTAAACTCCCAAGTAGAGCGAGACACCAGAGTGAAATTCAGATCACTTGCACTGTGGGAAGATGGAAGACCAGTGAAACTTGTTAATTATATTCAGCGCATGATGACGGTCGCAAGGGCAACGAACACGCTGAAGTGCGCTATCACTTACCAGGGATTCTGCAGTCAGAAGTTAGCGCACATTTTCTTACGACATTCGGCGTGCAGTGATGATAGAGTGTGAAGAGGACTTCTACTCAAGAGATACCGGCACTATGGTCTATTGCTAGCGACTGCATCCGTGAATTCAGGTAATTTACAAGCGCCGTCGTTATCGGCTCCCTAATGAGGCATGCTTTGAAGTTTTTCCCGACGCCGGTAGGCCGCCTGCTGTTCGCACAAGGCTCCTTTTAGTGAGCGTCGTTGTAATGCGCAGCGGCGGTCCCCGAGAACAGCCTCACTACTACTAGGAGCCCGCTTCCGCCGTTGGCAAGAATTAAGGGGCAAACTTTCGTAATCGCTGAGGCTTGAGTTGGGCAACTGTTGCTTGCACGTGCCTTATTAATGCGTAATTAGTTATGACCAGAAGTCCAAGTAATTAGGTTGAAGCTGCTTCTAAGCTGCGAGGTCCTAATTTGTAGGCGTTGTGAACCTTGCATCGCACAGCTGAGTCACAGACGGCCGACTGCTTATGAAGATAAGGCCAAATAAATGAGCTCGAGCAGTAAGCGCAGAGACTTTAGGCTTTAGAAATACGCCTTAGCTAGATGTGGGCACGGTATGTGACCTACAAGTGTAGGTGGGAGTCGAATTCTCGGAAGCGTCTGCCATGTAACATGAAAAAAAAAAAGCTAGCTTGCTTCCTATGACAATGCGCCTTCGGAATGTCTTCGATCTTAGTGGCGCCAGAAACCAAAAGTAACTGGCCCTGCACTTTTAACTGGCTGTGGTGTTAACAGACGTAACAACCTGAACCAAACACTGTATTACACAGAGAGAGAGAGAGAGAGAGAGAGAGAGAGAGAGAGAGAGAGAGAGTTAATGGTAGGCTAGAGACAGTAAAGTTAAGCACAAAATATATCCAGTAGGTGCCCCTCTACTTTGGAAGACTGGGGTGTGGAAAGGAACGAGAGAAAATTTATGGTACGGTCAAATTAAGGCGTCGGAAAGCAGTGATGGCCTCGGAAATGTCCAACTTATATACAAATGCAGTAAGAATACAATCACTATGATATATGTAATGCTACGAGGATCCATCACATCTCTACAGTTGTAATGGTGCTTAACTGGTGACCAGCAGTATGCGAGTTCGATACCGGCCGCGGGGGTTACATTGCCGATAGAGGCGAAAACGCTAAAGGCCCGCATACTGTACGATGTTAGACCAGGTTATCGAAACCCGCGTGGTCAAAATTTCCTGAACCTTCCGCTACGGCGTGGCTCATAACCATAACGTGGTTTTGGCACGTAAGGTCCCCGAAGTTATTAAACTTGCAAAGAGTGATATTCAGGGTCGATATTTACAAAACTCCTCAGTCGTAGCTGCTTTCCCCATTGATCAGTGGGATTCGCTAATGATATACCCAGCATCGTGATTGGCTGCAGTATTCCAATACGAACAATTTTGAGCACCCGGTGTGTTTGTGAATACGCACCCGGGTCGAAGAGATACACACGGTTGATTGGATGTTTAGCCATAAATCGTCGTCGTTGAGCGTAGGAGGGGGAGGAAAATAGATAAGAACCGTTGACCAGTTTGCTCGCTCCTTGTCTTGCGAAAAATCAGGCGATGGCAAGAAGGTTTCGTTCAACCTCGAGTAGCAGGCGCTGTGTTACAAGGGACAAAAATATCCTACGATCCGACATCTGCAGAAGCTGCGAACTCTCCCGAGTCTTGAAAACATAGCTTCTACTTACATTTTCAGCATGTAGAATTTTTTTTTTCGACTGGCACAGTTACGTAGTAAAATAGCAGCGCCATGCATTAGGAGAGCAGGAATTCAGTTTGCCACAAACCCCCTTATCTCGGAGAGTTCTACCCCGCGGGGTGCAATGGCCACGCTTTCAGAGATAACTCTCAAGAATTTCACGAAACATATAATTTTTAACAACATAACTTCGTTTTCTAATATAGCTCCGTTTTTTGTAGAAGCTACTTCTTAATCTTCATCTATGGCGTGGCTACCAGCCGCCGACCATTGATTCTCGCAGTCCTTCGTACGCGCTTTGTTTTATTCCCCTATGCACAGAGCTGTATCTTACGTACTGCTGCGGGTTCCCTGTGCCGAGAAGCTATGCATATTTTATGCCTAATCGGACGTCTAAGAAAACTTAGGTGGTCGCCGCACTCTATAAGACGACCATCATTTATGCACGAGAGCTCTCCATAGGCGGTACTTGTTGTCCCCGTATCTACCGCACAGTTTGCTTTTCATAAGTTCGGCCGTATTGGTGGAGATAGCGCTTCGCAATGTTTCAACTGTTTTCGTACTTTTTTTTGTCCTCATTACTAACGGTTCTATGAAATTTCTCATCAAAGGAACTTGCCAGCAGTGAATAAGGTTTTCACTCTTGCGGCAAGGATGATAAACCAAAATACTAGACAATTTGTTTGGAAATATAATGGATTTCTTGCTGCAGGAAACAAAGCGTGTATTAATCTTAAACTTTCTGGAGATTTCTTGTTCCGAAGGCGAAGTTTCATATCTCTCTGCATCAACTCCGCTATTATATACAAGGAAAGAGGGGCGCATGGCGCCGCGAAGCATATCGAGGGGCGTTATATTAACGACAAGAGAGCATTAACTGCATCGTACAGCTTCGCAGTCCCCACTGAATAAGAGGGCAGAAAAGAATAGCCAGTTCCCACGCTCGTGAAGTTTGATGAAACAGCGGAGCTGACCAAGCGTGGGTGTAAGCGTTCTGGATGTGAGAACTGCATAGGGACCATGAGCACTCGGGTTGCAATGCCGCCTCGACAAAAAGAGTTTCTTTCTTTCTTTCTTTCTTTCTTTCTTTCTTTCTTTCTTTCTTTCTTTCTTTCTTTCTTTCTTTCTTTCTTTCTTTCTTTCTTTCTTTCTTTCTTTCTTTCTTTTTGTTTTCTTTCTTTCTTTCTTTCTTTCTTTCTTTCTTTCTTTCTTTCTTTCTTTCTTTCTCCCGGCCATAGGAAGTTGTGCTACTGTTGTCGGTGCGCGCAATCATATGGTTCCCATAAATGCATGTTGTGCAAGCGTGGCTGTATGGCCTAGTGGTACGACGCTCGAACGCCTTCAGACCGTGAGTTACCGCCCAAAGGAAAAGAAAAAGGCGAAAGGAAAAAAAAAGAATGACCTGTAAATTCCTCTCGATTCCCGACGCGGCTTGATAAATAACCCGACGAAGCACTCAAGTTTGCCGAAAAAAAAGTGGGGCGAACGCACGCTTGCCTTACGCTTACGCACTGCACGCCGCACAACATGAACGCTTGCTAAGGCACTAATGCTAAATTCTAGTCAAGAACGGGCTGCTTTCTTCCGTTTGTTCCGCTCTAAGTTTACGCCATTCAGTGATAGAGTTGACCCGAGTGTTGCATTGTTGTTGTCAGCAAAATAAGCGCGAGTTTTTCTTTCGATTATTTTTGAAACGCGAGCACGCTATTGAGTTCGGGCTCCTAATTTATTCAGTCCTCGCAGTCGCGCCGAGCGGCACTCGAGGTGTCGAAGCGGCTGCTGCCGTGAAACGCTTTCCAAATTTGGCTCTCGGTTTGGGATGCGGGACAGAGGCTGGCAGCCGGGAACGAGCGCGCGAATTTGCATCTTTTCAGCGGCCATGCAGCAAGAAAATAAAGCCATGCCTCGTTATGACGCCGCCTGAAACGCGGTGACGGCGTTATTCAGGGCTATACCTGAACTTTCCCGAGATGCGCGTGAAAGGGTTTTCATCGTAAGGACACGGAAATATACTTTAGGAATGCCGATTAGGAAAGTGTGCTTCTGAAAGGGGACCTAGAATTCAATCGGATTGCATCTTTGTGAACGGTCCTCGAGGTGTCAAGAAATTCACTACAAGTCATGTTTCTTCTTCTTGCTTTGCTTTCTCGAATTCAACTGACTCCTCTTAGTAGTCAGACATTATTTCTTGCATGGTGATATGTAATCTAATTTTCTACTGTTTTGCTTTTTTACAATTATTACAGTTTCCATAATGTATATTTCCGAATGGGACCCGCACTAGCCTTTGGCTATGGGACCATTCAGTTTGTGCGTACTTTGTACAAGATACCGGTGCAATAAAGTACATTCATTCATTCATTCATTCATTCATTCATTCATTCATTCAAATTTGCGTCGCCCCGCCACGGTGGTCTAGTGGTTATGGCACTCGGCTGCTGATCCGAAGGTCGCGGGATCGAATCCCGACCGCGGCGGCTGCATTTCGATGGAGGCGAAATGTTGAGGCCCGTGTGCTGTGCGGTGTCAGTGCACGTTAAAGAACCCCGAGTGGTCGAAATTTTCGCAGACCTCCACTGCGGCGTCTCTCACAATGAGAGCTGGTTTTGGGACGTTAAAACCCGGAAAAAATAACCAATTGATATTGATTTGATTTTGTGGGTTTAACGTCCCAAAACCAGCTCTGATTATGAGAGACGCCGTAGTGGAGGTCTCCGCAAATTTTGACCACCTGGGGTTCTTTAACGTGCACTGACATCGCACAGCACACGGGTCTCAACATTTCGCCTCCATCGAAATGCAGCCGCCGCGGCCGGGATGAAAAAATAACCAAGCCAGCGCATGTTGGAAAGAATGACGCGTGGACCACCTAATGCACTTGTCACGTTTGCATTCCAATTTAGCCCGTTACATGTGCAAACTAGCCAAAATCTGTTCGGATATCTTCCATTAACGGCGTAGTTATTGCCAGTCCTGCCTCGGTGGCCTAGCGGTTAACGGTTGGCTAACCTCCCTGTCTTTCCTCCTTTCCTTCCTCCTTAAAAGTGATATGCTGAGAAACACTTCAGACACTCGTGCTGATGGAAGGCAAGCCATCCCCGTTGTCTTGCTCACGAAAGCGATATTTCGAAATCCCTCATTCAGACGGTGCCTAGAAGTTGAGGATGTTTTGGAGAATAAGAACAAGTTCGCCAAGAGCGTGTACCTTTTGTCATGTTAGCGAAACTTGTGTGCCTCATTCATTACACTTGCGACTTAACTTTTCTGAGCTGTAATAGGAGGAAGCCCCTTGCACCGTCTGTGTCTCGTAATCGGGCTGGTTCTAGAAGCTGTGTTGTTGCTCTTATGCTCTCATACTTGTGTGTGTGTGTGTGTGTGTGTGTGCGTGCGTGTTGTCATAACATTTATCAAAGAGCACTGTTAAAGGAGCTCGGGTAGTAAATTGATACTTCGCACAAAAGCGAGGCGCCGTGTACTCAGACTGTGTCGAACATCTTTCAAAATTTATATAATTTTTGTCATAGCTCTCCATTCAGAATTGCCGCCACTATAAGGGAAGGCATTAGATGAAATCTAAACAAAGTGCAATAATTACCGCACTTGCTCCAGTTCCGAGCGCTCTGCTGCGCTGCTTGCATGCGCACCACGTTAAGCCGAGTGTATCAGCAAATGTTTTCTCGAGGATTATTACCGAGAATCAAGTTCAGGCCGGGATAAATGGATCAGGGAGTGCGTAGAGGAACGCACTCCAGCTTGGCAACGATATGGTGAGCCATTGGGTGGATTAAGAGAGCAATCGACCAAAACTCTCGGCATCCATATGGCCGGAGAGATTAGTGATGGGCACCGAGGATCAATTGGTTCCACCGGCGAGCGCCGAGCTTTACGGATGGTTTCCGTCTCGTGCGGGGGGTGGGGTATTTATTCGTGTCGCATGATAAGTTCTGAAGTTTACCCATGCAGGAGTCATGTAACCGCCTGGTAAACTTCCCAGAACATTTCACTTTATTGTGATGCTTACATGGACCCATGATGTACCGAATATGCCTGGCTTGCGCTGGGTGGGTTTAAGCGGACGTTAGGAGGATGTAAATTTTCTCTTTTACGGAGAAGACAAATGAACGGAGAAACGTGGGGAGGTGAACAAAGCAGGGAGAGGATGAAATTTTGATAATATTGAGGGAAAACGTTGGGAAGAGAAAATTGCAGTGTGCCGTATTTCCCTCTCCTCGGACACCTCTACCGCACTGTGACGGAATAGAGATGGGGATAAGGACATAAAGAGGAAATGCGAATAGGAGGATTACTTCATTTCTCTTCACTTTTTTTTTCCTTAATGACCCCCTCACGGGAGGCATTACATAAGGGATTGATTTACAGTCGATTTATAAAGTTCATGATTAGTGGTCACATATATACATGCAAAGAATTAGTACTTGGTCACGTCAGAAATGTTGGTGGGCAAGTGGTTTCTGCAATTATGCGGGGCAGGCCGTTTCAGTCCGTCTATGATCAATAAAAGGGTGCATGGAAGGTCTTGGGGCGGCTCTAAGGGAGCATTGCTGATACGATAGGGCATATAGATGGGCCTGATTGTTGTGGATGGAATGTATTAAATTTATTGGGGTTGACGGTCATTAAATGCCAGTCGTTTAACCAGTCTTGCACTGTGTTGAGGCCGGCTTGTAAGGCACTGTGTTACAAGGGGAAGCGCATATGATACAAGCTGAAGTACAAATGATACAAAATATGGAACAAAAAAGCAATAGACATCAACATTGCAACAACATGTAAGAAGCAGTAAAGAAAACAAAAAAAATTGAGGATTAGCGCTAACAAAATGAACCCTTACGTGACAGAGGAGTTAAAAACGGCAGTAAGATGACTCCGATTGGCTGGCCACCGTTCCAAGAGTCGAACCTCTCCGCTTATCTGCCTCTCGAAAATTTAACAAATATAAAATCACTTGTATAGCCATAATGGTTAAAACAGTGCTACAAAACAGTGCTACAAACCATTATGGAATCATGCCAACTGCCCAATCTGTTTCACTCCTGTATTTGTGTAGCGCCTGTAACTCTTACCAGTGGAGTGCTTTTCTATTCAATGTATTTTTCTTTTCCACCCTTCACCTGCGACTCACGGCGCGATTCCTTCGTGCTTGACGTAATCGGGCTTGCTTCTGGCTTACAAAACCTTGGCAAAATCTGAAAGCTGAGAGAGAGAGAATATTTTATTGATGAATCCGGAGATGTTAGCCTGGTTAATGGCCTGAAAGCTGCTTTGACAAGGAACGTCCCTGATAGACAAGAACAACTGCTGTCTCGTCCATTTGCGCTTCTACCATAATTATCCGACGGCGCAGCTGCCTCAGCGCCTGCCAGTATTTTTCGAAAGGCCAGCTGACTGCGCGGGTCGAGTTATTGCTTCATTAAGGGCGGCCCTCTACGTCCTTCTAATTACCCGCTGATTATTGGGATGCGGACTCATTAGTAAGAGCCTCGTAGCAGGACACCATAGTACACGTCCTCGACACTCACGGGACGCTCATTGACCAACTGGCCACCAAGGAATGCTTTAGATGCATAGAGGGAGTGTTTAGTGCGGGTCTGGCAGGCATACATATAAAAACACATACAAAGTAACGCGTGGTCCATTAGTGGACATGAGGGCCACTTCATCCTCTGCATCCTGCTCATTCCGCGTGTCGCGCTCATCTCCCGCGTGAGTTGACGTGCTCCGGCGCTAATTAAAAGCTCGTTCACAAATGTACGCGGGCTTTCTGGTAATGAGGACAACAACGCCCATGTGTGTTTCTGAGGCTGAAGATTCGATTAGACATTAGGGAGAGGGTTGCTGAAGAGATTCTGCGATTACGCGAAGCTGCGAAGACAGTCGGCTTGGGAACACTCTTGACATTTGGCGAATGGTCTTACGTGATCATGGTTGCACGTTATCAATGTAAATGCGTTTGAATGCGCTGTCTGTCAGCATGTCTCAAAAGGGTGATTAACAGTGCCAGTGTGCAGGGCATGTTAAGGTGTTGTGGAAACTCTGAGGGAGAATAAACTGTGGTGATTTAGCTTCGATTGCTGAAAACAGTGCGATGGAGACTACATAGATACGGATGGACACATGGTTCTTTGATTGGTGAACCAATGTCAGTCTATCATTCTCTCTTCACAAGGTGCAAGAAGAACACCTTTTGAAAAAGAAACTGAACATGAGAAACAGAAACCCGGACAAGAACAACAAAGAGAAAAAGCACAACAACGGTTAATTTTACAACAATAACAGTGTTCATTCCCGAAAATGTAAATTGAATTGATCATATTTTTAAACTTGCGATATTGATGGACTCATCTGATCTGAATACCTAGTCGATCGTGGGATGCAGTTAGTTGGAAAAGTCGAGCGCTGCCATGCGCTCTGCATATCTCATCCACTAACAATTCACCATTTCCTCGCTGCAGATTTCGCTAGCTCGTAGTTATGATTTTACCGAGAAAAATGAAGTTGCCAAGTGTTTACATGTTTTGCACGAAAAGTCAGGTGCAACGACGGATACTGCAAACCTGCACGAACGCTTCCTTTGCTTTGTATCATATTTTGCTGTGTAAGTATTCGCTGTGTCGGAACTCAACCACATGTCTCTCTACCGGTCTTTTTCGTGCCGCCTTAGCAGTAGGTGCTTGGTTGTTAGAGCAAATTCATTAGGGCTATACCACGTGCTGCTGCGCTAATTCAAACACACAAGCACAAACTTTACATTGAGGGCAGCCCTTCTATTTCATCCCGCTCTGTTTTCTCGTTTTGTCAACTGAAAGTGCAATGCCTGCCGCTAATGAATTCGTTGTAAGACACAACGCACTCCTTCTCTCTTTCTCTCTCACAAACACACACACACACACGCACACGCACCGCTGATGAAGCAGCAAACAGTGGCTGTTTGCCTTTAGCAGGCTTCTGGGCTCGCTAGAATGACCCTGCTGCCCTTGCGAAAACAGCCACAATTTCTAGCTTCAGAACTCTGTTGCCTCAATGCCATCCCGCAATAGTCCTAATGCACTGGAACTCAATAATGCCTTTAGCTGGGCCCCCTAGTTAGCCTCGACAAAAGGAGAACTTTATATTTGCACGAATGTCTAACGTCAGTGCTTGCGAAACAAAGTTCGTCAGCCCTTTTAAACGCCGAAAGGGGGCAAGTTTTCACGTTTCTGGACGATGCACGTACGAAGAACATGTCCCGTGTGCTAAATATTCCAAAGTGAAAGACGGGGGGAGGACGGTAGCGGGGCGAGGGTGAAGCAAAAGATAGCCACATTTGGGGGAACGCTAAGAGGACATTATTGCCACGTGTTCTTTGGCTTTGTTTCACGCTTCAACTGATGTGCCCGTTGCATAACCGCACGACGTATACTGCCCCTCGACATACGCAAGCCGTCTCAGATGTGTTTAGAGTACTCCACAAACATTGAATCATGCCCCCTCGATACTCTGGTCGAATGAAGCGCGTGTGTTTGAGCACATTCCAGATCTCACGCGTATATCAGGGATAACACTAGCATGTACATGACGGACGTGAAAAAGCCGACGAATTTTGCCGCTGATAAGTTTATAAACACTGATGATTATGCTCAATGCTATCGTCGTACAGTGCGAGGTCTTTTGTGCTGTCGGGCGACAGTACAAAAGAATAAGGAGTTCGATGCTTATCGGTTTGGATTCTGCGTGCTTCATCATAACGTCCTTAATTATGTCATGATGACATAATGTGTTGTCGGGCTATGACGTCATGTTATTACTATGTGATGAAGACGTCGAAATATTATGGGCGTCGATACAGCCTAGACCCCTAGACGCACTGAGCTTTCCCGTTCATTGCAAGTAAGCAGATTTCAAGCGCATTTGTAACTTTATTGCTATCTCACTTGAACCGGTTACAGGGCGATAACATCCCCGTAATGTGTTCTCGCATTCTCACTATCTTTGAGTGACCTTTGCCTTTCCTCAGGGTACGGTAGCAAACTGGGCAAAGCCCGGTAAATCGTGGTTAACTTCCCTGTATTTCCGTTGCGTCTATCTCCGTTCAAGTGTTTTATTACTTAGCGCTGTCCATAGTGCCGATTGTCTACCCTTGCAATCGGGTCTTTTGCCGTTTATGGCCATTGGACATCTGTCTCGAAAAGTTGGGTGGTTGGATGAGATTTAAATGCTTTAGGCGATAATGTGGCCGCAGCCTGAACAGGAACGGGTTAATTGGAGAAATATGGGATAAGGATTTGTCCTGCCAGTGGGCGTATACAAGCCAATTATTATTATTATTATTATTATTATTATTATTATTATTATTATTATTATTATTATTATTGTTGTTGTTGTTGTTGTTGTTGTTGTTGTTGTTGTTGTTATTGTTGTTGTTGTTGTGACTCCAAAGCTCCAATTTTTCACACATTGCGACATGTTTACGCGTACGCGAATTGCAAGCCAAGAAGAAGAAGAAGAAGGAGAGAGAAGATGGCGATAGGTGCGAGTTCGCCGTGTTGATGTGGGCCGGTAGATGGCGTAGTCTTCACGGCCATGGCGCTTCGTCAATCCAGTTCGATTTCTCTCCAGCGCAAATATTTTTGAAGACCGTACAGCGACGCGTTAAACGTGTTCCGAATGAAATGTACACGGTGTTTCTGATACCCATGTCAGTCATCATATCTGCGGAACTTCCTACCAGGCAGGTAAATATTAGTTTAATTTCGACGGCGTTTTCAGCACAAAAACAGGTCTGAAAAAGAGCGAGGAAAAAGCGGAAATGCCGTCTGAATTCAGATGCATTTCAAAAAGGTTTCGGCCAATATGTTTGCTTTCTGAAACAACTGTTGTGCTTGGATTTCACGCAAGAACGAAAAAGGCAGGATGGTTTCGCATTGGAATGCCGACTATTCCTGACCTTTCTGAAATGGGGAGCAGTTGTTTACATACGCTCACAGATTCCGAGGAGATGTGGTGCTCCGTATATGCACGAAGGCGAGCTCGCAGATAAACAGGAAATGCTGGAAAGATTTCCCAAAGAACGAGGGCCACGAACGGAAGAGTGAACCGGAAGGCATATGATAAGGACAGTTTATGCAGCATGTCCTTCTAATATATATGTTTGCTTTCAACATAACCATGTCGTTTTCCCGCTCGCAGTTGTGTTTCATGTACGTCTCGCATAACCAGGCAGTACTTGGCTTACTTCCTGTGTCAACATAAGTAAGTTGGGTTTTGCGGAATATTAATGCTCTCATGTTATGTCATGCCTTAACAAGGTTTATGGACTCCTCTGCACTATTCCAGAGCCGCTGCAGTACAGCAAATTTCAATTACTAGTTTCAGAATCGCAACTGTGCGACGTTAGGGACTACTCTCTGTTGGCCAGCTCGGCTTGACATCATTGGGTTTGTCTTATGGCCTATCGATTAGGTGCTGGTTCTTCCTTACGACGTCGACATGCCACTTATATCACGTTGACAAGACGGTTGCCGATCACCGGCGGATACTTACAGATACTGATAACGTCCACAATGAACGGCATGTTCGTCATATCATCACCTGGCTGTGCCGTTGAAAAAAAAGGCAGTAGTCAACGCGGTCACGAAATAACTCCTTACTGGGAGAACCTGTGTCCATCAAAATGAGAGAACTTACAGTGCACCCAAGTAACACAACAGCTCATTGATATTGGCGAGCTTGGTCATCGGTCTTCGATGCTTTGACTAGAGACGAAATGCGTCGGCTTCTATGCAGGCGGCACAGTACGTTCCAGCGCTATCGCTGGTGCTGGAGTAAATTATGGAGTGCACACAACTATAACAAGCGTCGTGCATGAAATCCGAGTAGAGGACTCGGATACATTACTGGAAGCTGCGTGTGGTCTTAGCCTAGCGTGGAACACATTGAAGTGCGGTCGCCATGAGGAAAAAAAATAGGGTTGTGGATTAAAAAAAAGATATTAAGAGAATTCTCCTGCTGATTTGCTATATCCATGACAACCGCCCCGATTCGTGTCGTGCACACGCAACATACGGTGTGTTCGTAGACGCCCACAAACAATCAGTCCATTTCACGATGTACACTCCAGCAAATGAATCAATGTCGCTTTCGAAAGAACTTGCTTCCCCATGCTTGAGGGTCATGTCGAGGCTGAGTAAACAGCCGTCGTCTTCGAAAGCGAGCCATTATGTGTCCCCCGCCTGTGTGCATTTCTAGTCATCGCTTACTTAGCCTTACATCTATGGTAACACGTGAATACATTATCTTGCAAACTAGCTCAGTTTCACGTAAAAGGAAGCGCCGTTATAAACTTCGTATCTCTCTCAACATCACTTCTGTGCTGTCTCGCTCGTCCGCTATCAGCCAGTGACGCACATTGGTAGTTTGAGATTCCACGCTTTCGTTACGGTTTACTCGTAAAAAAAAAAAAAAAAAACCTGAATGCACATCGATATGCAAACCAACACCGGGATTGCGGTTCCGGGCTGCGTAGCATGTGGCTTTCTCCGAGTTAATGGAATTCGAAACTGACACATCGCATGAGCGTTCGTGTAGGAGGCCCCAGACTGTTGGGGTTTTTTGACAACTGGGAAGATGAAATCTCGACACCGGTGTGGATCGATGAGGGAAGTATAGACCAGTTTCACATGTCCCGCGAGGAAATCGATGCTGCCGCTAAGTTTACTATGTAAATACATGCGAGATACATCGCGATGGAGAGACGGAAGCGAGCCCAAGGAAAACTTGTGGCGAAACATTTACACGGAGATACATTTCGATTAGTAAACATCCTGGCGGCGTATCCTACCGTTGTCAGTCGATCCGAGCGACCTAAACGCATCCGTGGATCGGCTGAGCTGAGTACGCCTTTTTCGAGTTTTACTCTGCTGTACAAGGCCAGGACAGCGTCGGGAATAAGTTTGAAAGCTTGTTTAGGACTGCGCTAGCTATGTGGTGCTAGCTCGCATAAACAACGTTGATAGATAATATTTGACTGTCGAAGGAGTGTGCTGCAGGATTTACCTCCTGTATATCCCGGTACTGCGTTACAACGAGAACTCCAAAATCGACCTGAGACCGGGCCTTGAGTGCCGCGCTGCCGTATGTGTAACAAACACGCGTGTTTCGATCTGAAGTCCTTTAGCGTGAATGTGCTTTAAGAATATATATATATATATATATATATATATATATATATATATATATATATATATATATATATATATATATATATATATAATGGCCCCGTGTGCTTTGCGTTATCAAGTTGTTAGTGCACGTTACAGAACGCCAGGTGGTCCAAATTTCAGTAGCCGTCCACTACGGCCGTTCCTTTTCTATTCCTTTCAGTCCCTTTCCCCTACCCCACGGACGCTTAGCGGCGCGCCCGACATGGGATGCAGAAATTAGCCTCCTTTCTTTAACTGAAGCATAATTATTATCTAAATTATTATTATTTCTTTGCTCAGTGCTTCCTGTAAGCACCATAAGACGGTGTACGAGAAGCTTCGGAAGGCTTCTCCACAAGCTTACCTTGTCTCTGTGCTGCGCGCACCGTGCTGGCCTGGAGCTTTCTTTTCTTTAATACAATTCCTCCCCGAAGTCTAATGTAGCGAACGGACTGGCTTCTGTGTAACTTTTTTTTTTCGCCAGTCCTGGGAGAACTCATTCATGTTGCGTGCTTTTGTCCACGAATGCATAATCGCAACAAGAAATAAGTACGCTAACCTTGCGTGTTCCTAGCTAGGTCCTAGTAAAGAAGCCTAACCATATTCGAAGAGTGCGACCCAGGGCGTACTTGAAAACGTATTAGTGAATAATGCTTGTTAAATCTTGATTTTTCCCGGTATCCCTGGAGGAAAGAAAACGTAGCACCGAGTTTGAGCTCATTATTTCAGAATTAAGGGCAATAAAAAGCAACCTCGCGCACTCACGGCGGTGACCCGCGAGAAAATCCTTATATTACATCGAAGATATAATGACTGTCAGTACAGACTTCTGCTGGAAAATGTTCTAGTAAATTTTTAGCGACCCTTGAGTCCACCAGGTGTTACAGGAGAACTAAGTAACTCGCCATATCTACGGCTTAAAAAACTGCAGACATTTTAAACATTCTCGCCAAGACGAAACGAAAACTGACTGCTCGCCTTAAATTCTCCAGCAAATAAAGAATGAAAAGGACACTTTAATGAGGTAAACACTTTTGCAAGGGCAGTGTTCATAATGAGGATGACGCTCTTTGCAAAAAGTTGTGCATAGTCAAGACTCGTTTTCACTTTTTTACGTCCGGAGTGAAACAGTAATTGAAAGTACCGTTTTTAAGTCCGTGTTATTACTGAGGACTTGCGCAACAGCCATCCCCTTTACAATATCCCTTCTTCCTCCCCAAGATTTCCCGGCATGGCAGCGAAAACCTAAGGACCTTTTCTCCTTTCATCTCTCTTCAAGTTACAATTAACCTCTGTTTCTTGGACAGTGCTGAGTTCTTAACTAAGAGTAAGAGCTTTCGTCGTCCGTCCGTGATACTGAATCTGGGTTCGCAAATCTAAACGGAACGCCTAAATTAGAAAGTGCTAGACGATCACTGGTGGCCATCCGCAAAAACATGCCTTTGCATGCCACCACCAGAGTTTTTGTTATCGCTTAAGCGATCTAAAGAAGATGGTTAAGACCTTTGGTAGTCGAACGCGTGACATAAAAATTCGAACTTGGTACACTTGGCAATCGAACTTCAGGTGACTAATTTCGCGTTGAATCACATGTGGCTCATACGTGCATATCCAATGCGAGCGTGAACCACTCGTCGTTTTATGACCCGAATTTCCGCTTGCTTTATCTTTACTATATTTAGTTCGATGTCTGTCATCATTAGCTTTCGATATTCATGTTCCTCATAAATTTACCTATCGATTGGTACCCTGGTATACCAGGGCTGTTAATTACGTTAATGAGCTTCGAATGTAGCGCACAATTTTTCCGATTTTCGGAACCACTTAAAGGTCACGTAGGATCGAGGCACATAGATTAATCTTGCACACAGTATGTTTAGCCAAGGGGATCCCTCCAAGAAAGTCATGTGTGTGTTGTGTGTGTGTGTGTGTGTGTGTGTGTGTGTGTGTGTGTGTGTGTGTGTGTGTGTGTGTGTGTGGGTGTGTTCATTCCGGCTCTTTAAGTAGAAATCGCGACATCTGCAGTGTACCAGATGCTCCAGAAACCGCAGCAACTTGCTCGCTGGTTAACCTGCGAAGTGAGGGTTTTCTCTTGTATAATAACATTCATAAATAAAGACCCTGTTTATGCTGGTCGTAGCTGTTAGTTTTTGTCTGAAGAACTTGTCCAAATTTCTAGCATTCCTACAAATTTCTACAAATTTTCTGCTGTCGTAGGGCTTGTCGATTCCACTCGCGATATTCCATCCTTCCTGCAGTGTCGTCGCTGTTGCACTCATCTGCTGATCCGAAGGTCGCGGGATTGAATCACGTCCGCGGCGGCTGCATTACGATGAATGCGAAATGCTAGAGGCTTGTTAGCGCACGTTAAACAACCTCAGGTGGTCGCGATTTCCGGAACTTTTCCACTGCGGCGTCTCTCATAATCATATCTTGCTTTTGGGACGTAAGACCACACAAATCAATCAATCGTCAGCTTCCTGTCTTATAGCATTTTACCTTGTACTAACTGCTTAGCGAAAGCCCTTACTCCTACGGTACTTCAACTACCCGTAATCTTCATTTCAGTGCCCACTGTGGTTCTTTATCAAAGTGAACACGCAAGCCTGTGTTCTGCGGTGACTGTACGCGACGCTAGCCATAGGAAGTAAAAGCAATCACTTTCGGCCACACCAAGTGTGTCCGAAGCAGATGATGTTGCCGAAGCAGGACGCGCCAGCAGATGACGTCAAAAGCCTTCATGTTTCCCCTTGATGCCACTTTCTGGGCGCTGTAAGCGGTCGTCGCAGAGCACAGACTCTCCCGTGTTCCCTTCCATAAATGACCGCGGCATATGCGTGCTAATACAAACAACACATCCTCTCCGCGTGCTCATAGCTTAGCGAAAAGTAACATAATCCGAGAGTACAACGAGCAGACGCACCTATAGGGTCCTTCTCGTAAGGCACCAGGCAATTACCCCAGAGCAAACTGAACCTGGCCCGCTACCCTCATTGATCCTACCCAAAGGGGCAATCGAAGCAAAAAGAACGAAGAAAGAAGACGCTGGAATGAGCGCTCTTTCGCGACCTCGTGTATTACATTCGCGCGCTGAACAGGGCAGCCGCAATCTGAGCGCTGACGCGACAACAAACGTTGTCACGGCCAGCCCATGGGCAACACCTTCTTTCAGATCGGCTCCACCTGCACCCGCGTACCGTGCCAATTTTAGCATCGCTGGAACGACTTCTTTCTGCTCGGAAGCCGAACTGCTAGTGCAAATAATTTGCGTACGGCTCGATAATTGAATTCCACCGCTTTCGCGGTGTCCTTTCAGGCTCAGTTAGCACTCAACACTGGTAGGTGGATAATTTTCTGCGAAAACTGGCGAAACTCGGGCGAAGTCCTAAACTGTGGCTTGTGTATATTTGTGTGAGTGTTTTTCGTAGCGCGTGTGCTTGCGCGTTTGTGTGCTAGTGTGTTTGTGCGTCTGTGTGTACCTTGGAACAGACGACGTTGCCAACCCTTTTCTCTTGCGAGCCGCTTCTTTAGACTTGCGACGCTCATGACCTGCTCTGTCCTAAGGTACTGGGCCTGCATACATACGTTAGTGAGTCGTATTCCAGACACAATGGTCCCGATACCATTTATACACTAATGATTCTATTTTCCTTCAGCACAGTAGCATATGTGTGTGTGTGTGTGTGTGTGTGTGTGTGTGTGTGTGTGTGTGTGTGTGTGTGTGTGTGTGTGTGTGTGTGTGTGTGTGTGTGTCCGCAGCGAAGGCACCGCCGCCACCTGTGTCCACCTAACAGTGCTTTGCCGCATTAGGCCTCGTATTGAGGCAGAGCACCCTTTACAGGACCAAGATGACGCCGGACTGGAATGCCAAATTCGGGCAGGTAAACGTGATGTGCCATCGTGATAACTTCTAAAGGAAGCACGTACAATTGCGTAAACAAAAGCGCCAGAGCGAATGAACAAAAGGGGAAAGAAAGTAAGATACCCGAGGAGGCTTAAATGCATCCTGTGAACTTAATGGCAAACGCACTAATGTCAATTTAAACACCGCTGAGCGGTCCTTGATGTTTTGCGCTACGAGTATTATTACCGACATCCGGCGTGAAGAGAAAGAGAGCGGGAGCCACAGCGACCACCAAGGCCTTCAGGCGTGCGCGGCAGCTAAGGTCAGTTGGGGTGAGACTGTGCGCGACGCCTATGAAGTGGCACAGCGACCAGCGGGTCGAATTCCAGACACAATGGACCCGAAACTATTTATACACTAATGGTTTTACGTTCCTTCAGTACAGCGGTTGATGGAAGGCGTGAGGCTGGAAGGCGAAGAAAGCTTGACGAAGGTTTCGCACCATTTAGTACAGGGAGCAACAGGGAGCGTCAAAAAGTATTTTAAAATCATGTTAACAAAAAAAAAAGCTACAGCAGGAACGATTACTGAAATGCATGCAAATCGGTAGTGCAAGAAACTTTATTTGTATAGACTATTTAAATAAAGTTTGATCCATCTGTCGTAGGGCGGTTGCATGAACATGGGTGTGTCGATATACTAAGCATTGTGCCGATACACCTAGTCTGATGGTATTCCTAGGCAGTTAGAACACAACATGGCACATTCACGCACGCGTGTACAAAAATCAATCAATCAATCAAAAACGAACACATGGGCCATGCATTTTAAGGCAGCAGATATTCACATCTGATTAAGGCCTGCTTTTTTGAAACAGTCTACACGTCATACAAGCCTAGCGGCTGCGACGTTGCGCCACTAATCATGAGGGCAGAGCTTTCAACCCGGACGACGGTGTTTGCTTCTCGAAGAGGGCAAAATGTCACGACGTCAGCAACCATGGGTGGTCACAATTATTCCACGGTACCTCATAATCGTGTCGTGACTTTGACGTGCAGAACTGCAGCACCTCATGTCGAGAACTGGAACTGTGCAAGGTATGCACTTTGCCCCTGAAGCTGCTAGTGTTTATTCACCTAGTGTTCCAGTGTGTTGCTACCACACTCTTTTCTCCGCCGTTCAGAGGAAACTGTGGAGTCTTGCAATAGTAATAAACAAAAGCGCCCGAAGACGTTAATATCGGCACGTTTATTTTTGTATCTGCAAATTTCAGAGGTCTGCGTGTTATCATGGTTATTCCTAGGCCCTCCTAATCTTGAGTGCAGCGTATCGTTCTTGCATCTCCCCCAGGTTCGTTTGTATGTCGGCTAATTAACTTGTTCACCGAAAGTCAGCGTGGCGTTAGCGTTCGTAATACAAACAATTCCACGATATCATTTACCTAATAGAACGGACAGCTATTGCACAAGACGACCGCGTCGGAAATTAACTCGACGTTGAGAAACTGACCTTTACTATTTTATATTTTCCAGTGCTCGTTGAAACCTCTTGTTGCTATCTTGCATTTTCCCGTTTCCATGCGCTTCCTTCGGCGTATAGACATTTCATTATGCAGACTCTTCTATTTATAAACATTATGTAGACTTCATTATGTAGACCCCGCAGTGGGAGTTGTCGCCAGGTAATTTTATTCTGCTTCGCCCCTTTGATGTCGTCGCTGCAGCATGTCATAAAGCGGGCGCCTGGCAACTACTTGATCTTTTGTTTTTTTTCTGATCTTTTGCATACAAACGAAAATAGTGCACTCCTCACGACAGCCTACAGAACTGCGGTTGCGAGACCAGACTGTCTATTTATGTACACGACTGTCTGTTGAAATCCGCCGGGACAGACTTCAAATTGGTATTCTTGTCGGCTACACGTGGCTCTTTGTTAGGCCGAAAAGCTTAGATGTCTCATTGGAAGGTGTCCTTGAATGGCCTTGGCACAGACTCGAACAGTACAAAAATTATTGCCAGTTTCCGCGCCTCCGAAATCTGAGCAAACAGCTGAGCTGGGGCAAGATTGTCAAGTTCACTATCACTATCATGTAACAGTACCATTGTCACTATGACTATCATGTAGCAGCGGGCTGAGGGCAAGGTAGTGGGTAGTTGGTGGAGGAATCTATCTATCTATCTATCTATCTATCTATCTATCTATCTATCTATCTATCTATCTATCTATCTATCTATCTATCTATCTATCTATCTATCTATCTATCTATCTATCTATCTATCTATCTACACTGTTATTCACATAATGACTGTCATGTGTCCGTGTGGGGAGTGGGCCAAGGGGAAAAGGGGATCCGCTTTTACCTTGTACGGAATAGCTGCGCTGTTACCTGCGGATGCTACTCCGTACGGTTGTACCTCTACGTGATGAGCAGCTCCGCTGTAGTAAAAAGTGATCGAAAACCTACGTGGCCTCCAATAAGGTCCGACGCGAACCATAATATGCCGGTATCATAAAGAAGTGAACAATTCATAAGCAGCGTTAATGAAATGTTTATTGATTGATAGCAAGGATAAGTGATCAAGTTGAACTTGCTTCTAGGACAGGAACCCATGAAGATCTACAACCCGAACTTAGACTGTGACTGAGTCGATTGGCGACCCTGCTTGAAGTGAGCTCGATTAAGGTGGAAGTAAGGTAGATTATGGTAGATTAAGGTATGGGTTAAGACGGATTAAGGTACGCAGCAGATGTCGTACGGCTTCGCGTTGGCTTTGTGTTCGGCGTTAGCTAAGCACACCTGGAAATTTTGTCGCGCATAGTGCTGACGTTGGCGCGCTAGCACGTCACCAGCAATGGGAACTCGCCGATGTTGATGTCATCTGCGGCTGTTCCCGCTTCACGTTGCGGCAATTTCGACGGAAGCGTAGCTCGCCTCCATTGTGTAAAGTTGACGAGGGAGTCGCTCGCTTAACTGCGTTTACGTGAATGCCAGCCAGCGCCGTTGTATTGTGCTCGAAATTGAGTTTTGCCTTGTCCGTCAATTCTATTGTGCCACAACGACCGTAGTAGCCGTAGGCCACGGAAAACAACCATTTCAGCCCGTGTCAGGTTTACTCGACATCACCCAAATATAACCACTGGCGCCATGCAAAAAAAAAAAAAAAAGGGAGCTCCTGTGCCGGTACTTTCAATACGGGACAATGGAAGAATACGCATTTGGCAGTCGACTGTGCTAACCGCTCAGTATTAAACAGCTGAATTTTATTGCGTGAAATAATTTCAAATAAGAGGTTCAAGTGGCCACTATTTGTATTACATTTACGCACACATGTGACCTATTAAAACACTCGCTGTTCGCAGGAGTTCAATAAAGCTTCGTCATTCCGGCCAGGAAACAAAGCTCTTGTCTAACTGTTCTAGTTAGTTCAACCAACTCTTTCATCGATACCGCGCTTTCGCCAAGCGAATCTTAAGAACCAGTTCGCCGATTACTGCCCTAATATTTCTTCGTAGGGTACGCTTCATTCGGTACCATGCTTCGGATACATCGATAGATCACGCTAATAGATAAATGTACCATCCACAGTTTGAGCAGCGTAAATCTCTGCGCAAAATTCCCGATATTACATCGAACTTGTCTAATGTAGTGTACGGCACATTAGCGTTTCTTCGACACATGGCCATGGCGGCTGTGAACGAACGAGAGAACTTGAACGCACTAGCACTACGTCATAGCTACTAGTCCACAGCTACCTATGTTTATTCATTCATTCATTGTTAAATAGCTCTAAGCTTTCACTTGGTACAGCGAGCCCTGTGCAGGCCCGGCGCGCACCTTTGCATATCCTAACATGACCCTCTACGTGCTACTGCGTGTCGTTTGTTTTGCCAGACTTTATCTCTTCGTTTATCGCGCTCTTATCACTTGGCTGCGAAGCGAAGCTCTCCTTATAGGTTTCATGCAAGCGTGTGTGCGTAGCAGGGTGCGAGAATCAGCGGAGATTGAGGAAACGTACACGGTACTTTGTCAAGCCTCGTATTGGAGCAACAAAATGTAAATTGGCCCGATGAAAGCCTTGTGTGCATAATAAATAGGGAGCTTTCCAAACTCGCATGAACGGCGATAGCGTAAGCAGCGCTACAGATTGGAATCTCTCACGGTCCCGTTCGTGATATACGCGTTCGTGAAACTTTTCGCTTGCCTGCGAGAGGTTTCAGTGAGTACAGGCTTACAACCTATTTCACAATGAATTGCGAGGCTCGAAGAAACGTAAAGAACGTAAAAGAAGACGTTCTTCTCTTTAAACCGTCGCGTATGAAGTGGAGCTTAGTTTTATTTTTATATTTCGGAATAAGGAATGCGTTTAGATGGCGAAGTAGAGCGAAGGAAAGGTGCTTGTTTTGGAAAATATATTACTTCGCTCAGCCCTTCCTTTTCGAGTGCCCTTCCGTTCAGTTCACCCATTCTGGACGCATGCCGTATCCACTCGTGTAATATCCGCCCGTGTTCGTCTTTCTTTCCTTGAATGAATCAACGAATGTTTATTGGAAGTAGATGGAGGGAGGTCGTCCCCTGCTGGGTGGCCTCCGGAGTGGTCTTTCGGTTAAAATAAAAAGAAGAAACATATTGTGTCGATTTTGGTGAACTAAAAATAGGCCTGATATTTTCTTTAGAGCTGCAACTGCTATGCCCTTTTTGTTTAATTTTTTTATTTTGTCAAGCAGTATGTTTGACCGTTGTTTGTGTTTGTGACCGTTGTGTTTTCTTGGCGGAAAATGATTTCTTGGAACATAAAGCTTTTTTTTTCCCACTGCCACTTCCATCGCGGGCCACGAACGCTTTGTTTTTCACGGTTACACATATTATCATAAGGTCACTTGCTGTAGTTTTACGTGCCAAAATCACGATGTGCTAACGAGGCGCGCCCTATATGAGAGCATCGGAAATGTTTACTACATGGCGTTGGCTTAACATGCACTGAAAACGTACAACACTCGGATTGCTAGCATTTTCGCCTTCATTAAAGTGCGTAGCAGCGGCAGGGGTCGAGCCCGCGTTTTTTCGATTCAGCGACAGGTCACCGTAAGCACTACTGAACCGCGGCGGGATATTATTTTACAATTCTCCTTATTGGCATTTGTTAACACCGTCCTCGGCCTGATTTTTGGTTCTGTTGTTTCGTGTTCTAAATAACTTCACATTTCGTTTCCCTATTCATCCTTCCGGGATGACGAAGATGACGTCATCATTTACCAAAGTGCACCGAAGTAACCATTCTGACTCTGCCTTAACATAGTTACGTCGGCACTTGTTTTGCTCAAGTTGACGGTTTCCTTCACTCCTTCAATTCACGGACCTGACTAAGCGGGTTTAGTATAGTTCAAGGTTGGGCGAATTGGAGGCCTTTCATCTTGAAGTTTGAAGCAGCGCGCAAGAAACGTAGTGACACTAGAACTAGGACAGCGGTAGTCCTGTTCGTTCGTTTCCTTGCTAGTGTCCTTCGTTTCTTGTGCGCTGCTTCTAACTTAAGTGGGTTGTATTTAAAAAAAAAAACCAACAATTTTATTTCCTACTCCGTAGCTTTATGTTCCGAGATGCGGATGTTACGGGGGTGCGTACGGTACTTTGTTTTATGTCAGCCTGAACGGCGCAGCACCCGTATCGGCAGTGCCTCCCATTCGTCCACTTGCCTTCTCTTCAGGGTGTCTTCTCCGTCTCCGTAGTTCGCCATTTTAAAAAGAACGGCATAAAGCTTG
The DNA here is from genome assembly GCA_013339685.2 of Hyalomma asiaticum. Lineage (NCBI taxonomy): Eukaryota > Metazoa > Arthropoda > Arachnida > Ixodida > Ixodidae > Hyalomma > Hyalomma asiaticum. The sequence goes on along the minus strand of CM023491.1, from coordinate 22,461,609 downwards.
TACGCACTGTGCTTTTGTATAGGTGCGCCTCACACTTTATCGCTCTCAATTTCACGCGCCTCTTTTTCGAGGCGATGCGCGTCGGATAGCTTTTCGAGCATTGAGCCAAAAGCGCGAAGAGGCGCTTTCGACATTGTCTGTGCTATATAGCACACACACAAAAAAAGGCCGACGTTGCTTTCAGAATACACAGTGTCATCGAGCAACGCATGTTGCGTGGGCTAGTGTTGTTACAGACTGTATCGTGTTGTTGATGGTGGCCGTCAAAAGGAGTGCAGATAGTACCAACGTCAGCGGTGGGACAGACATGGTCAGAACCATGTGACATCAGTGGCAATGAACTCGTCTTGCAGCCTGATGACGCTGCAGCGGCGTTAGGTTTTAAAGGGCTCTATAGGTTAATGATACAGTTTTAACGTTAAAAATGACATTTTATTTCAATAATTCAGTTTTAAAACGACTTTATTGTCAGTTTAATCTCCATGCTTGAAGTCAGAATTTATCCTCTCATTTCTACTGGTCAAGTCTCATTTCTACTGGACACACGCGCACACACACTCACACACACATACACGCACGCACGCACAAGTTTCGAATACCTGCTTTTGTCTATGAAGTGATGCGGGGCGTTTGTTTGGAGGAAGAACAATTCTGTGTTGCTCTATCGTTTTGCGTAGATGTTTGCACCCTAAAGAAAGTTTCATCTCCCAGGACGCGTCATTGTTTTTCTGACAATAATTCGCGCGCGTTTACTTGCTTTAACTGGCGGCCCAGTCCTATGAGGTCACGAGGGGCACACTAACAGTGGGGCATAGCACGTATATGAGAAAGTAGCCAGCGCCAAGTTTTCAAGAAAGAAAGAGCAAATCGAGCAAGATTGCACTAGTAATAAAAAAAAAGGCACCGTATAGAGCACAACTCTTTTTAGAGCGGAACTTAGCGACAGCTAAGCAGCTTGCGCAGAATGGCAAAAGAGGCGATGGCAAAACAGTGGTGGGACATGTTTGACGTCTAAAATTGTCAGCGTGCCTATAAGTCGCATTATAACATAGTCATTCGAACTCACTTTGACATTCACATGCGCTCATTCGAGTGCCGCATTCTTGCAGAAAAACCCACAGAAAAAAGAAGTAAGCTACGTGGACCAAGTAAGAAGTTTCGGGCAATACCAAACTTCTCTTGTTGCTCCATGTGGCTTTTTGCCACGGCTCTCTTGCGAAGCCACGGCAAACCTAGCGAAACAAACACATCCCACTATGCCAGTGGGATTCCGCTTCTCCAGGAGAGCCCTGGACGACCAGAACAGATTGATTGATCAGGCTTGCCGGATTGCAGCTGCCGACGGGTCCCTGCAACGGGGGACGCACTTTCTAGGGAGTACATAGCCGAATATCACAAATAATGTTACGCTAGCACTGCCAAGTGAGAAGTTGGCGAGTAGTCCGTTCCCAGCATCGCGGGGTACACAATTGAAGCAGGGAGGCTGCTACAACGGTTGTATACATGAGGCCCGAATGCCACTCGTAGTCAATGCAGCAGAACGGCGAGAAGGGGAGCAAAAGCATGCCAAGAGCTGCGAGCGCGTGGTTGGTGCCTACAGGCGTTCAGTCATACAAAGAGAAAGAAAACACGAGAACAGTTCCATTAGCTGCGGAAATGGGTACGGCAACACCGCCTTGTGTTGAACGGCAGCAGTAGGCCACAGCGAAACGTCATTATCCGTTCCGTTGGACAGCCATTGTTTTGTGTACAAAGGAAATGACAAACCAATAACAAGGTTTGCGTAAATGGGAAAGCCTGTTTGGGAGTTTGTGGGAGGTAGGTTAGCGACGTGCTGGTTACGAAACTTCGTATAGGTGGACAGTAGCGAGAACTGGCCGAGCAAGCTTATAAGTAAGCTTGCTCGGCAAAGTAACGAGACAAGGTGAGACACAAACATAAATTGCGGATTGGACTGCAGACACAGTGCGGCAACGATTCCCGATCACAAAAGCAACTCTGCATGTTGCAGTTCAACATGAATTGCATGGACAGATGTAGTTAGGTAATTTACGAGCTTCTTTAGTATCCCTGGTACAAGGACATCTCTCTATGCAAAATTTGGTTAAAGGCTAGATGAATGTGAAATATAGGCTTATGTGGAAAACGGTGATGTGTAACCTAAGTGGAAAGAGATGCTAAAGTAGAGTAACTGCTGGCACGGAGTGCCAAGCCAATCACACCTGCAGCAACAATATCAATTCTACCACAACCACCACCTTACTTTTGCTGGTGCAGGTGGGGATATGTGTTGCCAGGCGGCGTATTGAACACTTCGGTGAATAGCTAAATATCTTTTTTACTTCACGAAATGGAGATTAAGCCGGGGCTTTCGGTAATCGACGCAATCACTCAAGGCCAACTTCATCTGCTTCTTCACTTCGCGCTCATAACAGGTTCTCCAGTGTATGTAATACCCTTTAAACCGCATTCAGTGGAATATAAGCACAGATATTCTCATTGCAGAGGTGATTTGTATCATTCTGCGCAAGCAGAACGCTCGGTATTGTGTGGAAGCCTTAGTGTAAACTACGTCATGAGTAAATAAAGATAAATTGATAAACAAAGGCATCGTTGGCTTGTATAAGCGCCTGCCTCCCCAACAGCGCCCAGATTGGTAAATAAGTTTTATAATCTGTCATAAGAGTCATTTGCTCATAAGCATGACTCGTAGCTATTATACTGTGGGATTCTAAATATGAGGATAAAGCTTACCTTCTGCTCGACTTCGGGCGAGTAGATGAAGTTCAAGTTGCCTCCAGTGTGTGCGGTAATCCTTTAATCTTTGTTCTTCGCACAATGTGAAGGCAGGTGAGATGTTGGGTCCTTCTGCTCTATCACGTTGTCCGTTTCTCCGAGGTGCTGCACACAATCACTGCGCGTACTCGAAGCGAGCTGCCGTCAAGTAATTGATGTTTCAACCTTCTCGTACGCTCACTTCGTTGCAAGAGTCGAAACAGCGATAACGGTCAGTTGTCCTGGTTCCTCTTGGGCAGGGGCGCTTGTCTAATTGCTGGACACGGAAATCACGTGCGCTTGCTGATCGGAATAGTCCGCTCCTTTCAGGTTCTTGTGTGTCCTGCGGGTGAGAGAAGGATAATCAAATAAATCCCAAGTGCTGCCAGAGTCAGCCGTGGAAGTCATGTCGAAGAAGATAACAAGAAATCTTGACTAGTTCGCAGTAACCTCGTTTGGCGCTGAGGCGCAAAATGGAAACGAGACCATTTGTACTATGCAAATGAGTGCCTTGCTCTTTTGAATATTAGAACCGCTAATTCTTTACATAGTTATTCAATAAATCAGCATGCCAGAGAGAGGCTATGCGTGGGACACAGTAACAAGTCCATCTCTTTACGTTAAGTTATAAAAAACATTCCTCACTTAAGTAAATAGCGGGTTAACTAACATCGAGGGTAATTAAAGGCGCAACAGCAGAGTGGGAGGAAGCACAAGCACAAAGAAGCAACGCTGCAATTTCCTTTTTTTTTGCCTCTGCATTTGTTTTGCACCGCTTTAATGACATTCTTTTACAGAAACTAGTGATCCCAAGGCATTCCCTCTACATTATTTTAGAACAACTAAGGATTCAGAAATGTGTGTTGATGCGTATTGGTAATTTTGATCATTCTTGCGTAAGAACAACAACAATAACGCGACAGCGTCGTGCAGGTTGCGTCGCAGGAAATACGCTGTCTGTGGCATTGACCGTGAGCGAAATATCCCGATGGATCTAAGTAATAAAAGCGGGTCAGAGAATGCACGAATCGGCGCCATTTTTCGCAAGTGGCGGCCCTTCTAAACGAAGTAAAATAATCGAGCCGAAAGGGAATTTGGGTGAAGTTGGTTAGAGATGAGATTCGAACCCAGGCCTAACAGCTACGAGGGAAGCGGACCCTGTCAAACCCCTGACTACTCGGAAATATGTGCTGAATCATTGGGTATACAGTTAGCGAGCCGTCTTTACCAGGAGAAGCATGTATGCGCGTTATGGCAAGATGGCGCCGACCTCCCGTGATATTCGACGGGGACGCTGCATGATAAGGTTATCGCGTTACACTCTTAAGGGCAGAAGTTTAAGCGCCCCCTATCATAGTTTTTCTTTTTTTTTATTGTACGAGGGGCGGGGGTGCAGAACTACGGTTCGTTGAAAATAGTTTGAAGCGAAAAACAAACAAACAAAAAGTGTCCGACGCCTAAAGTTCTTAATGACGATGAGAGTGTTTTGCTGTAGATAAGAAAAAAGAAAGGGCAGTGAGAAACGAGTGTCTGACACGTGGTTGAAATTTTAACTACCGTAAGCACTAAAGAAAGAAATAATAATAAGCACCACACATTCCGTTTGCAGGCCCCTTCAACTAATCACCGTTTTCCACTTTGAGAGCAGCCAGTAAATGCAGAGCGAAGAAAAGCGAAATACCATTTTTCAATAAATGAGACGGCGAAAGAAGAAAACAACTTCGAAAACATGCAACGCTTGTGGCGTTTGCGCGAAACTTTGCACAAACCCTCTATTGGTTTTACTATGGTCGTGCAAGCACTTTTCGGGCCCGTCAGCGGTGTTAATAAGAGCTCCTCTTTGGCAAGTTAGAAATAAAAGCGAAAACAAATATTGTTTGACAGTTTCATCCCACTCTTCGGGAGCAAACACGCGGAGTTCATGGTATTTAGTTGCGCCTTTGTGCCACGTGAGATAAATTGACTGCGTCGGCATTTCCGAAACTTTATTCACTGCACGATTTGTAATGTGTCAAGACTGAAACAATATAGTTTCATTCAGTTACAGGGAGAGTAATCCTGAAAGTTTGATTAACGCCAGGCATGTTAGTACATTGAGACATGACAGTGAGAAAAAAAAAAGAGGGAAATGTCACATTCTTTCCACCCTGAAAAAGTTAATATTGAGCTTATGCGAGACAAACGCTATAAAAATTTCATCCATGCTAAGGCCTAGCAGCCTCGCTAGTAAAAGGATATTTCGCCATTGTCATTTCATTGTTTCCATGTGTTGCTGACTTTGGGGCCCGTGCCATGAGAAAAAAATACAGAAAAAAATTGGCAAATTTTTAAGCAGTGAGTTTAATCACGTAGAGGCACATGCCACCGGCGGCGATTTGTCAGCAACCCGACGCTAACGCGGGTTTAACTTGTCTGGACTTGCAGCTTTCACTTATAGGGGATTCTTTTTGTTCCATATTTAGGTGATCAAAAAGTAACAGTGCAGTCGCAGAAACTGCGCATGTCCTTCCTACTAGTGAACAGCTAGCTTTATTTCGTACTTAGACAAAAATTCTCTGATGGGGTGACAACCTACAAACCAAGATAATCTTTCAGCTACTCATTGGGCTCGGCCACACACAATGTGACAGACAAGATATAAATGGTCAGAGGAAAGAAAAGTATTCAAGAAGGTGCACATATGTTAAAACGCGCGGCTCTTGCAGTGTGGTATATGACGCTAAAGAGATACAGCCACTAAGAGAAAATGTGACCTGAAGGTAGCGGACAAGCAGTCGGTGGACGAGGTTCGTTTACTACCGTAGCTAACGCCGGGATCCGCGCGCAAGAAACAGCTCCACTACCTTGAAAACAGAGAAAGTGCGCAGACGGGCTACCCGGTGATTCACGCAGTGTGGCGGAGAAGAGCCGTTGGAAAGAGAAATCGTGCGTTTGGCGAAGTAGGGGCCTCCTCTCTTGCATATCACGGGTGTTGGCGGGACGTTTCGGAAGCGTCTTTCACGAATTTCACTTAATTAATTCAGGTAATTATCGGTTCTTAATTGTAATGAAATAATCTTATACCTTGTTGGTTTCTTTTGAACTGATTTTTGTGCTGTTTTATTCTTGCGTTACATCTTGCTTTGCAACTTTTTTTGAGCGTGATCATGAGCGTGATCACGCGACAGGAGACGGTCGTCGACAAGGCGGGCACCCTAATTGTTACGCACTTAAAATGAACGCCTTTCGACGCAGGCCTCCCGGGCGGTGCGATGTTATCGCATGCTCCCTCCGAGCGACGGTGATGGACTGGGCTCGTTTGATCTCTGCTTCAGCCGCGTTCGTCGCCCCCGATCTCGTACTTTTACCTGCGGGTAGAAGGTACGATGTGCGGGTGTTTATCACTTTGGACTTTACACGGGGCGCGATGGTGACGGCAAAAACCCGTCGAGACTGTCCATATAATTGCTATCGCAATAAAACGAGATTGACAATAGCAAGCATCGGATCATGATATGGAAACGGGACGTCTCGCCCGCATTGCCCTTACGGTCCCTTTTGCACTGTTCGCTCTGGTTTCAACTGGCGCAAATGTGATTTCTTGACGCTTGTTAGTCGGCCCAACTTCGACGCGTCAGTGAAACTTTCACTTTCTTCTCTTGCAGGCAGGACGTAGAAGAACCAGGAGACAGAAAGAGCGGAGGCTTGCGTGAGTAAAAGGATGTTTTTTTTTTTGCCAACCAACTATACTAGCGTGGTCGTCAAAGAAGATTTAAATGAAATAGCTTTATTTAAGTTCCGATTGTTGCAAGGATGCCAGTGCGCTCGCGAAAGCGAAGAGGGTGGTGACTGCTAGTGCCTGACTTTGCGCGCCATAATAGCGTGCGCTGTCTCGGAGAAGGGATCAGTGCAGGCTCAAGAACCCTACGTGTGCGATAGCTTCGCATCGTGCACGCAACAAGGATTGAAAGGATTGTCACAGCCATTGAAGTCCACTGAAGCGTGGTGTACTTGTGGCAAGTCGGACAAAGAAACTCTCCATTTCATATTTAATGCCTAGAGTTCAGCAACGCAAGTAAAGCTTATATTGATACCAGTATCATGAAAGGTACTAACTATCCTTTTACCCCTCGATGCCAAATAGAAGATAAGAATGTCAAAGATAAGGATCTTCGTCAGTTCCTGTCTATTTTTATCAAGATTTCCTCACAATTTCTTTACGAGACAAAGTTCTTTGCTTCACGCGACGGGCTACAAATCGAGTTCGCGAAAGCGACCAAGTTGGGCTTCTGCATTGAACAGGGTGTCATTCTGTTATACTGCCGATCCCGTGTTCTGCGTGCATTGTTTACGCAATTGCCGGTTAATAGCGTATCTGCCCCTTAGCCCAATGACCGTGTTTGATAGCCGCTTCGTAAAACAATGAACGTGACGCTTAAGGCAATGCCCTAGTGAGACCAGCATGCAGAAAAAGCAACAGCGAGGCTAGTTACTCCTGGGTATCAATTAGCCTGCCACCATAACGACGAGTAGGCAATTAGGAGGGTGCCCGAGCGTGATTAATTCAATAACGCCCGAGAAAAACAGTTCCCGGCATCTCTTCCCGGGTAAGCTGAATGCTGGCTACGCGGGAAATTGGCCACCGAGACCTTTGCACCTAACAGCCCAGGTGTGCGATTGAAGTACGACAAAAGCGAGGAATGCGAAGAAGCCTTTATCGGTCGCTTGAGTGTTCCTGATGGTTGCTCCGCAATGGTCAGCGCTTTGAAGTAGCTTTCCAACAAACTTTGAAAACCCAGAGACCTACTTCGCACAACTACGATCAATGTAGCAGTATGTATGACATAGTACCTACGAGAATTACGTTATGTGCACAAGAGGGCGGGAGCGATAATGATGCTGGAACGAGGATAACGACCTCCGTAATTTGCCGCATTATAAGACGAGCTGCTGGGTTCCTTACGCTAAACGAGCCTTAATTTAGGATGCTGGCACATCTGTACACCCCACTTTTGGGACCCTTGAATTGCAGGTTCTGCAGCTTAAGAAAGCTGTACATAATGCGGGGACCGTATTTATAATCTTCTCGTAGTTGCGGTGTTCTATAGACTATGTACGTAAATCGTTACTGTAATAAGGGGAAATCAGTAATACTTAAGTCAAGTAACCCTGCAATGGCTAAAGAGTAACATGTTACATGCCTGGCATTGTAAACAAATGTCCAACGAAGCCGCCCCATCCTCTGAAGATTACAGACCATTAGTTAAGAGGGTGTCACATATTTACCTCTGCGGAATGCCTTCCACGGCCGTACACAACAGCGGCGGAAGGCTGCTTTCAAATACTACGCTTCATTCGTATGCTGAAGGTAGATCTCATGAAATGCGGGCGCTGTTTCTGTAGCGGGGACTTCAGGGGAAACCACACGCGATTATCATTAACAGTCCCTTTTCAATGTCATAGAATAATTTGACCCATTGGAGGCAGTATCGTTCCTCTTGTGGATCAGGCGAAGAGGAGCATCGCAATGCCTTCCGCGAAATCCACTTTTCTTAAGCCATTTCCTCATCTCACGAGATCTAGTTTTAGCAATCAAGTGTAACGTTTAAAAGATGACGGGTCAATGCGCTAGCCTTTAGATGCGCTTTTCACCGAACACGTCTTGTAGTATTCCGGTGTAGTCATTACAATATCAGCCTCAGGCCCGTGTACCGAGCGATGTCACTGCTAGGCTAAAGAAACCCAGCTGGCCGAAATTTCCGGGGCCCTCCACCACGGCGTTTCTTATAATAATATCGTGGTTTTGGGACCTAGCACCCCAGGAATCACCGTACGTTACAAGAACATTACAATAGAATTCCGGAACACTAGAGTAGCTTACAATGCAATAGCGTAAAATACAACACAATAGGAGTACAATAGCTGTCTCTCTTTTTCGACCTTGTTTTTTTTTTTTTTTTGCTACACGCTCGCAATGCGTTCACAGGCAGCCTCAGCAGTCGCTCCCTCAGCGCAATCAATGTCACCGTCAACAGAGGGGGGAGGAGGGGGGGGGGGGCAAAGATTTGTTCAGCACGATGCCTTACGCTAGAATTCCACGCACGCCGTTCATTTACGGGCCACGACAGGGCTTCGGAACGAAGCTCCCTGTAATGGCAACAGTCGCTGTGACTGCCTACGGCGTTCGGCAAACGTTATTGCTGCTGCTCTGCGCCCGCCAAACATCCAAGCCCGAAAGCATCGTTCCCGCTGCAATGCTCATTTCTTTCCCATTAGTGTATAGTGACGGCGCCGCTGCTAATTACGGCCGACGTCCGAGCACGGCATCGCATCCTTGCTGCCATACTAACGCATAGCCTTCCTCTCTGTCATGTTTCTATGGCCCTACACTGCAGCGCCCCGTGCCCAGCGGTAGGGTGCGTGCACAAACAAACGTTTCGCTCAGTAGTCGCTGCGTTACAAGCTAGCGCAATTACTTTACGCCGTGGAAACGCAATAACGGGTTCTAACCGTGGAAACCTACGTCAGAGGCTGCCGGAGCATCCTATGAGAACAGCGCGCCTTTCGTGGTAAAGCGACCAATCAATCAATCAATCAATCAATCAATCAATCAATCAATCAATCAATCAATCAATCAATCAATCAATCAATCAAATCCTTATTTCCAACATTTTGCTGCAATTTCACACTCGGCATCATGAATTCCTGCATTTACAGCTCAACCTGAAGGCCACAGTGCTTGTGTAGTATTCAGAGATGGTTGAGGTCGGAGAACTCCCAGCAGAGCATGATCCTATAGTTGACAGGATGTGTATCAATAGTTGCTTCACCCGTGAAAATATCGCTACGTGCATAAATCAACAAACTTCTCAGTCGCCCCGCCTCGATGGCCTAGTGGCTATGGTATACTCGGCTGCTGATCTGAGGGTCGCGGGATCGAATCCCGGCCGAGGCGGCTGCATTTCGATGGAGGCGAAATGTCGACGTCCTTGTGCTGTGCGATGTCAGTGCACGTTAAAGAGCCCCAGGTGGTCGAAATTTACGGAGCCCTCCACTGTGGCGTCACTCATAACCAAATCGTGGTTTTGGGACGTAAAATCCCAGAAATCAATCACTCGATCTATCAAAACATCTCAATTCACCCTACTATGGAGTGAACTAAATTGACGGACGCGGCAGAGATCGAGAAACACGAAGATACTGAATGCGAGGTACAATAACAAGGATAATCCTGCCACGTTTTGACGTCGAAGTAAACAATCGTTAGATAATTCACCCTATTCTGCATGTACCTTTGTTTTAGTGGCTCGTGTTGTTGCTGTCATTGTTGCTATACGGCTGCTGATCTGTGTTTCACCAACCAATTACTACGCCCTCGATGTATACAGGAGTGGTAAATCTTTTGTGATGACGTCGTCGAGGAATACTTCAGGTCTATCAGCTGTCGGAGCTGTACGGCCTTGCATTTTAGATATGGTACCTTAGTCTAACTAAACGACGCGAAATAGAGAAAGAACAGACTGAGGTTGTCGCACCTGAAAGCATGTTCTTTCATGGATGGCATACAGCTTCTGTCAACGTGTAGCTGAAATAACGACGAGACAGTTGATTAATCTACGTTAACAAGCGTCGCTGTTATGATCACCTAACAAGGAAGATTCTGTGATAATAAGGTCGCGATTATTATTATTATCGTTTTTTGGGCTCCTGGTAAAATTTCGCTTGCGCTCGTAATCCCCCCGCCTATAAACTGAGCCAGACGGTGCAGTGCTTCATTAACGTTTGTTAGCAAGAGAGCTTGGAGCCGGCAGGCATCGCTCGTTATTAGAAAGATATGGAACGGCTGCTATGACGGCAACCCATTAAGTTCTGTGCGGAACATCATTAAAATGACGGCAATGTCCTAGCTGTTCCTTTTTCATGAATTGATGTAGGCTTACACGAAGACCCCTCGACAGTTTTTGTTTCGTCTGTACTGTCTGTACTTTACGACTTCGTACACCATGCGAAGTACTCTGCCACGCATTTTACTGTCAGTTCGTATATCTCGCCCTTAGTTATGAGCTTGAATTGGCGTATAATGTCCCGTACTGCAGCGTCGTAAGGACGAATTGAGAGAGTCGTATATTCGCTTTCCGGGACAACTGCCAACCCGAACACCGGCTCTAACGTCAGGAAACGAAATTCAACATTTTAGTGAGCCCCGAAGTGCTACTACGTTAGCTCCGACATAAAGATATAGAAAACGTAATCGTTACGTCCGAAATCAGCCGTCGTGAAATTTGGAACGGTTCTTTCGGAACAAGAGCAGGACATCGCTTCTAAATCACGTCGCTTGTTCGACTGGCTGCAGGTTGAAGAACGTGTACTTATAGAGCAGCTCTCTCGAAATTTGAAGCTTTACTTAAGTCGGATCTAAAGGTTTCCGACTTTTTTTATATAGCATATGTTTAGTCTTTTTTATAAGGTCGTGTAGGCGCTTAATATAAACCCTTGCAAAACAAGAACAGTAAGTACGCGACGTGTATTGAGACCTGAGTAAGTTTTGTATCGTGCCCATTTGATATTCTGGCGTAAAATTCGAACCACTCAAGAAGGGTTGCTTATTTTGGTAAGCATGATTCTGCTTATCGAAAAGTTGGCGTAAGTCTCAGCCATTCATTTTAGTTGGCTGGGCGGGCTTCTGATGCAACGGCTGAATATTTTATACGCGAGCGGCTTCGTGCGCTTTTGCCCTTAACACAATGAGTTCACAAATGCTCGTTCTCTCTAGTCTGCGTGTCTGTAGTAGGTATGCTGCTTGATAACACAATACTGTCTTTCGTTTTCGCGTTTAACTGAACGCATGTTAGGGCGCTTGCATTTGGTCCTACTAATGTGCAACTACTTATTTACTTAATAAGGAACCTAGTCTTTATTTTGTGATCTTTCGTACCATTACCATTACTGTGGACATGACCAGTCCTCGCTGCTTTCCATGTATTGTTTCTCTCGCATCTCTCTCAGTCTCTCTCTTCGTGGCTGCCTTACAGAGAGCTCACAGTTGGACGCCTCACAGCAGGGCCTTGTGGCGCATTGGACACTCTCCCGCAAGGGTTCGTTCACTTCCGTTTCGCAACTGCTCTATCCACTGCCAGTACCCGGTGTTCGCATTTCGCTATCAGCCGCGTCAATTCTATAAGAAGGTCAAAGGTTGGGTCTCCATACTTTGTTTCAGTAGTTCCGTGCAGCGCTGCCGAATTCGCGGCGAAATTTTCAAGGCGCACGGCGGATGAAGGCTCAGGGGAATGGGGACAGATGCCAGTATCATAAAATGTCACCGTTAATAACCTTCCATCTCGCCTATCTCTTAGTTATGCAGTGTTGCAGGAGCTACATGCACCTTCGACCAATCAGAAGGGTGAACAGATCTTAGATGTGACCTTCCGCACCTGGGCGTCTCTCATATCTACGAGCGTTCCAGCGGGAGTGGCAGGGATGTCTGCCAACCCTGGCGCTACATCGCCTTTCGCATGAATATGCGCAAGATGGCCGCGTAACCTTCGCTGTGCTGCATCGAACTAGTGAAACACAGTATAGGCATCATCCTTTTGTCCTCTTTTCTTTCCTGCCGGAGAGATGAGCGCTAACGCAACACGGTTTTGCGGCGTGCACACGTGGCCTCCCGCCTTGGCTATGCTTTGGGAGACGGCAAGACTACAAGCAAGATTACCCGAGGGAACGCACCGGGGGTGCTCCATCAAACAATGTCGTGGTCACGAAAGCAGTGCGTCACGTTTTCATCCCAATCAGCCAGAAAATAAAAGAACAACAACTACGGTGGTAGACAACGCACCGCACCATGAAATTGGGATTCGGCAACACCGTATCTGCACACTGTGAACGCTGTATCAGAAACAACAATAGTCTTGGAGGAGCAACACAAAAGCACACAAGCCTGTAATCTTAGCTCGAGATTCTGTACCAAACGAAGAGATGTACGTCTTCGTCTATAACCGGGTGTGGGCGTCATTCATAAAGAAGGAGTGGCCAGGGAATTGGGCGCAGACGAGGAAAACAAGCTCCTTGTTATTTATGTTAACTAAAGTTATATCTGGGCAGTGTGGTCTTGAAGCCGGCTAAATAAATAAAACATTGATCGTGGTTCATGGAGCGCACGCTCATGCTTCGCGTCCTATCACCTCACTGCGGGATGATGCAAACTTGAAATACGATCGTTAGATGCAATCAGTCATTAATGAGAAACACAGAGCCCACCTTTTTTTCCTTTTTTATTTTTCACTATTCTTTTTGCACCTCTTTCTTCTCGTCTATCTCTCCCCAATTCCCTTCCACACGCAGAGTAGCATGTTAGCGATGTTTCAATGCCGGCTGAATTCTCTGCCTTTCAATAAAGACCTCTCTCCCTTTAATCTGAACCGAAAGTGCACGTTTATTTCTGATTAATTATTGTGATGGTTGGATGCATCTTTATCGTAAAATACCTGTGCTCTCATATAAACTCTTCAAATGCTTTTTTTTGTTATGCTGGCTTACTGGTAATTATTTCATCTAATATCGTCTCCGCGGTCGCCTGAGGAAGTGAACCGGAAGTGCTGCCCAAGAAATCATAGTGTCACTCAGTGCTCGTGCCTGTAATACCAAGGAAGGCTCCGCTTTATAGGAAAACACGAGAAAATATGTCAGGTGTGCCACTATATGTTGTAAACGCGTTGGTCCGACTTCGTGGTCCGCCCGACTTACGAAATACTTCGTAAGTCGGGCGGACCACGAAGTCGGACAAACTGTGCACTTGCCGTGAACGCACTTCTCGCCCAACTACGCCAAACTCGGTTTTCGAGTTAGGCGTGGCCGACTGCTTGTAATCTAATTACCGGGTCACTGCGACACCGACTGCGCGCGCCTGCGTCAACTCATGCGAACACGTGCGTGGGACGAACGCGAAATATGGGACGACATCCAGTTAACAACCTCGTAATTGGTGTGCAACTACGAACCTTGAAGCTGTAGCTGGGAACGAGGCGAAGTGGCGGGAAAAGTATTACAATTTGAAGAGGTTATCGGAGTACACTGTGGAGGCTTGAGTATTTACTCGTCATAAGGCGAACAAAGCTGTTTGCACTCGTATCGTGTTTAGCTCGTGTGGGCATTGGCAGATGGTATTCATTGTAGAAACTTGTGTATGTTGTTTAATTATACGTATTACAGGCACGTTTGGCGCGAAAGTAAAGGGACAGACAATTAGCTATTAAAATGAATACTGTTGCATAAAGCTTTTGTAATAATATCGATTCGTCATGCCAGCGCATTTAGTAGCCAGCTCATTGAGTTGTTATGGATCGGTATTTAAGAGAAAGGCCAGGGGGGGGGGGGGGGGAGCGAAAAAGACAACGCAGGCCAGTAAGAGAAGACATCGAGACGACGGAGACGTACTTTGGACAATGAGGGGCTCGCGTTTTCACCGTTGCATTCCGTACCTGTCTATTTCGCTTGTTGTGTCGAGCACTTTTTGTTCAAGGTACAATACTTTGAACGCCAAGATTTGTCACTGCCAAGGCTCTGCAGAATTCACGAGGGGTGTATATATTAACTTATCGTGTAGTTATGTCGAGATGTGTATACGCTTATGGAATACACAGTGGAATTTCAGAGGAATTCCGGCCGGCAGCATGGCAGATACGGACAGCTGAAAGTAATGAGAGAGAAATAGAGAAAGGGGAGACTTATAAACGTTGTATTGATAATACAGAGGAACTCACGTCTGAGAATGCGTGATGCTTTAGCTCTGCACTTACCATAGCGTGTTATTAAGTATCGTTGTATTACCTTATACTACATTTGTTTGTTGTCTTTTTTTTATTTGTAAGAATTCACTCTTATTTACTGTTTCGAAACGTGGATGTGCCCCCCCCCCTCCCCACCCCCTTATGTAATGCCTTCGGGCCTTTTAGGTGAAATAAGTGAAATGAAATTGAACGTTGGCCAATCGCTTTCATATAAATGCTTTCTCTTTCTTTCGATCTCAAAGGGCACTGAGAGAGAGGGATAGAGAGAAAGGAAGAGTGAAAGAATGACCGAAATAAATAAATAAATAAATAAATAAATAAATAAATAAATAAATAAATAAATAAATAAATAAATAATAAATAAATAAACCGGAACGGTAAAGCCGGGAGATCAAAGATTCGTCGCCTACCCTGCGGAAATGGGGGGTAGGGGCAGAAATCCAGCTGCGAGATTATGATTTTTATACAAGTGGAAGCGTTGTTCCGTAACAAACATCAACGCTACCTTGTTACCGAACAAAGGGGGCAGCTTGCTTGCACAAGGTATACGGTATGCAACACTGATCGGCAAGCAGGTCGTCGATGTACAGGCATCGGTCTCGCTGCCATATTTAGATCTAGGATAGCGAGCGACGACGAGGGAGTACGGAGTTCGAGCGCTTCCCAGATATAGACATCGCCAGGCGCCGGCAGCAAGATCGATACGCAATTAGAAAGACCACCAAGGCGACGACGAATTCAATAACCCCACTGGATTACGACAGACGACCGTCCTCCGGCGAGAACGTGTGATGGAGGCTGCAGTGTCCAGCTCATCATATGAAGCTACTCGCGCTAATTGAAGTAATGATTTTTCTTTTTGCTCCACCCTGAAACTCACCACGTAATGAACCAAAGCTACCGTATTTATACGTTCACTATACCAGTTTCATTCCACATGTTTTCTTGAGAAATACGTATAGAATTATTATATCACATATTCGTTACGTCTTTCCACTGGAGTCTTAGGATGCATGGAAAATTATTGGAATTACCATACATAGCGTTGTAGTAGGGTCTTTTACGGTACATTATCAAATTATGAGCCTCGCCTTTTTTTTTTTTTTGTGAAGCAAAAGAACTCTCAGCATACGCTGGCGCAAATGTGAGCTCCTCTGAGATCGCTTTTATGTGAACACTCTGGCCATGTGCGAGTCGTCAGGCACAGTGGCTTACAGCTTCAGCGCTAGAGATAGCCACGACTTGCCTTGTGATTACCGCTTTCATTGGACACGAAAGAAAGGTAGGCAGTAGCGTTTACAACTACGAAATGCTAAGAGAAAGGCTTAGAGTTTGCCAAATTCCACCTGATTTTACACTTTTACGTTAGCGATTTTTACATTAGTGCCTACCGATGCAAAAAGGTCGGATATGACAAAAGGTGGCAAACTTTCCGTAAAAGTAACCCATACTGAAACCTTGTTGCCTTTTACTTTGCTACGCCCTGAGTGATTCTTGTTACGATATATAGTTACCAGATCGAAACATATACTAGTAGCGTTATTATGGCGCTCAATATTTTCGACTTGTACCTTTGTAGAGTCAAAGGCGACCTTCCATTCGTTATGTGTATTGCTAACTGTCGCTGTGCTTTTGTCTTATGAACCCGTGACATATTACTCTCTCTCTCTCTCTCATAATATTTTGACATTTAGCTGATCTTAAGGCAAACGCCAGCTATCCTTCCGTTACCGTCACTAAATGCACTTTCTTCCGTATTTCCTGGATACCGTTTGTAGACAATGAGTTGCGATAAGCATGCACGGCAATTATCAGTGCTCTCTCTCTTTTTAACTTTGTCTGTTCCATTCTATTTCAACCCTTTATCGCTTCCCCTTCGCAGGGTAGCAAATGAGGCGCGCGTCTGGTTAGTCTGTCTTCATCTCCTTCACTCCTTCTCTTCCTCTCCCTCGCCCAGAATTTAAGAAGCTTGGAACACGTGTTGAAACTGTTCGAACCATGCTCTTTTCAGCGTACGTACGGAGCGCTGTAAGCTCCCGTAATTTCCGAAGTTTTAATGAGCTGAGCATCCTGGGGCTCTAGACAAGGCAAACCCGGGGAATTTCCCGGCTGCAAACCGAATCTGGCGTGTTTTCCTCATCGGTGCTCTGCAAGAAAACCGGAGAACGAAAAGGACGCCAGAACGAGCGCTTTTTTTTCCGAACTATCGTCTATTACATCTCCTGCGAACGGGACACCTGTAATTTTTCCCACTTCGCGGTGCACTTTAAAACGCCTACACAGCAAACACCGTCAGCACCAGGTCATCACCAATGCCCCCCTATTCAAGAATGTTTACCGGAGCCCGAGAGCGGCACCTCTTTTGATAGCACCGGAAATTTTTCTTCTTGACTAATTATTGTGCTCCGAAGCGCCAAATTATTTCTACGCTGCTCGCTAATTGATTTCCACGGTTCCTGGGGTGTCCCTTTCAGGCTGTGTTTACGTTGAAAATTCGAAGGCGGTTGTTCATTATCTTTTCGCGGAATAAGACCGAACTCCGGGCACACTTTTAGCAACATCTTTTCTTCTGTTTCTTTGTATGAAGATTAAAAAAAAAGTTATAGACGCCGAGGCATGCGCGCACGTGGAGGCATCAAGGAATGATCGTTCCTTTCTAGGTAAGGATAATGAAGCGGTGCTGACACAACCTTGTCCTAGCTTAGGGTGGCAAGATTCAATTAACAGGCGCGTGATTTTATCTTGGTGCTTGCTTATAATGGAATACCCGTGCAATAGAGGAGAACACCCACACCTTCTGCAATGCGTAGAAAACGCACTCTCGCAGCGATTCTTCACCTTGCCTTTGTGCTCATTGAGCCCGAGGTTCCTCACGGGCAACATACGCATCGGCGTGACTGATAAGCCTGGCGGTATCGGTGACTATGTACTTCGATGTGGTATGATGTCGAGCTATGGAGATCGTTGACGCTGAAGATGCACGCGTCACAAAAGATCAAGCGACGCCCTTAGAGCTTGCTCTTGCAGACCCTGGCTTGCACGCAAATTCTCCTTGCAGATATTTGCATCACAGGAACGCTGTATCGTAAGAAGCCAAGGAATAAAGCATGTCAAAGCTGCAGCACTGACCGTACTGATACGTCATAAGACTTTCGCCCAGAAAATAGAGAAAGCGTGCGGCAGAAGCTGGTCGCGCCTGCAGGTATGAAGCCTGTGGCGTTTATGATAAGTCGCGATCGATTATCACTACTAAGAAGCGGTGTCACCATACAAGTACAACTGCATGTCCATTGAATGATGCAGCGTAAAGCCTCATTGCCCCGCCACGGTGGTCTAGTGGCTATGGTACTCGGCTGCTGATCCGAGGGCCGCGGGATCGAATCCCGGCTGCGGCGGCTGCATTTCGATGGAGGCGAAATGTTGAGGCCCGTGTGCTGCGCGATGTGAGTGCACGTTAAAGAACCCCAGGTGGTCGAAATTTCCGGAGACCTCCACTACGGTGTCTCTCATAATCACAGCTGGTTTTGGGACGTTAAACTTCATATAACAACAACAAAGCCTCATTGTCTTTCGTGGGAACACAACAATGCAGTGCTTTTCTGGAGACAGCTCTAGGCTTCGCTATCGCAACTGTGAACGCTGTGAACGCAGCATAACGCTCTGAACGTGGCCGCCTTTGATATTCTGGCTCGTATTTGCAGGCGGGTCACGTCAGAAGTTCATATGCACAGGTCGTCTGCATAGAAAGATGTTTAAAACATCTGTCTATGCACGTGTCTGCCGATGTCTACGTAAAACAGGCAATTATCTTTTTTTTGGGCACACATCGGCTCAGGAAAACGGGCGACAGGTTGAATAACACCGAACAAAACTTCGTATTGGACCTACGAGAGCGAGATTTCGCCGATGAAATCCCTATGCTCGTACGGAATACGGGGCTCCGCCAGCGTAGCACGAATGGCGATAATATAAGCAGCGCTCGAGATGGGATCCTTGCGATTTTGTGTTCTACTTCTTGGAATAGGCGCCCGTGCTCGGGGTACAAGCAATCTGATCATCTGTTTCGCAATGTATTGTACAGACTTGAGGACATATAAAAGAAAAATACGCCCTCGGTTCCCATATTGCGTGGGCTATGCAGTGGTGTATATCATACGATGTTTCTCATTCGAAATTATGATTCCGCGTAGGTGATGCGGGTTTGCGAAGAAAAGGCACTTGTTTCGGGAGATGTGAGTGCACTGAAGGCTTTTCTTTTTCGGAAGCGTGCATATCGCCTGCATTTCTCATCAAGTCCTCCTTTTTTTGTTGTTTTTGCGTGTACTGTGTCTACGTTGTATTTACATGTTCGCAGAAACAAAAGTATAGCATAAGACCAAATGCTAGAAAAGATGCGTAACAAAGAGTACCTGTTACAGCAATTCAAACAATAATAGTGATATGACTTGGTATCTCCGTGATATTTTATATGCATCTAAAAACTTCACCAATGCCCATGCAGCAACGTCGTTGACATTTTTCTGTTGGTCAAGTACCCAAAATTTTGTCTAAGGACAGTTATCGTCTATCCATGTCATGCATGTTGTGTCGCTAACGGTTTTGCATTGGCGCATCAAATTTTAACAGTGATTAGAAGAAGATATAACGTGTCTTCTTCAGTCCTTGACAAGTCAGCACCTAGCCAACATAACTTCGCGAAGGCAGCTTTCTTGCGATTCCACATCACCTTGCTCGGTACTCTCACCGCCGTCTCAGAGAAGTATAAAAGTTCAGCACCTTGCCTCGTCGATAATAGACCTGGAAGGGAAGCCGTAACGGTGAATCAGTTTCTCCTCGTCGCCTCGTAGACTTTTCCCATCGCGTTCTCGCCTAAAACAACGTGCCGACGGTTCCGCTCCTGCACTGTACTGTGGAGGTGCGGATCTTGCCCTATGCTTTGGGTTTGTCGGGTTCTCTTTCATGTTTGTACACCGTGGTCTCCGCTGCAGGAACGCTTTCGTTGCAACGATCTCTCTCCTTCGCAGCGTAGCTCTCACCCGTTCTTGCTCGCATTCCTTCCTCGTCAAGATCCACGCTTTCGGCCTGTCTTCCTTTGGTGTCGCTCTGAGTGTGTCTCACCCCTCTCCCCCCTTTCTCCCCCTCCCCCTCATGAGTACTCTCCGTCCAGCACTTTAGTTCGTTGCGCAAACACGTATAATGAGCTTTCCTTCGCAACGGCTTCCCTCGGTTCAGGTGCTGTCGCAATTTCGCTATTGATTGAGTTACCGCTCTCTTACCTCCTCATCCTTTCTCTCTCTCTTTCGTGCACCTCCTCTCATTCTATGGTTCCATTCCTTAGTTCTGTTCGCTGCCTCACTCTGCAGTCACTCCTGGAACGCAGCGAAACTCAGAAAAGGTGAAACTCTGAGAGAAAGAAGAAACAGTGGCCGTATATTGTGTGCCAATTATGTACGGTTTGTATAAACAGCCCGCCTAGCAGGGCTATCGTTCCTCGCTTACCAATATGTGTGCCGAGGTACGATAAGAATAGGACGGCGGACAGGCGCTGGCAGATATTGCGCTCTTAGAGCTGGAGAGAGAGAAAGGTGGACGTGCGGATTGTGCTGTGAGCTGTCTGACGTTTCGCAAGAAGTCTGCGCATGCGCGCGGCAACACTGCTAGCAGGTGGAGAACAGGTGCCGGGAGAGAAGTCGGTCAGGTGTATTGTGAAATCTCTCGCGTGCTTATTGAGTTGGCATGTGTGGCCGGTTGGGGTATTTCTCAGCTTGCGTCATAGAGTAATACTGCGACAAATACGACACCGAGTAGAAGGGTGCGTTCGTGACATCTCTTAATTAATATTACCTGAACAGGCGAACGCATGCGTCGATACACCGGCATCAACTGATATCGTGTGTATATGTTCACACTAAGGCAACTAAAGTTATATTTTGTGCGGTAATCTCCCGCGCAATAGAACACTTGCAGAGCGGATAAACATTGTTTGATTTGTGGGGTTTTTCGCCCCATAACCACGTTATGATTATGAGAGATGCCGTAGTGGAGGTCTCCGCAAATTTCGACCACCTGGGGTTCTTTAACGTGCACTGACATCGCACAGCACACGGGCCTCAACATTCGCCTCCACCGAAATGCAGGCTCCGCGGCTGGGATTCGATCCCGTGACCTTCGGAGAACGAATAAACATAGTGGTCACGTTAAGAAACGTGGCATTTTAGGGTTTCAGGCGTTCTAGGAGTTGGTAATAGGCGTTCTTTCACTTCCATCAGCTTCAGTTTGTGTTGCATAGGTGAAACATGTAGGCACCATGGAGAAAAACAAGCATCGGCTGGCGTTCTCCTTTCAAGGGAAAAAATCGAAATGGAAGAGCAAGTCACACATTCGACTGTCAGAGTATAAAATAAGGCGCTATATTATCCCCCACCATTTCACACTCCTCCCCTACTTAGAGAGAGAAAGGTGAGAAAGAAGGTAGAAAGGTTAACCAGAACCTGGCATCTGGTTTGCTACCCTGCGCTGGGGTGGGCGAAAAGGGGATGAACTAAATTTCTTACAACACACGTGATTTCCTGTTAAGTCACAGTAAATAGCAACACGCCTAAATATGTCGCATCACTTGCCCTGAAAGAGGCCTACAGTCCTCTTGTTTCTCGAAATGCGTCCTGACAAGTGTCTGAAGCTCGTACTTCGTACTTTATGTAATTCGTCGTATAGATTGGGGTTCAATACCTCGCCCAAATGAGCCGCGTCCTTACAAACGTAGACCCCCGTGTGTCCTTTACACAAAATTCTTAATCTGCAAGGCTCTCGGCAGCACACGGCTTCGTATCGATTCTATGGACAATGCTGATGCAGTTTCCCGTGGCATACAGCTGAACGATTTCGCAGCCGGCTGATTACAGAGTACGCCGCTCTCCAGGGACAAAGTGCAAATTAGTCTGGGTGCGGGCGGTGCTTTTGCAGGGATTGCTTTGTGTTGGCGTCTCGCGCACACATGTGTTTACTGCGAGGCCTCACTGCGCGACGACCCAAATTAACAGTTGTGCTCAGCTGCGCTGCCGCAACCCTAAGCCGTCAAACAAGCGAATGTGTTGTTATTTACGTGTTTCAGCCATTCAGCGGCGCCATAATTGCGAGCCGTGATTGCTTCGCAGAGTTGCGTGTAAACAGAGAATGCGAATAACACAGTTCCAGCAGTAAATAAGGAAAAAAAAAGCACCCTGACAAAGAAACGGTATGTTAAAAAAAAGGAAGAAGAACGTGCGATAAATGGAAGTTGTTTGTGGTGCAAATAAAGTAAAACATTATGGGACATTCCCTCGTTACTAGTATAGAAAAAGAAGCGAATGTTTGATCACTTGTCGTAATATAAATCTTATATAAAATTCAAGTTGAGCGTCAGGTGTCAGGCAATCGAACGTCATGTATTATGGTAAAAGCTTTATCCAAGCGATTAATTAGATTTAGGGACAGAGCATTATGCAACATTGCCCTGAAAACACAAGAGTTACAGCCGAGCACTCTCTCCATTAATACAGAGTGAATGGTTATTGCGGCCAGTCCACTAGTTCCATATCTGCCAGTGCTGGTCTTACTGATGCGGAGTGAACGCAAAGGGTACACCGTTTCGTAACAAACGTTTTGAACGTTGTGCAAAGCGAGTGAAACAACGGAACTAAAATGGAAACATTTCAGTCGTAATGCCTCGTTTCTCGGTTTGTTGCCGAAATGGGGCCACGCCTCAACGTTTCAAAGCGATTGCCCAACATAAGCGCATTATCGCAAGTCTGTTTGAACCGAGACAGTTTTTTTTTTAAGTGAAATTTCCAATGTGCCAAGAGTAATCCACTCTGGTGTGATTACTGCGGAGTGTACTTATTCACGCCCAAGTCCGTGCCTATTGCATCACAGTTGAATGCGGCGTGCTGTGGTAACTGTACCGCGGATTAGCGCTACAATTTCAAACTGTCGCGCCGTTTGTGTATCTGCGTTTTAGCAAGGCACTATTGTACACTCTCTAAGAGTAGAAGAACCGCATTTTGATGCAAAATATTCATAAATTTCCGCGGGCACAGTTGATGTGGAATCTCAGGAGGCTCAGAAAGAATTCAGTGCTTGACGTTATCTAATTATATTTGAGATGCATCACGTGACTAGATGCATTCGCCGAAACTAAATATTTATCTATAGTAATATATGCTAACGTGTCGATGTATCTACAAATTAAGCGTGTGTATATAACTGAGGGGTCCTTATGTCCGTGCATCAGTTTATTTCACGTCTAACAGAAATAGTACATTAGGAGGCTTGCACAAGTAGAAACCACAAACAAGCACACATCTGCGACACGCATCTGAAAACACGTGCGTTGCGTCGCTTATAAGTGGTACACTTCACCTGAACGCAATGGCACAGAAACTGTGTTATCTTACTGTTCAACAGGATGAGAGGTGTTACTTACGGCGTACATCATCTGCAAATATGTCGCTGATAAGTGGTACGTGTCACCTGAACGCAATGGCATAGATGCTATGTCTTCTTACTGTTGAACAGGATGCGGTATATTGCCTAAGGTGCACATCATCTGCAAATACACGTAGCGCGTCATGGTTGTAAGCGGCATGTGTGACCTGAACGCAATAGAACAGATACTGTGTCATCTTCTGTTGAACAGTATGCGGGATCCGCCACGGTGGCTGCGTTTTGGTTGGAGCGAAATAAAAAAGCGTGTGCGAGCTCACTCATATAGAGGTGCATGTTAAAGAAATTTAGGTGATGAAAATTTATTAGAAGCCCACTCCGTTCCCACCTGTTTATATACTCTTTACATCAGCGCCTCTCGGGAATATGCACCATGAATCGGCTACCAAGACGTTGTTTATGCGCACTGTAAACTGGCTATTGATGCTGTAGCCTGACTTAGGCGCTGTAAAATGTGCATCTTAGAGGAGTGCGTCTCCCGGTTTTGTTGTTGATATTTAACGTATTTGTATATAGGAGGATTTATTTCGATTTTGTTTCCGAGCTTTGCAAAGGTTTTCTCGTGAAGGTGTGTTTCGACCTCCGAGTCACTTGGGACTCTGCAGAGGATTGTAGCGTCATCAATAGTTGCAACCATCAACCATCGCAATGATGACGAAAACGAGGCTTACCATTGATAATACCACGCGTCACAAGCGAAGCGCAAATCTCCTATATAGCTTACGCAGCGTTGCTCACGCTACGAGAAATGGCCAGAACTCTCTTGAACTCGGACAGTTCGGGCGATGCCGCGGCTGCGCTTCGGATTTCGGCTGCAATAAAATATAGGAAGGACCATGTGGCAACGTCTACCGCCGCCGCGACTCCATCCAAAGAAACATATGTGAAGCGTAACTGCATTGTATCGAATGAGGCAACTTTTGTATCTCTCCTGTGGTTCTCCGTACGACGCATTACTGCAATTGAAGTGCACGGGTGCGTGTGTTAGGTAAAAGCTCTAGGTTTTCTTTCCGCCGAAGAGCAAGAAAATTCAGCAGAACTCCAAGAGGATGCATTGAAATGCCGATCTCACTCCACTATAGGCGACTCTTGTTACTCTGACAGAAGCTCGAAAAATGCATTATAGTCTCTGCATACTTCGAAGCTGGGGAGAATGGCGCAAGCTACGTCATATCGAGCAGCTCTGCCAACAAACTCCCCAAGCTAGACTAAGATGTTTTTGGCGTTTGCTCGCACGACAGCGAAGCGCGGTGACGCGTGCGAAATTATTGATTGCCGTATTATTTCTATGTAGTTCAGAGCTCAGCCCGGGTTTGTTGCTTACACCTACTATAGTGTCTGCATTTCTTCTTTGTATAGTACGATTTCGGTATGAAAATTGATGTTTGCTGCGCCCCATCCTTTAGAAAACCCTCGGAAAAAGACGAGCTTGATGCTTAGAGCTTTTTACTCCAGTACGTGTGCTAAGTTAGAGGAGTATGCACAAGGTTGTAACTATTATTATTATTATTATTATTATTATTATTATTATTATTATTATTATTATTATTAGATATGAGTACATAAAACACACAAGAACACAAAGGGAAGAAGGAAGGAGCAAGCTGGCCACAAGTCGCCAAATGAAGAAAAAGCGTACTTTAGCAATTGGATATTAAGTCGGGTAAGGAGGGGCGAGACGCGAAAGAAAAAGCAATAAAGTGCGCTTAGATCGTGTACCTTTTGTCCGCCGTCTTAGCCGCTTAGCGAAAACGGAACCAAGGAAAGTGTACATCGGCGCGTCGCAGAACCCCAAATAGGGGGCCGCGGAGCCTACTTTGAGAGACCATGCTTTAAGGTATGGAATGTAAGTACATGGACATGGCCGAGTTTCTGCTGTTTAAAAATTTAAGAAAAGAATGAATAGGAAACTACACAAATGTCCCATTATGCCGCGACTTGGGAATCACAATGAGAATGCGACTGGGGCCTAACAAGACTGCCTGAAATACTTTCTTAATTGATTTGATTTGTGTGGTTTCACGTCCAAAAACCAGCTCTGATTATGAGAGACGCCGTAGTGGAGGTCTCCGGAAATTTCGACCACCTGGGGTTCTTTAACGTGCACTGACATCGCATAGCACACGGGCCTCAACATTTCGCCTCCATCTAAATGCAGCAAATACTTTCTTGGTTCAGTTCTTGCAACCACGCAGCCTTATTGCAATGCATTTCACGCTCTAGATCATAACAGGGAAAGCACCTGTGTTGCTGGCTCCTCCACAGCTCCTTGCAACGCGAGCGCTGGCAATCGTTCTTTGTGCCATTGTTGTCCTTTGTGATGTGTTGTGAGGGGTACATTTGACAACATCCACAAAGTTCTCGCAACAAAGTTCGCGCCTTCGTATACAATAATATCGTTGCGTGGCGTTCTCTGCTCAGAATATACAGACAGTCACCATTTCGCTCCAAACGGTGGTTGTCCCCAGTAGCAGCAAAACAAATTCTTGTTTTCAACTAGCAGCTTCACTGAGTCGGCCATTCTGTGTCACTAGATAACATAAAATTGACATAAATAAACCAGTCGCTCAGTAAGAATACCTTGAACCTTACTAATCGCCGTTTTGCCGTGATTTATCCATTCGAAATGCTCGAATTTAAGGTATTGTTCTTTTTAGCCCAAAGTACTTAATGCGGTAAGCTTTTGCCGGCATGTAGCTGGCAATACAAGGAAGCAATATCAATACTTACGTTGCCGTAATGGCGCGGCAGTATGTTCATGCGCGCCTCAAGAATATATAGCTAGCAGAATTTCACTCCTTTCTGGTGGCTCATGAGATCAATGACAACAGCCGCGCATTTGTTACCGCACAGAATCTTCGCAAAATCGGGAAGCTTTTCATCAAAAGGAACAGACAATTAGCAACACCTATTGATGCAATAAAGGGCAATAAAAGCTATTTTTTGTTTTAGCTGTGGATGATGTCGATGTCGAAATGTCGTGTTTTCCCGCTTGTCTCATTTTACTCCACCTCACCCTACGTAAATTACGAATGGGTTTCTTTTTCTGTGTATTTCGTTTATCTTTTTGTACGTCCTTTACGCCGTCTTTTTTCTTCAATTTACTTTACTCCGAGTAAAACACGGGGGGGAAAATACGCTCACAAAAATCAAAATTAATCACCCACAAATACTGAAGCAAAAACAAAAGAAAGAACAAAATTACTAATGTTCTCATTTCTGCTAAGTGCAGCGGCTGGCCCTCCGAACTTACAGAGCGGCAAGGTAAAGACCCCGCAGGAATTTCTTCATCAAAACTTTTCTTTCAACCTAATGATTGCCTAAAGGTAGGAAGTGCTAATTCGCCCAACTCTACTATATCTTGCAACGGCGTCAGGATGGGGCGTTTGCATGATAAAAGTAACAGCCTTGCGGGCAGGCTGAGTAATGTGAGAGCGTAAACGATTTGTCTGCAAATGAAATGAATCCTCTGCATTGAAGGCAAACACTTTCCGTACGTGTGGTCCAAGTTGTATACTTCTGAACTTAGACAACTTC
This sequence comes from Hyalomma asiaticum, assembly GCA_013339685.2. NCBI lineage: Eukaryota > Metazoa > Arthropoda > Arachnida > Ixodida > Ixodidae > Hyalomma > Hyalomma asiaticum. The sequence continues at coordinate 22,435,051 of CM023491.1, read as the reverse complement.
CATTTAAAAAGAAACCTGCGAGTACACCATGCGGTGTCTTTGTTTGTTTACCAAATAAGAATCCAATAATGTTCTAGGTTCCAATGAAAGTAGGTTCCATTTAAAAGCGGGCACATGCCTTTCAGATGTAAATATGACAGCTCGCAGGAATAGGAACGCGGTAGCGAGTTTCCAAAGAACTCTGTTGCTGCCTTCAGTTTGGCTGCATCTGTGACGTACATTTCATGTTGCTTAATGTTTGACGGATGAAGATGGTGTCTACCCTGCCGCTCTCAAAAACGGCTTTGCGCAACTATCAGAGGAGCCAAAGAGAAAGATGGTGTCAGATATTTTGAACTCATTCGATCAATAGAGTGACGAGGCAATGTTTACATTAGCCGATAGCTTGTAGATAAGTAGAAACACTTTCTTTTGATCGTGAGGCTGTCTTATTGCAGAAGCCTAACGGTAATCATCCAGGAGGGCTGTTTCACTACCGAGGTACACTACTTATAAATTAGGTTCTGAGCTGAAAACAACCGAGTCTGTGCCTTACTCCTTCACATTTCTTCGTTACAACACGTGTCGAAGTGTCCCGGCTGGCTCAATCTCCGCGGCTGGCTTTTCCGCCTGAAGCATGTTCCGCGTGTCGGAGTTTCGTGTTTCTGTGAAAGATTTGCGGTTGTGTAAACAGAGGAGGATGAAAATCAACTTTCGGTTGACGTTGCAAAGGCGGGACGCGTTTGAAGCGTCGTAAAACTCACGAGCTCAGCCGCGTTTAAGCAAGAGGCGATATTGAAGTAGAACATTGGAGTAAGCTCAGGATGCTTTCGAAAGTACATGTTTTTGATGCCGAACCTTTGAAGTTTCCGAAATCTCGTGACCCTGTTTGCTGCACCGCACCGAAAGGAAAAATGGATATTGATGAGCCTCGGGTGAGAAAAGTCGAAGTGCTTGCGAAATCGGATGACGTTCCTATGATGCACTTCCTTTCATCAGACATGAAGGTGTGTCTTCGCTGTATCGCCCTTGAGTTATGTATTTCACTCGACAGCTGACCCGAGAATATTGCTTTGTTTTATTTGTCGTTTTTGCCTTGTAAATCCGAATGCTTTCCACAGAATTCGTGTCGGCGTCATTCTGATGCGTCTTGGAGCTAGGCAGAATACATAACATGGAATACACACACATATATAAGACAAGGATGCCGGACGTGTTCGTATTATTATTATTATTATTATTATTATTATTATTATTATTATTATTATTATTATTATTATTATTATTATTACATTCACCACTATTTTGACCCAGTTATCGTTGTCCAGCGTATGACGTTGAGTATGAACGTTTTATGTGCGTTTCCTCTTTTTTCTTTCAGCGCAGTGTTTCCTATTTTAACTATGTCTACGCCGAGAGTGTGTTTTCTTTTCTCTTGCGTGCTAGCAGCACAGTAATACTTACACGTATATTTCATGTTTTTATGTTGTCGAAAAGAGTGAAGGACAAATTTATTGTTACAAGTCGTCCGGATGTCAAGCTGCTTTCCGTGACTACTCTCACATTTTCCATTGATTTTGTCTAAGTTCACTTTCTTTTTGTATTTCTATGCACTTGTTTTCATGCACTGCTGGTTGAACTTAAATCGTTCAATGGTGCCCACGTGGGTAAATATTACGGGCAGCTTTAGCGAAAGACTCGTAACATTTGCATCTATAGGAACACTTTATTCCCGTCTCCACGTTCTGCATTCGTTTCTTCTCATTTTTCTTTAAATTTTCGCAAATAGAAGCGATAAAATCAGGCTTAATCACGATGGGCTTCTGCACTGTGTGACGACGCACACTATAACTTGTACATAATTGCGTTGCGCCAGGACTTAGGTCTAACCGAGCGCGCCCCACGAAGCGAAAGAGAGATCTTGAAAGTTGCCGAGGCTGCGATGCTAACTTTATCACAGATCTTTCGAGGACGGCGAAGGTAAATCCCATCTCGAGCATTAGCGAGACCTTTCGAGGCGTTCGCCCTTCTTCTAAGGCGTCTGGCAAACAACGAGATTATTTTGGCGGGAAAAAGGCTGGTCATCGCAGAGTAAAATAAAACAACAACAGCAACAAAGAAAAGGTGATTTGACGCTACGTGGAAAAGAAGGTGCGACGTTGCAGCGCAGTTTATTGGATGTCAAAGAAATACAGAAATACAAAAAACGGTAACAACAGATCCAACAAACATTTTATCCCTCTATTTACCGAAAGCGCGGTTCCCGGAATGCGAGCACGCTGCCCGTCATTCAAGAGCACAGAAAAGGTGCGTAAGTAAAACAAGAACTGTACGCTGGCATGGAGTGCTTAGCCTGTTTGAGTTCGAATACGTTGCTGCTCACGCATGTTGTGTCTCTTCATTAAACAACTTTATGATTCTTGGGCTCTTCATTCACAGAGACGGAGCACGTCCCCCAGACCCTTAATCTAGCTTCAAATAAAAATCGTGCACAGCGTGCATACATTCATTGGTGACGCCGTGTCAGCACCTCCATAATTTAATGCAGCGATTGAGTGAAAGGTTAAAGCAGGGTATCTAGAGCCTATTTTTGGCCGTATGATGACATAGTGAAAAGAGCAGATGAAATTTGAGGGGTAGTAAGCCCGCCTTCTCCCCATACCCTCCTTTTTTCCCATGCCATCATCTATCGCCTACGCACCCTGGCGTACTAAACACCTCGCCGTTTTGCCGCGCCACGCACGGCATTACTTGCATACTGTTTCCATATTTTCCTATTTTTCTGCTTCCCACAGCCCTTGCAACATCGCAAAAAAAAAAAAAATCCGCATCGCCGCTGCCGTAACTTCATAAGCTTACTAAAGTTTCATATGGAGATATATGGCAAATATACGGCAGACATGCGGAGTATGTATGGACTTTGTAGGGAACATACGGGATTATGGCAATACAGAAGGGAACATTTTCAGTAGGGCCAGTCAGATTTGTTAGTCGATTGTGTGCGACCACACTTACCTTCCCCGCCCGCTTCACGTCACTGGATGTTCCATATTTATGTTCACATGCCGATCGCAATGCAAAACACAGTATGCATATGTGCGTACTCGGTCATTTGGGAGCAGAGGCTGTTCCAGCCTCTGCTACCCTACGAAGCCTCTTAGATATGAAAGGGATCTTGTCTCTGAGAAATGACGCGCAGCGTCCCTTCGTTTAAGCAATCGCGGGTCAGTGTCTCGGCCGCATTCCTAGGAAACACTCTACTTTCAGCTTTGGATGGAGCTTCCCCGGAGCGGCTCTCACAAAGCGCTCGAAGAACGGAGGTCATCGTGCTGTCGTTAATTAAAGCGATTGCCACATGTTTGTTGACGTCTAACGAGCCCCCACCCCACCACCATTCGCCCCACTCCTCGCAACCCCTCTCGTGCATTAAGTGAGACCGTCGCATAGGGCCAGCCCGTGTTGTCTTCAGTACACTCATTACGTAACAGGCGCAATTCGTTTGCATAATTTATAGTCTGCCTTCTATTTAAATGACTGCGGTAGACACACCCAAAAGGGAAGCTGAAAGGAGCAGGTTGCTGAGCTAACTTTGCATAGAACGTGATGCTAGGCTGGTCGGTTTCGCGAGCCCTTCCATTCACGAGGACTTTGTCGCCACAACGCTGTTATAATGGGACAACATGTCGTCGAAGACCAGGTTTCGTTAATTTAGGAACTAGCCGAGCGCAGGCTGTTCTTGCTAGTGAAGTGTTATTCAAAGTTGTTGCCAGAGTGCTCGAAATTTTTCTTTGCTCGACGCTCTCTGTCCTGCGGTGCGGTTAGCACACTTTGATGACCGAGGGCCGCTACGTGAGGAGTAGCCAACGCGGGGGCTAGAAATAAATAAAATATGATGAAGAAGGCTTCGTAATTTTTCATTCCTCGGTCATCATTTACAAAGGTTTAGCTTAAAAAGAGGTGGAAGTATATAGAAAGTTGAAAGTTTGCGCCCCTTCTGTACGCTTCGGTGCCGAGTCGGATGCTTACAGGCTCTAAATAAAGGACACGGACCATGGCGGAGTGCGCTTGACCTTCTAGAGAGAATTTGCTTTTCTGGCCCAGCAGGCTATTTCTTAAGTACCTGTTTAGCAAACCTTGTTGAGTAAATCTATTCCAGGTACCTGTTTCCTCTATTAATTTGGCAGCAATTCGTAAAATTCGTTGTTCGTTTCAAGCGCATGCGTTCTCTCCTTCGTCAGAAACTTGAGGAAACAAGTTCTTTTTTGCGTCAGTGTAACAATGCATTCGAGCGCTACGGCATTACCACTTGTCGAAACGAAAGCGCAGCTCCCTCCTCAACGCAGGCAGCAAACACTGGCGACGTCACCTGTGGAGACGTTTATGAAATAAAAATCGGACCAACGCGCAGCCAGGACTTTCTCGAAGAGCGCTATGAAAGAACTCCTTCTTGGTTTCACTTCAAAGCGACGAGTTCTCGGAGTAACAACAGGATCTTATTTTGCGATGAGGAAGGTAGCCTTCTTCTGTTCCAGCTTCTTGTTCTTCTTCTAGTGGCCATTATATATATATATATATATATATATATATATATATATATATATATATATATATATATATATATATATATATATATATATATATATACGGTATATATATATAGATAGATAGATAGATAGATAGATAGATAGCACAAACGCAGTGCGCCCTCTCTACGTAAATGGTGAAAAGTGTAAGTGCTGTAAATTTAGTATGGCTTGCGTGTGTACTGTTTGTCACCTGCGTGTGCCTGTAAAGGCTGCACCACGGCAAGGATGGTATTTAGGTGGCAAAGCTTATTCTAAACACGGTAGCTGTGGCGGTCGAGAAAGAGCATCATTAAAGGACGCACGCACGCACGCACACACAGACAGAGACAGACAGACAGACGGACGGATGGACGGGCGGATAGATAGATAGATAATAGATAGATAGATAGATAGATAGATAGATAGATAGATAGATAGATAGATAGATAGATAGATAGATAGATACGGTCAAATTTACCGAAGTTCGCCAAAATATGCTTCGCATTTAAAAAGAGTTCGTGTGTTTCCTCATTCCGCTATGTTTAAACAAATCATTAAAATGTTTAAAAAAATTGCCAAAGCATAATCGGGGGAGCAATGTATCGCTATACCTCACAACACGCGAGGCACTACACTGCGTCTATATATCAACCCTCTCGAAAAGCGATTTCCACTGACGCGTGGTACTTCATGGTGAACGTCGCTCGACCGGGGGTCGTGGCCTTTAGCGTGGGCCCCGGTTATAAGCGGTACGCGCGTTTATGGTCTCGCAACCTTTCCTCCCCGAGCAGCAGCTGACGCGGAAGGAGCTCGTAAAACCGTCGGCCGAGTTCTTTTGTTCAGCCGCATCTCGGTGGAAGGGTGCAAATAGAGAAAAAAGAATGTATGTGTGTCTATAAGTAAGCCGAGGCAAGCACAAGCCCTTCAAACGCGAACAAAGGGACTGTCCTACGGGACTCTTCATGCCGTCGCCTCGATTGTTCTCGAGAAAGACGCACTGGTGGAGAAGGTCGCGCCAGATTAATTTCTAGCGAGTGTGTGAGAACGAAGCATAAGCTCTTAACGGCTCGCAACGTTGCTAGGCTTAGGTTTGGGAAGAACCTGGAGGTGTTTGAGCTTTTGGCCGGGCGTCATTTGTTCTGTAGATTCGGTAAGCGAGGCGTCTGGCTTTCTCTGTACTTCTGATATTTCACTCACTTGTCACTTAAAGTGAGGTGGCGGGTTCGATTCCCGTCATTGGGAGCCGCGTTTCTTACAGCCGAAACATTAAAAAAAAGGAGAATAGAATGGGGGACATTCGTGCACTTAGAATTCGCCGCGCGAGCTTCGGCAAGCTTAACAGTTCCACCGAATTCAATCGGCAGTAACGAACGGTGGCTGGTTCAGAAAAATTATTATTATTATTATTATTATTATTATTATTATTATTATTATTATTATTATTATTATTATTATTATTATTATTATTATTATTATTATTATTATCGAATGAGCGAGGAAGACCGGACCATACAACGCCAGCAGACCCGTCTATTCTCCAGGCACTCGCCAGCCTCAAGCACGAATAAGAAGAACGGGGATGATGATGGCTATGTACAGATAAGAACGATGAAGTACGTTGAAAGTGCTTACATTATTAACAACTTTTAGTTGCAGCTGTCCACTTGAAACCAGGCTTTTTATTGCGGTAGGAATATTCCCACTTATAAGATGGAACGAACTGTTTTGCGTCCACGTATGTTATGAGCCTTTATCCGAGGTAAATACATTCAGCGTAGAATCAGACTGTTGAAAACGGTGCCATAAACGCAGGCCTTGCGCGATAAGATAGAAGAAAAAAATACGAAAGGCTACGTAACCACCGAAAACTGCTATTAATCAATCGAGGATGACATCTGCAATACCTCTGCTCACAGCGCCATCCTGCAGATGGTGCGGTCATTCGTTACCCGAAAGCTACCGATGTGCTTTCGAACGTGTTCTTCTTCGAATCTGTCCTCTGGATACGTTTTCGCGCTGCGCTGGTCGAGATTTACAACACCACTCGAAATACAAAGTAACCGCGAAACGATTTTCACTCCGCCGCCCCTGGGAAGCGTCGCTGCCGCGGGAGGGGGCGGGGAAAGGGGGGGTGGGGGAGGGGGGTTGCTTCGGTTATCTCGAAAACTTTCAACTCCGGCAAAGTGCTAATATTGGGCCTCAGCGGGTAATCGTGCGCACACGATTAATCATTCGCGACCGACTTGCGCTTGGAGCTTCGCTCCATTTTTCATGAGAAATTACACACGGCTGCATTATTTTTTTTTCTTCCTGTTTAGTTCTATTGGCGTTTTATGCCATTCCTTTACCGTTTGCAAAGGGGCCAGTTCTATCCGGTTGAAATGAGCACGGTCCAATGTTTTTCACTTTTGTCTTATTTCGTATTCGCTTCTTTCACAGGAATGTTGTACAAAAAAATGCCTAATCGAAGAGATGTTTTGGAATGTACAGGGTGTCCCAGTGAAGTGTGACGAAGCTTTTAGAAATGGCGAGGTGTTGTAGTGAGCGTAAACAATCTCAGCGTAGTTGAGGATGAAGTGATCTAGTGTAAGATAATTTTTTTTTTGGTGTTTCAAAGTCAATCAATTATCATAAACCATTCATCTGACTTTTGAACTATTCGCTTGAGCAAGAAATTCTCAGTACAACAGTTGTAGACCAAGTTGAAAAAAAAAAACGCGTCAAGTATGTCACGGGAGACGTTTAAATAATGGTGAGATGCGCAACAATCATATAATAATAAAGCTAGCATGCACAAACTTAACGTCTCTGCAGTGCATATCTTGTCGAGCGCACATAAGATAACCAAGGCGAGGAATTTCCGCGCAACTAGCTCCACAAGTGCCTCCATATTTGCTTTTGTTGTTTTGTGGGGTTTAACGTCCCAAAACCAGCTCTGATTATGAGAGACGCCGTAGTGAAGGTCTCCGGAAATTTCGACCACCTGGAGTTCTTTAACGTGCACGGACATCGCACCGCACACGGGCCTCAACATTTCGCCTCCATCGAAATGCAGCCGCTGCGGCCGGGATTCGATCCCGCGACCTTCGGATCAGCAGCCGAGTGCCATAACCACTAGACCACCACGGCGGGGCTCCATATTTGCTTTTCTTCTTGCTTGAAGCAAAACCGCGCGCCTGTCAGGCGGTCGTCACGATAACACAGCGTGCTCACCTTTGTCGCAAATGCAGAGCTGCACGGGAACTTGAATACAGGAGCCCTGAATCGAATTAGACAAACTTGCGCGTAAAAGACCCACAGGTGGATATGAGGAACCGAGTTTTGAAATCGTTTCAGACTGGGAGCTCGTTTCGACAGTCGCTTTTGAAGCACTCTCAAGTTACGTGTCTGATGTAACCCTGTGAAACTCATTGTGTGCCAGCGCCTTTCAAAGAGTTTACGGGCATCCAACACCGTGTAATGCAGGCAGGGTGCTTGTTACCTGCGAAACGTATAGCCCGTGTGAGAGCCGTAGCCGTCTAATTTCCTCAAATTGGCGTGTTAGTTTCAGCGCATCCGCAGCACCATTGAATAAACGTAACCGTAGGGGACGAGACTTGGTCCCTGGTTCATACGTTCGACTTTTTCCCAATACGTGCACAATTGACTTTCCACCGCTAAGTCAATTATTCCATCGACGCTCATGTTGCCAGTGTACGAATCCGGATTTATCCTGAATAGATTGAGAAACTTATTGTACAAATCAATTTGAACTGCGCTGTTTGCAAAGCCACTCTAATTTTATTTAAAAAAATTATCGGTCAGCTGTCTGGCCTTCCGCGACCTAGCGGAAGCTGTGCCTTAGAGATTTATATTTATTTATATATATACACTTATAGAAAATGGTAGGTGTAATATTAAGGGACAAGAAGAGAGCGGTGTGGGTTAGGGAACAAACAAACGCGTGTTAAGGACATATGAATAGAAATTAAGAAGAAGAAATGGACGTGGGCGTGACATGTAATGCGAAGGCAAGACAACCGTTGCTCAATAAAGGTAACAGAGTGGATCCCTAGAGAAGGCAAGCGTGGCAGGGGGCGGCAGAAAGATAGGTGGGCGTATGAGATCAAGAAGTTTGCGGGGATAAATTGGGCGCAGTTAGCACAGGACAGGGATAATCGGAGATGTATGGGAGAGGTCCTTGCCATGCACTGGGCGTAGACAGGCTGATGGTGAATGAATGATAATGCATACTTATATATTTACGGGGCTTGACGACAACGGCGACGGCGAAAGGCCCTTTAAGGTCTTCATATAATTGCTATCGCAATAAAATCTTCTGCTATATCTACGCTGGCTTAGGGCTCGAAACTCTTGTCTAGAAAATTGTCTCATGAGCAGTATCTGTTTCAGGGGCTTCAGTGCTTAACAGGGCGTACGGTCATTATTCTGAAGCTATGCTTTATTTTATCCTCTTACTGGCCTTTTCGAACCTTGTATCTTGAATACATTTTCTTTGGAGCAATCGCATACTTGCTAGCGAGACTTTTCCGAAATTAATAACCGCTCATCACTCGGATTGCCGCGCACAAGATAGAGATGGGACGAAGCAAGCAGCACGCGATGAGAACGAACGGCGGAGCGTCTCGTAATCTTTTCTAGTGGCCTCTTGGGCACGCACGCTCACAGGAAATGCGCGGTCGCTGTAAGACCGGTAACGCAGCGCAACGCCAATGCCGCGAGTTCCGCCTTGAACGTTTAAAACACGGCTCATCGCTGTCGAGCTCGTCTCGGTTAGCAGAAAATTTGAATTGGTGGAGGGTGTAATGCCCTCTAGGGCGCGCTCAGGTCGGGGTTCAGGCCGGTTTATGCTGCTGGTTACTTCAGAAATCAGAGATCGACGTTGAAATGCAGTTGCGCAAGAAATACAGAAGAGCCAGTTGCTAAATGCTCGCGGGATTCAATATCTAGTAATATTTAGGAGGATCTATCTATCTATCTATCTATCTATCTATCTATCTATCTATCTATCTATCTATCTATCTATCTATCTATCTATCTATCTATCTATCTATCTATCTATCTATCTATCTATCTATCTATCTAATCTCGCACAAACACAGAACCAAACTTCTCCGACCCAGAGCAAGAACAAAGCAAGTGCCAAACAAAACAAAGGCACGCAGCAAGAGGGACGGGTGCCCGCCTCAGTTCAGTGAATAGCAAAGTGCTCACTCAAAAACACTCTCACCTATTTCAAGAAGATTGAAAGCAACTGACGTCAGCGTTTTCTCCGCCCCAGTAACTCGGTAACTTTCGAAACTTCTACATGGGGAACGCTGGGTGTTGTTAGGAGTAGAAGAAGGTAAGCGATATTAAAAAAAAAGCTGTCTAGATCAAGCAGTGGACGTTTTGAGTAAACAAGCTTGTATATAGTGAAACAAGTTATGGAGCTACAGAAACGAAGAAAACAAAACCTGCGTGCTCAGTCATATTTCGGGTTCGGTGTGCCTTTGAGTTTGAGAGATATGCCTATAGGCTGGAGCTGCCCCTGACGCGTGCATCATATCATGCACATGGCGAATTCTGTCCCAAACTCCTCGTGGCGTTGAAAGTGGCCAACAAAATAAAAGGAAGTGCGTTCGTTCCAGTAGCATAAAAAACGGTAAATGCAGGGAGCGCCCATTAGTTGATTTAACTTTCATGAGCGAATGTTCGCGGAATAAATTACGTGTTCAAGTTCTTAAGCTAGCACATCATATGTGCATCACAGGCGTGCACACGGCTCAGTGGTGCAGTATCGCGCATTATGTAACTATATGGAGCAGAAAGAACAATATTGTTTATATACTGTGGCTAAGATAATCGTTTGTATAAATGGCGATATCCTAGTCGGCAAATTCTATAAAAAGAACGCTGTGCATCTTCCTTCTTGGCAATTTGCTGGAGCTACTCTTAGCATATCTTATACCGGTGCAGAATACATGTTCCAGCCTACATACATTTCTCATGAAACGAAGCTCCGTCACGGTTTTACAAACCTGCTGCGGCGCAACTTGCAATGTTTTTGAATTTATGGAGACAGCTGTGAAGGATGGAGTGCGAATTGGTAAAACCGATGGTCCACCTGAAAGCGAAGGGAAAGCGAAGGGAGTCGTACAGGTCACGTGACACATGAAACATAAAAGCTGTGGTCTCACAGGGGAACAGACACAGTATCGAGGGATCGCACGCACAATCTATGACGTTAAAGGATTAACTTTGAGTGATCAATTTTTAAACTTCGCAGTAGTGATACAAATTTTTCTCCCATCAGCGATGCGTAAGCAGAGGTCGATGGGGCTGGACTTTTTCCTGCCAATCAGGTGCATTATAATGGTAATGGTAGCGGTGGTGGTTGTATAATGATGATTGTGATGTCTGCCATGAAGGGGGTCGAGAAGTTCTGCTTCATAAGAGCAAACCATGTGGAAGGTACAGCGTGGAAGGTGTCAAAAAAGTGTGTGCCGACATTTTAGCCTAGGTACACGAAGCAACGGCCGATTTCTACCCTTATTCCCACCGCACTAATCCGACGCGGCGTTTCACGGGTCCAAAGGGAACGTTTTGTTTCTGTCCGGAGAAAAATGGGTCCTGCGAGACGAACAGACGGCGTAAATTCAGGGCAGAAAGAAACAACCGCGGCTGGAACTGCTTGCGATATACAAGTATTGACGTCTCGTAAGAAGAAACGCTATCGTGGTATGAGGTCCTTGGAACAAACACAAATAACATTGAGAAAAGAAACACATAAAAAAATGCGGCCACGGGCAAAGGCAAGGGTCGAACGCGAAAGAGCACTCCTCCAGTATAAACTGTGCAACAACG